>JAJTUV010000566.1:600000-1040091 GCA_021653895.1 Mastomys natalensis | reverse complement strand
AGACTGGGAGATGAATGATGAATGTAAAAGTAAAACAAATAACTAATTAAAAATTCATGGCTTTGTACCATGGATTTCAATGTCTATTATGATTGCATGATCTTTTTACTTTACAATATGATGTCATCTACAAATGTGTTGAGTCACACTCACAGCTTTCCTCAACCATAGGTTGCATATGCCTGGCATCTGAATCCCTTAGTGATACCCTTCCCAGTGTTGCAGCATCTGGCTGGTTATTTGTATCTGTGCAGATATTCATTCGGACTTATTTAATATTAGTACAGACCAAATTCATATAAACTTTCCTAAATTAAAAATACCAGTAAACTCAAATAAAGTTCTCCAGAAAACAACAACATGGAACAAGCACCCAGAGTTAGCTTAGTCACATGTTTTGTGAATTAAATTTCAAAAGACATAGATCACTTAGACATTCCATTTGGATGGTTTCCATGGTTGAACTTAAGATTCACACTTGCTCAATATGCCCTCTATCATTGATGTGTATCTCCAGCCCTAATACTCATATGCTGTAAGCACTGTGTATGCAATTACAGTGTTTTTAGCAAAATGTCTGCTGTTAACTAATCCTGGCTTCTACCTGTAAGTACAATGATTGCTTATGGCACTTTTCTATGTATCAACATATATTTAATAAATACAATTAATCTCACTGTCTTATTCTTTTCTCCCCTTCCCGCCCAATGTTGAAAATCTGTTTCTTAACACAGAATTGGCTGCAGTATGTTAATTTCCACTACCAAAAAAACTCAAGAAGTAACAAATTTTGTTAAATTAAAATTTACTACTAATTTGAATGCTCAATAAGTAGATTAATTTAATTGTTGCTTTATTACTTAGCACCAATAACTGAAACCTAAATTCGCATTAGGTTTTAAGGTTTCCAGTGTTACTACCTGTGTTTTATTTCATTTGATTTTAATACAACAGGGAAAAACTGCTAATTATATCCATAGATCAGTAGAACACAGTAGACAAAATTTTTACGTAATATAATTTAAAGGGAAAATAGACCATAAATTAACATATTCTCATATTTGTTCCACAAATTTGTGTTGAGTGTTCAGCCACTTATTGAAACAAAGCGTATGCAAGAACAAAACGTTTATCACCTGAAAACCGTCTGGCAACATCAGTTGGTGAATGTATATGAAAACATATAGGTGAAGTCTGTGAGAAAATTACTTTGAATGAAAATTTTAATTTTTACTGATATTGTATCAAGCTTTATAAATTTAATGGCTTAAAGAATAAAAAATTATTATGGTGCAGTTCTCTTGGTCTGATGCCTTACACAGATATGGCTGAGGTAGAATTAAGATGATAGGAGAGCTTCCCTTAGAAGATGGGTAAAAATAAATAAATAAACAAATAAATAAA
The DNA here is from genome assembly GCA_021653895.1 of Mastomys natalensis. Lineage (NCBI taxonomy): Eukaryota > Metazoa > Chordata > Mammalia > Rodentia > Muridae > Mastomys > Mastomys natalensis. Next base: position 1,038,687 of record JAJTUV010000566.1, on the reverse strand, counting down.
TGAAAAAATGTCTTTCATTTTCATTCTCTTAGAGACTGCTTATATTTCTTGATATGCAGTTTTACTGACTGTAGTTTATACTTACATACATCCACCTTACAGACTACTGATCATTGGTGGACCTCACGCTATGAATCGGAGATCCATCTACTCCTACATGTTAAGAGTCTGTGATTATAGCCAGCCCACCTGGGCAAACAATGAGTTTGTTATCCTTTGTTATCTAAAGTAATTTGGTGAGTATCTTTAATCCATCTCCAATCTCAACTCCCATAAAAATCCTGTACATTCACAGTTTCAGAAATTAACACTGGGCATCATTGGGAAGCCCATAGAGAACTATTTACTTGAGACAATTGGTTGATGAAAGTTTTTTATTAAACCATGGTACAAACTGTACTTCTGATTCAAGAAAGGACACAATGTAACTAAGGACTTGACAGAAAAACAGTGAAACTGAAGTAGAATGTAGAAAGGGGAGAGACAGTATGATGAAGAACTCAGGGTCCAGATCCCATAGGCTTTGAAGTAGGTTCTGATACACTTTTAGAAAGCAATGGCACACTAATAATAGGTTGAAGTAAGAATGCCATGCTTGTGACATTTTATAATTTAATATTTGTGTTTGTTGGGAATTTTATACTGAAGTACTGTCCTGATATTTTTTTCCCCCAGTGGAATGCCTATCATAGTCTTATTTCCTCTCACTAGACCCATAATTTAAGGGCTTGACTTCCCTAGAGAGACATGAGTTGACAACAAAACCTTTAACATATGGCTCTTTGGATGACATGTAAACCACAGAAATTATTTAATAATAGTAACTTTTATGTGTGCTTTTACTAAAGTACTATTGTTTGCATTTAGATACCTACAATGTTAATGATAGAGTCAATATGCATCTTGAAAAATGAAGTCAATAAGTGTGTCTATACCATACCAAAAGATGATGAGTGTGTCTGCTAATACTATTGATACTACTTTAAAATACAAGTATGTGTAGAAGGCACTTAGTAGGCTTTTGCTGCCCAGGACATATTTGTTATACTGATATAGTTGTTTATACCTCCCTTTCCCACATTCAAATGTAAGCTTTTCAATAGATTCCACTACTATTTTAGGAATATAGCATTTAGTGATCCAGATATGAGATATGAGTATGGTGCATTTTCTTTTTAAACAATGAGCATTTAGATCCATGATAAAAATAAACTAAAATTACGGGGTGTAAACTCTCGAACTTTTCCATAGAATTTAAGATTTGAAATAAGGGAAGATTAGAAAATATTACATTTAACTTGTAGCCATAACTAGTCTTATGTGTATGATGGAGTCATGTGGATAGCCCAGAACCAAGAGCCAATGACTGTCTTTGGATCTTAGATGGAGTCCAGGATCAAATCATACTTAAGGCAATGCTTTTTTCTGGATGTGCATCACCCCCTGAGGTGCATGTGTTAAAATCCTAGCCTCTGGGATATGACATGAAAATACAGCATCTTTAGAAGGTCATAAGGTCATGAGGGTAGAAACCTATGAGAAAATTAGCATCTTTCTTTTTTTTTTTAATTTTATTTTTTTTTTAATTTTATTTTCAGCAAATCAAAAAAATTTAAAAAGCATTCAAACAGAAAAAATGAAAAGAAACAAACAAGCAAAATACCAAGGTCAGATATACTTATACAAGAATTCTATAGAGCCTTCAAACAAGCAATACTTTTTGAGTTATGTTTAAAAAAATTCAGAACCACAATAAGCTCCTTCACAAAGCAAATAATATTGAAATAGTGAAATCAAGTGTAAACCCATATCTCTTGTATTCAGTTTGCAACTACTTCATTGAGAATTTTTGTATGTATATTCATGAGGGATACTGGACTATAATTAGCATCTTTCTAAGTAGGTCCAAAGGGGTTCATTCTCCCACGTATACTACAAGAACAAAAGAACACAGCTTTTATAATCCAAAAAGTGTCCCCTACCTGGATATTCAGTCTGATGGTAATCTAACCTTGAATTTCTAATTTTCCAGAAGTATTAGAGATACATTTGCATTTTTTTATCAATGATTTGGAATATGATTTTTATAACAATGCAAATGGATTCAGAAAATAGGACTTTTTTTTTTTTTTTTGTTTTGTTTTCGGGTAGTGGAACAGTGTATGGTTTTATTTTATTTGCTTCAAAATATTTTCAGCTCCTCTGTTATAAACCAGTATTTTCATGACTATTCTCCAGCTCTGGTGGGGCAGAATATGGCTGGCTCAGGAGATATATTGCTTCTAAAAGGAAGCAGGGCAAGAAAAGTAGGAGAATTAGGAGTAACTTCCAGAGACACTTTCTTTTTTTTTTTGTTCCTTTTTTAATTTTATTTTTTTGCTTATTCACTTTATAACCCGTCCCAGTCACCCCCTCCCACAATCCTTCCCCATCTCTTGTTTTCTGAGTACCCCCTCCTCCTGTATCCCCCACCCTGCCACTTTAAGTCTCTGAGAGGCTAGGTGCTTCCTCTCCCATTGAGGCCAGATGAGGCACCCAGCTAGAAGACCATACCCCATATACAGGCTGCATGTTTTGGATGCCCCCACTCCAGATGTTTGAGACCTACATGAAAACCAAGCTGCACATTTACAACATATGTGCAGGGAGGCCTAGTCCAGCCCATGGAGCTAGATCTGTGTAGACTAGGTATGCTCCACGGTTGGTGATTCAGTCTCTGAGAGCTCCAAGGGTTCAGGATGGTTTACTCTGTTGATATTCCTGTGCAGTTCCTGTCTCCTTAGGGCCCACAGTCCTTTCTGCCTATTCTTCTATAAGAGTCCTCAAGCTCCATCCACTGTTTGGCTCTGGATTTCTGTATCTGTCTGAGTCAGCTGCTGGTTAGAGCCTCTCAGAGGATAGCTTGCCCTGTCTGTTCTCAGGCTGGAGGTTTAGATCCTGGGAGCTCTGGTTGAATCTTTTGATACTCATTCTAAAAAGGACAAAAGCACCCTCACTTTGGTCTTCCTCCTTCTTCTTGAGTTTCATGAGGTTTATGCATTGCATCTTAGGTATTGTGTGTTTTGGGGGCTAATATCCGCTTATCAGTGAGTGCATATCTACCATGTGGTTCCTTTGTGATTGGGTCATCTCACTCAGGATGATATTTTCTAGCTCCATCCATTTGCCTAAGAATTTCATGAGCTCATTATTTTTAATAGTTGAGTAGTACTCCATTGTGTAAATGTACCACATTTTCTGTATCCATTCTTCTGTTGAAGGACATCTGGGTTCTTTCCAGCTTCTGGCTATTATAAACAAGGCCACTATAAACATAGTGGAGCATGTGGCCCTGTTGCATGTTGAAATATCTTCTGGGTACGTAAACCACACAAAGACCCAACAAGAAAAGAGAACTTCAGACCAATCTCCCTTATGAATATCGATGCAAAAATACTGAATAAAATTCTCTCGAACCGAATCCAAGAACACATCAAAACACTTATACACAATGATCAAGTAGGCTTTATCCCAGGAATGCAGGGTTGGTTCAATATACAGAAATCCATCAACGTAATCCACTAAATAAATAAACTCAAAGAAAAAAACCACATGATCATCTCACTAGATGCTGAAAAAGCATTTGACAAAATTCAACACCCCTTCATGATAAAAGTCTTGGAAAGATCAGGAATTCAAGGTCCATACCTAAACATAGTAAAAGCAATATACAGCAAGCCAGTAGCCAACATCAAACTAAATGGAGAGAAACTTGAAGCAATCCCATTAAAATCAGGGACTAGACAAGGCTGCCCACTCTCCCCCTACCTGTTCAATATAGTTCTTGGAAGTCCTAGCCAGAGCAATTAGGCAACAGAAGGAGATCAAAGGGATACAAATTGGAAAGGAAGAAGTCAAAGTTTCACTATTTGCAGATGACATGTTAGTATACTTAAGTGACCCCAAAACTTCCACCAGAGAGCTCCTAAACCTGATAAACAACTTTAGCAAAGTGGCTGGGTATAAAATTAACTCAAACAAATCAGTAGCATTCCTCTACACAAAGGATAAACTGGCTGAGAAAGAAATTATGGAAACGACACCATTCACAATAGTCACAAATAGTATAAAATATCTTGGTGTGAATCTAACAAGTAAGTAAAAGACCTGTATGACAAGAACTTCAACCCCCTGAAGAAAGAAATCGAAGGAGATCTCAGAAGATGGAAAGATCTCCCATGCTCATGGATTGGAAGGATTAATATAGTAAAAATGGCTATCTTGCCGAAAGCAATCTACAGATTTAATGCAATCCCTATCAAAATTCCCACTCAATTCGTTTACAGAGATAGAAAGAGCAATCTTAAAATTCATTTGGAATAACAAAAAACCCAGGATAGTGAAAACTACACTCAAAAATAAAAGAAATTCTGGGGAATCTCCATCCCCGATTTCAAGCTGTACTACAAAGCAATAGTGATAAAAACGGCATGGTATTGGAACAGAGACAGTCAGGAGGATCAATGGAATAGAATAGAAGACCCAGAAATGAACCCCCATACCAATGGTCACTTGATCTTCGACAAAGGAGCTCAAACTATCCAGTGGAAAAAAGACAGCATTTTCAACAAATGGTGCTGGTTCAACTGGAGGTCAACTTGTAGAAGAATTGATCCATACTTATCTCCTTGTACAAAGCTCAATTCCAAGTGGATCAAGGACCTCCACATAAAACCAGCTACACTGAAACTAATAGAAGAGAAAATAGGGAAAAGCCTTGATCACATGGGCACAGGGAAAAGTTCCTGAACAGAACACCAATGACATATGCTCTAAAATCAAGAATTGACAAATGGGATCTCATAAAACTGCAAAGCTTCTGTAAAGCAAAGGATACGGTCAACAGGACAAAGCGGGAACAACAGATGGGAAAAGATCTTCACCAACCTTACATCTGATAGAGGGCTAATATCCAAGGTATACAATGAACTGAAGAAACTAGATTCCAGATCATCAAGTAACCCTATTAAAAAGGGGTAGAGAGTTGAACAAAGAACTCTCAACTGAGGAAACTCGAATGATTGAGAAACATCTAATGAAGTGTTCAGCATCCCTAGTCATCAGGGAAATGCAAATGAAAACAACACTGAGATTCCACCTCACACCAGTCAGATTGGCTAAGATCCAAAACACAGGTGACAGCATATGTTGGCGAGGATGTGGAGAAAGAGGAACACTCCTCCATTGTTGGTGGGATTGCAAGCTGGTACAACCACTATGGAAAGCAGTCTGGCGATACCTCAGAAAATTGAACATAGTGTTACCTGAGGACCCAGCTATACCCCTCCTGGGTATATACCCAGAAGATATTTCAACATGCAACAGGGCCACATGCTCCACTATGTTTATAGTGGCCTTATTTATAATAGCCAGAAGCTGGAAAGAACCCAGATGTCCTTCAACAGAAGAATGGATACAGAGACACTTTCTGATGGCTTTCTTCCTCCATTCAAATCCCCTTCCGAAGGCTGCACAACCTTCCTAAACAGTATCACCAGCTGGGGACAAAGTGTTCAATACATGAGGCTGTGGAAAACATGCCTCATTAAAACCAAAATATAGGTCAAAGATAACAGTCTAGGAGATGGGGGTAACACTTTTAAAAGTGGGGGAAAGAAACTCAGAACTAAGTAAATTAGGTGGATAAATAAGTGATATAATCTTAGAAGAAAGGTTAAAGCTCAGAAGAAAAAAATAAAACATAGAACCAGAGACGTGAAAACCCTTAATCAGGGAGAAGTCCTTTCAATAGGGTGAAAGTAGAGCAAATAACCCCTGATGAGTGAGTGACTGCCTGCACTAGACTGGTGTCAGTCAAGAGACAAGAAGAGGCAACAGGGTCCTGCATCAATTAGGACATGGGTCCTAAGAGCTCGAGGAATCAAAGATGAATATTAATGATTATATGTGCTTGTTTTTGTAAAGATTTACTTCTACTTTGTCAAGAATGGAAGATATTCTGGAAAGTAATCACATCCTGGCTTCCTTTAATGATGAACAATAATGTGGAAGTATAAACCAAATAATTCCTTTTCTTCCCAACTTGGTTTTACTCATGGTCTTTTACCACAGCAATAAAAATCCTAACGTGCTAGTGTGTATGTGTATACATGTGTGCACATGCTGTGTATGGTATGGGGTGGTGCTATGGCATGCAGGTAGAGGTTAGAGGACATATTTTTTGAAGTTCTTCCATCTGTATGTGTGTTCCAGGAGTTTAACTCGGTCACCAGGCTTGCAGCAAGTTCCTTAATACGACCATCCTCCTCCTCAGACTAAACTAATTCCTGTTTGGCTTTCCTCTCTTTCCCATAACATCCTCTCCAAAATTATCTACCAAGTTTCCCCTACTTCAGGAATTACTTTGCATATCTTGCTGACCTCAGAACAAAAGACAAATATTATAGTCTGGGTAGGCTAGTTTTTATTTACAAACTCAGCATCTTGTTTTAGAAGACTTAGTGACCATCCCCTTTTAGAGACTTTTGTACTTTTTTACATAGGAGAGAAAAGGGTTAGAAAGAAGTTTATTAAGCCAGAGAATCAAAAGAATCATCTCTTAGCTCTTAAAAGTGGAGGTTCAATGTACTGTAACAGGAGGGCTTTTACTGTGAGTTTAGCTTCTTGCCAATGATTTTAATTTTAAATGGGATAATAGGACTTCTATACACTTGTTTCTCACAACTAATCAGACAGTAAACACTTGATTAACTTGTAAACATAGTGTTTATTTGCATAGATTAATTTTGGTTACATAATTGGTTTTAATTATAAACTTTCAGGTTATGAACTCTCATAGTTATAAGCAAAATTATTAACACTGAGTGCATAGAATAAAAGATAACCATGTCTGTCACTCACACACAAATGTGTGGCAATGGACACTGGAAGGCAGTATAATTTTTAGTAATGGCTTTAAGAGTTGCTTTGCAAACTCAACACTTATTCATAAGTAGAAATAATTTTTAATAAGATAGCAGTGCCCGAAGCAGGGATGATTTTAATTGATATTTTATTGAAGTTTTGTCTGTTGTCAAGAATGGATGAAAAGAGACTAGCTCAAAATTCTGAGAGTACAGTTAGAGAATGATGTAATTTTCACAGTATCTGCTGGGCAATTTTTTAAAGCATTTTATCATATAGTATGTAAATTCTGAGAAAAAGGGATGAATTTGAGTTTTGAGTATGAAGTATTCTACAGATTTTCAAAGAAGCAAAGTTTAGAGTCATTGATACTCTGAAGAAAATGCTTTTTCTAAAGCTTTGAGCAAAAACTTAAAACTCATAAAGGAGCAGTACATTGAAAACAAGTTATCTGAGCTAGTATTTAACGGGAACACATGCAATCAACTACAAGTTATTAATAATATGCCAGAAGATTCCCCTTATTCTTCATTTCATTATCAAGGATTTGACTACTTGAAATTCATCTTATGTAACTAAGTAGATCATGTGTTCGTGCATTTTTTTTTTTTTTTTTTGCTCCAAATGGTTTGTGTGGGGGTCGTGTAATTTTGGACATTGAATAATTCAATGGAAAGTGTGAGAAGTGTTATCACTATAACCTCTCAGTATGTGCTTTCTGTTAAGCATATGCCGGAATACTATTTGTGTCTCTTTGATGAGTTTTTATTTATTTATTTATTTTTTATGGCATCTTCTATGAAATTATAGCTGAAAATTTGTTCACAGTGATAGTAGATTAACATCATGAAATACATGTTGGTTATAATATTTGAAAAAAATTGAATTTCTAAGTGAAATCTCAAAATTCTTATCATTCATGCATATAAATCACCTAGTTTTAAAGAGTACATCATCTGATATGCATGATTTTTTGATTTTTGAAGCTAACAGTAAGAGATTTCATATGCTTAGGTAACAACTAATGCTTGGTCTGTTAAATAATTATGTTAGAGTATTTTTGATAACAATTTCTTTCCTAAGTTAGTTTGCATGAGAGAATTATAGAATTGTCTTTCCTTCTTTCATTATATAATATATACATACATATATACATATCTGATTAAATAAAAGTAGATTTAAAGTAGCTGCCTTGTTAGAATCAATCATTTGTTTATTAACATGGTACCATTTTTAGACAATTTTTAATAGTAGCCACCCTTCTTTTGGTCCTTTTTGTGTTTAGTATGTTTAATTCAAACTACTGGTTTGATGCCATGTATGATCTACTGCATGCTTATGTAATTTAATAGTCACAAAAACTGAGCAGTTACTATTTCTAGCACTTTGATTTTAGAGGTGAGAAAGAGACTTAGTGAAACTATAGATTTAATCCAAGTTGTAGTCCCAGATAAAAAGAGAGTAAAGAATTTGTTTAACTGTGATGTTAAAATGACTAATATCTAAATCCTACTTATCCTAGGATGGCTACCTCTTTGGTCTCTCAGCAATAAAACCACATCTTCTTCCAGGATCTCATGATTTCATGTCTCTTCTGCTATATCAAAGTTGTTGTTGTTAATTGTGATGGAATCTTCCTTTAGCCCATAAGAAGACTAACATTATGAGTCACATACATGTCCTTATGTACTACTTTACTGTGGCTTCTTTCTCTGGTAATGACTTGGGTCCTCCGTATGTATGTATAACTTCCTTTGTCTTCCCTATACCAGACCCTCCATTTCTTTGGCCTCTGCAAACTGTTTTGTCTGATGGTCTCTGTTAGTAAACAGTGATGGCCCCATCCACTCTCAGTACTTCCTCCCTCAGCATATCTTTGTGAAGATGCTTTAATGGGGACATCCTTGGCTCATGCCTCCTCTGCATCTTTTCATAAAGCTCTTCTCAAATTTTATGTTATTTTATTTCTGCCCATTGAAGTTCATAACAGTCATTTTTTTAAGTGACTCATCCTGAATTTTGGAAGGCTGTGGTGGTTCTGGCACATTGGACTTGGACCCCAGCCTTCATTACAGTTCAGCCTGAGTGTGCTTTCCTTCCTATACTGATTTGATTTATGATGAGCATTTGTTTCACTCTTGTCAAACAAGAACTCATTTGTTTAGAATAAAAGGATGTTCTGAGCCAGAATACAGAAGGTATACTTGGCAAATGGAGTGTCCTGTGTTCTCTTGCATCAGCAGAATCTGATGTTTCTTATGTACCTGGTATAGATTTCCAAGATGCATTTTTCTGATTATATTGTAGATGAATGGGTAGAGTAACTAGATTGTTATGTGCTATACTAGACTTAGATTATTAATTATCAGTAATCATTATTGATTATTTCTAGGAGGAAGTAAAACTGTGAATTTCATTGACACATGAGGAAATAGGAAAGCACAGAGTTATGTGTGCTAATCTTCATTCTAAGGATTCAGTTACTGCATCTTTGCTTTTCATGAGAGTATCTCAGTTGGAGTTAAGTTGTGTGTATATTATATTTAACACAGAGACCATTTAAACAAAGGTGGTTTCCATTAGTCATCGAGAGTAAGGAAGAAGACCTGAAGGAAGACACACCAGAACTTCATCAAGACCTGAAATTGAAGGATATTTCTAGAAATTAGAAAGATACTGTGTGTTGTTTCAGGATGACTAATTGTTCTGAGGATGGAAACAGAAGTTATTCTTACTCCTTGAGCACTCCCAAGGAAATAAGAAGAGAGAATGTTTGTTTCATCTGAGAGAGGTTGGGTACCCATTTGTTTGTGGGCTGTTTTTAGCCCCTCCTGTGAATCACTATGTAGGTCAGGCTGTTCTCAAACTTGTGATCTTTTGAGGAAAATACCTGAACCATATCTGATATGGAATTTTAAACCAGCAACATTGTTGCACTGGCTGAAATACAGACAGGCCCTTAGTGGACACCTTTAATCCCAAACAATGTAGGTAAGATTAGTTTATGGAAGGAAGCAGCCATGTTTGAAAGTGATGTCTAATTGAGAGGCACAAAGTGATGAATCAGAGAAAGATTTGACAGAATGAGTCAGAGATAGGATACACTCAACTCTTATAAGAAAGACAGGAAAGAGAGGCTACTTCAGAGCAGTACAAGGAGGGAGAATTGAGTCAGTTCAGTTCTGTCAATATATGCAGGAAGCTAATAACTAGCAGGTGATCATCCTGAAATAGCTTGCCTTGGATTATTTTATAATCTGTGCCAAGTAAGGCCTTGTTCAGCAAGGCTGAAAGGGACTCATTTTAGGAAAATTCCTGCTATCTATATGCTTTTCCTGCTATTATTAAACAAATATAACAATCACTAAGTAATAGCATACACTTTGGAGCAGATCTCTGCAGATCCACGAAGATGTACTGTCTTGTAATGATGCTATATAAACAAATAGATGACTTCTTAAGTCTTAATGATGATCCTATAAGAATACCGAAAATTATATCAACAATTATTAAGCTCTTTGATAGTGGAACTCCTATTAGGTCCCTTTCGATAGTCAAAACTCAATGAGAACTCTTCCAGTCTCACAAGTGTCATTGTTAATTGCTCTTAGATAGTAACCAGACTTTCTCATACTCAGAGTATATTCCAAGAGGTTGTAAAACAGTTAACCAGAGCTCATAAAAAGGAAACTAACGATTTATTATAGGTACTAGAACAGAAGATAAAATATTGACTGGGTTTATCCATAAACAGCTTCTATAACTAATAACTTAATTATAGTTTTAAACCTTCAGTGAACCTGTGGAGCTAGACACATGATAGATGTTTAACCAGATAATTTCTCCTAATAAGTATGCATGTAAGCATTCTCTGTTGTAAACTTCTATTTCAATTTTTGATTTGATTTTTGGTGTGAACTTGTGATGAACTTTGTAACATGTGATCATGTACTCTGAAAGATGTATAAGTACTGAGGACAAAGAGAGAAGAGGCAGATAGAATAGATAGATAGAATAGAATTTTTTCCCTTTCCCAGATAGAGTAGAATTTTTCCCTTTTCCTGCTTAGGATCTTTCTGCTTTTCCCCTTAGATAGCTTTCAAAGGAAACTTTTAACAACTTAGTAATTAATGCTATAACCACATCTCTAAGTGGCTTTTCTTCCTATGACTAGCAGGGTGAAATTTAAAGCCCAATAGTTCCTGCTGAGATAGAACAAAGGCACATTGCCTAATCCTCAACTGTTAGGCTACAGGTGTTAATCACCTAAGCCAACAGTCTTTTACCCTCAGAAGGAGCAAGAAAATTGTAGACTTTTTAGACTTTATCATCAGCATTTCAGTACAGGTCAGATAGCCAGAAAGCCCTGAGGCCCTCAGAGTTTAAACCATCACCAGAGTCCTACTTTCTGTCCCCACAAGTTCTCCAGGCCATGAGGCTCATGGCAGCTGAGAGAAGCCAGATGAGTTAGTTAGGTTGGGGAAGGGTTTAAGCCAGAAGAGCTGAGCTGAACCAGCCAGCCAGAGTTCAGAAAGAACTAGAATGAGTGAGTTTGTTCAGCAGTTAGTCTCACAGGCTGAAATATTCTAGGCCTAGATTAGATCATATAGAGGTGTCATGGTTTGAATATGGTTGGTCCAGGGAGTGGCACTATTTGGAGGTATGGCCTTGAGTGGGTGTTGTCACTGTGAGCATAGATTTAAAACCCTTTTCCTAACTGCTTGGAAGTCAATATTCTGCTAGCAGCTTTCAGATGAAGATGGAGAACTCTCAGCTCCTCTTGCACCATTACTGCCTGGATGCTGTCATGTTCCCACTTTGATGATAATGGACTGAAATTCTGAACTTGCAAACCAGCCTGAATTAAATGTTTACCTTATTAGAGTTGCCTTAGACATGGTGTCTGTTCAGAGTAGTCAGACCCTAACTAAGTCAGAAGGCTAGAAATTTCCAGTCCTAGGCCAAGCGATAATTAGAACAGAGAAAGAAACACTCTAGGCTGAGCCTAAGCAATGTATTTACCCAGTTTGAGTATGGTTCTCATCTCTTTCCTCAATCAGGGAATAATTCATGGATTCTGGAGATGAATGACATTATTTAAAGTGAGTGGCTCTTCCCTGTGAACACAGCTGTCATGTGTTTCACCTTTGTGAAACATAGTCTTGCCATGTTTCTTATTCCAATCCCTTGTCATAGGCAAGTAATGCAATTTTTACCAGCTTTTGTCTACTACAGATGACTCACAGAGATTAGCCTATACTCAGTGCTGTCTTCTGTCCCATGGTTAGGACCACAGAAGCCTGATGTTCCTTCCAGTGTCCTAAACAATTGAGCAGATACCACACACTTATTTTCATCCTTATTAGCATATTAATACTTTATTTCTTTTAAACTATATCTGTTGTGGAAATATTTTAAGACAGTGGCACCCGATCTGTCTTGCGAATCGGGGCTGCCATATTCCCGACTAGCTTAGGCCCGTGGCCACGAGAAGCAGTGGAGTATTTTCAAAGCTGATAGGCTCAGACCACGAGCACAGGTGGCCAGAGACACCGGCCCTGGCACCCACGAGATGCCAGCGTGGGGGATGGCAATAACAATATGCCCACATAATTACAGATGTTTCCCAATTAACTAACCTAGATAAGTTGTTACCCAGGACTGCTCTCAGTACATGTACGGTCATCCATGGTGCTACATCTCTCTGTCTCTCCCTTGCCTCACTCCTCCTCTTCCTATTCCTCTTCCTCTCCTTACTCCTCCCACCTTAGCTCCTCCTACATATACTCTAGTCAGTTACGTAGGTTTCTATGTCGTATTTATAATTCATACTATAGTTTTAATACAGTCAATACAGAGTTTTCAGTGATAGCAATTAAATTTAAAAGATAATTAGAAAAAACCCACCTTTTTCTTGACTGGTTCAGAGCAAATGCATCATAAAGGCATAGCCAGCACTTTCCTTTCAAGGACAGTATGTAAGAGTTGGCTGATAAAATTAATTGCTCTCAGATATGAGCAAATTTAGACAGTTAATTCTTTATTTCTTGGTGCTATTAGAGAAGTATTCAATCCTACTGTCCTTGCTGGCCATTAAAAAGTCGAACCAGTTGGTTGGTTTGTCCTTGTTAATGCCTGCAAGATTCATGCAGCCCCCAAGAGACAGCCAATAAAAAGAATAAGAAATTACAGCTTAGATATATATCAAATATTTGCATAAAGTAGAGGTTTGGTCACCTTATCATAGGTTGTCTATTTTACAGTCCCGAGTTTTACTAAAATGATTTAGTGGTTCTATTATATTCTAGAAAACTATAATGGCAATAAAATTATTTTGTTTTTCAATTAACTCTTTTGACAGTAACAAGCAGATAAACTTGAGCACTCCACTCCACAGTGATAAGGACTCTATAAATTGATATAACATAGCTAATCAACACCCATGGGAAAATTTGTCATTAACTGAAATGCTGTTAAATACAGGAAAGTAAAGAAACCGCTAAAGAGGAAATGTACTGGGAAGAACTACTTTAGACTGTAGGAAGTAAACCTTTCTGGACAAGTTCCTGAAGCCATTAAGGTCAAGTGGGCATGCTCAGATTGAAGCAGTGTCACTCCTGATGGCTCTTCAGAGGGACTCAAACTCTTCCCAGAGCCCAGGCACACACTCTGACACAGGATGTTTTCAGCTTCATCTGGGTCCTGATGATAAATCTCCTTTCAGCCAGCCTCAGATAGAGAAAGTTTATTTTTGTTATTTTGATATTAACAATCTTCAGTATAAAACACCTTGAATTGCTGTGGAGATGAGTCTTACTGTGCTAGTAAGCATAAAAATACATTCCTTGGGACATTTAACCGATTCTTTGATTGACACTCTGACAGAATATTGATAAATGCAAAATATAGTCAAGACACTTTTAATTGTGTCCCTTCCTCAAAAAGATCTTATTTAAACTATTAACATTATGTTGATTATATGTTAGTAGAAATTTTCCATCATAAATGATAAGAAAAAGTTTTTCTCAATTTAAAGATAAGGTGGAGGGCAAAGACTCAAAGGAGGGGTTCAGTGCTAGCTAAGACTGTAGAACTAACCCAGTGTAGCAAGAATGAAATATGAAAGTATGACACTCATAATTGGCAAGCCTAAAATTATGGTTATTCTGACAGTATCTCATTGTTTTCTGAGATAAAGGCAAGTCATTCACAGATAAAACCCTGCTATAACGAAGAGTAGAGATGTATAAATTATAATGAGATAGAGAGGCAGTTCTCATGCATATAGTTATTTTTATCTTGTTTTTAGGTTTTTCATTTATAGCTTAATGGTTCTAGTCAAAGCTGAGTCCAATTATATAGATCTGGTCTGAGAATATCAGCAATTATTAATTAGAACATATTACAATTGGGCAATGCAACAGTGTTTTTACAGGACCACCCACTATGCCTAAAATATAGCATGGGTGTATTGGGGCCAAATGATGACATCAAATATACTGCATCATTTACTGGCAGAAACTAGAGGCAGGAGATCACTGCAGCTTGCCCACTAGTCATTTAGCTTAATAGACCACAACAAATTGCTGCTGTCTTTTAAATTTTCTTAAGGTTACAAGAGAAAAAAATTTTAGAAAAATATACAATATAAAATATTGGCTATACAGAGAAAATGAAGATGTAGTAACTCATCAATACTGTGGGGAAACCCCCTATGTGCCAATCTGTGAATAATTTTAGAACTCATTAAATAAGTGTTAAAGGCGTATTGGTTAAAAAGTGAAGCCTGCTAAACCTAGAGAGGGACTAGTTTGAACCCTATATTATACACAATGGATAAACTGTTAGTGAAGAAATGAATGACTTTGGATATTACAAGTTTAACTCAGCTGAAGCTATAAAGTTTCATGGGATCCTATGTAGGATTTCAAATCAAGAAAATTGATGCAGAAAACTCATAAGAAAAATAGAAATTATCTACTTAAATCATAAAACCACTTCACAGATGAAATAGAACAAATGATTCTCCTTAATAATATTGAGACTTTAACCTAGGATTATTGATGTGTCAATGGAAATGTCCTATTCTAGAACATTACAGGTGATCAGAACAGTACTCCTGTTCCTTATTTCACTTTGTATGTTCTAGAAAATGGAACAAGTGTTTTGCTTTGCAGGGTAAGTCATGATACGCACTCATGAGCACACATGCACATACACACTCACACATGTATACACACACATGTACTCACAGTGGAGAGAGATGCAATTACATGAATGTAAACTCACAGAGTTATATACATATATGTAAATATCTCAGGCCCCCAGGTAGAAAAATCAAATCTAATAAGCTCTATCATTCATGTCTTAGGCTACTGTTAGGTTTCTTAAATGGAGAAAGTACAAAATAATCCTGTAAGCATTAATTGTCAAATAATCATATTAAACTACTCCAAGATTAAAAATATAACACTCTTTTAAAACAAATAGGGTTCAGGTGTTTCAGAACTTTTGTTCTGAAACAAACCTTTGTGGAAAGTCTCAATTTGATTTGTGTTAGTTATTCTAAGAATCCTAACTTTTGTAGAAGGAGACAAACCATCATTGAAGATGTGTTTAGTCCGTCCTTGAGTAGCATTAGATTAAAAGCAATAGCTGAGATGCTCTGTGAGCATCTGACTAAGACAGATGCAGATGCTCACAGTCAACCATCTGACTGAGCCCAGGGACCACAATGGAAGAGTTAAGGAAGGGATGAAGGAGATTAAGGGGTGTGCAACCCCATAAGAAGAACAATAGTATCAGTTAACTGAATCCCTCAGAGCTCCCAGGGACTAAACCACCAACCAAAGAGTGTACATGGGCTGGCCCATGGCTCCGCTACATACTAGCAGAGGACTGCCTCATCTGACATCAGTGGGAGGGGAAGACTTGGTCCTGTGGAGTCTTGATATCCAGGAGAAGGGAGATGCTATGGTGGTGAGTCAGAGTGGGTGGGTAGATCTGGGAGCACCCTCTTAGAGGCACAGGGAATAAGGATGGGGTGGGGGGTTCATGGAGGGGAGACTTGGAAGGGGAATAACATTTGAAAAATAAAAAAATAAAATTATTAATAAATAAAAGAAAAGCAATAGCAAATGCACACACAAATATTCTAATAGATGTGTTTTTGTTATTTGAATTTCTTTCAACTGGAATTACTTAAAAATATTTGCAACATAAAATCCACCCAATTTCCTTTTTCTTATTTATTTATTATTTGTTGTTATTTATTATTTATTCATTCATTCATTTACTTTACATCGTGATTGAAGCACCCCCTCCTCACAGTCCCCTGCTCACACAGCCTCTCCTAGGAGACCTTCCTGGGTACCAATCTACCCTGTTATATCAAGTCACTGCAGGACTAGACACATCCATTCTCATTGAAGCCAGACAGGGCAACACAGTTAAGGGAACAGTATCCACAGGCAGGCAACAAAGTCAGGGTCAATCCTAGCTCTAGTAGTTGGGGAAGCCACATAAATACCAAGGGACACATATGCTATCATACATGTGTGTGGAGGGGCAGGGAGCTAGGTCCTGCACATGTATGCTCTTTGGTTGGTGATTCAGTCTCTGGGAGCCCCCAAGGATCCAGGTTAGTTGACACTGTTGATCTTCTTGGGGAAGTTTCTATCTTGTCTGTGGTCCTTCAATCCTTCCTCCAACTCTTCAACAAGACGTTCCAAACTCCATCTACTGTTCGGCTATGGGTCTCTGCATTTGTTTTGGTCAGTTGCTGGAGGAGCCTTTCAGAGGACAGTTATGCTGGGCTCCTGTCTGTAAGTTTAACCGAGTATCATTAATAGTGTCAGGAATTGGTTCTTGCCCATGGAATAAGTCTTAAGTTGGGCCAATCATTATTTGGCCATTCCCTCAGTCTTTCCCATTTTCAAAACTACAGATATATTTTAGTTTACTTTAAAACCAAAAAACAATTATTTAGGTGTTATTTCTTTACACATAGGTTTGCTTTGATTTAAAAGGTAACATCAGTTTCTATTATCAGAGAATTCACATACATATTTCATATATAGTATATATACTATTATGGAAGATATATATTTCATATACTGAGGTATGTATGTAAATGACTTTGAAATAAAATAATTTTATTTTTCTTATTTTATCTTCCTCTGTAGATCATATAAGCTAAGTAATTTAAGGCTTTGCAGTTAAATTGTTTTAGGTAGTACTTGGAAAATTAAAATTATACCTATTATATGGTACCTTGTGATATTCAAATTATACGTGAAAAAAGAAGCAAATTTATCTCTTCAAATTTTTATCATTTCTTTATGATGAAAACAACTTTAAATTTCTTAGTTTATGAAATTCTCTACATGTATTATAATAAGATATACATTTCTGACACATACAAATAAAATTTATCATTTATTGCACAGAATATTTGATAGGCAAAAGTCTCCTCTTAGACAAGGGGAATATTTTTCAATTATTTGTTCCTCCATCTAAGTTTCACTTGAAAATTTTTCTTGTAAAACATAACTTTCTCCTCAATCTTAAGATATTTTTAGCAGGCAATAGTGACACATACATTTAATTACAGCACGTGGGAGGCAGAGATAGGCCATCTCTGTTTGAGGAGCCGAGTAAGTTTGACGACAAAAACCATACAACTAAAAGATGTGGATCGGAGATGAAATAGGCCAAAACACTTCAGGAGAAAAGTGTGGAAGCCAAGGATCATGATAAGGAACTTAAAATCCTAACAAGATTTGTGGAATCTAAATGATAGGCGATGATTGTAGAGTGAGATGCTGTTACCTGTGTGTGACATGTGAGTTGATGTGGTGTGAGTGCATGCATTTGTGCATGTTCTATAACTGTGCATGGTTCTATAACTAAATGTCCTGAAAAGCAATTAATGGAAGGGGATTTTCTTAGCTCGTAGTTCAGTGTTTTATTTTCTGCCTGTGGGAGGAATAGGCAACATAAATTTATTTAGAACATGGGGTCCAAGAAGTGGACATAAGACTTGCTAGCTTCTTGCTACATTTCTGTGTTTTTTCTACACTGTTCTTTCTTCTAGAATAGGAGAGAGAGGGAGATTCATGAAACTAAGACTTGTTTTTTTTTTTTTTGTTTAACTTTCTATTCTAATCTTGACATTAAGAAGAGAGCGGGATTCAATGAAACTTAAGAAACTTTAAAACTTACAAGAGACACAATTTTCCATAAGGTTATAGAAGCAATAACAGTATCTGGGGAGAGGAAACTGTCCATTTCTGAGCTGTCAGAAAACTGTGCAGGGAATTCCAGGAATGTAGATTTTGTGTGTGTCATTATTTTCAGGGATGTAACTTCCCTTGAGCCACCCATGCTCCTGGAAGGAATCCTTCATTTATGCTTCTTTAACACCAGTAACTCACTGCTTAACAAGTCTGTCTTGAGTAGAATTACTTGTATTCAAGATGAACATTGTTTGGTCATATATTCCCAGGATAATACATGAGGTGGTATTAACTATATTCAAGATGGATCCCCCAACTCCACACAGATATTCCTTTCTTGAAATGGTTTTGTAGACACCAACATAGGAACATCTCACTAACCTCCTTGGTGTGTTTCAAAATACATTTAATAATTAAGCTCACCCATAAATTAATATAGTCCTTGTCCACTTGTTAGTCAACACATCATTTTAAACTAGAACATCTCATTGCCATTACCTCTTTATAGCTTGTGTCCATTCCCTAGTGCAAAATTATATTCAGTCTACTTTGAAAGTATCTATGCTATTACTGAATCAAAGTCTCTTGAGAAATTCAAGATAACGCTTAGTGTTGACCCTCTTACATAAAACAAATTGCATCATTTAGATATTCAATGATACTATAAAAACATGTCATCCGAAATTAGAGGGTAAAGACCTAAAAGGAGGAGTAGGACTAACATTAGGCTGAATTCCTGCATGGAAGCAATAAAATCTGTGTTTTCATATCTGACATGGAGCTTTGGGCATCCCTATACCCATGTCCTATCATTTTCAGTACAAGTGGCTTTTGGCTTTGGCTAGCTTCATTGAATGCTAGGAGCTTTCCTGAGTACATAGTCTACACTTTCTGCATCATCAACACCTTGAAATTTCCAGTGCAGCTTAAACTTAGTCTTTATAGCTTCATCAGTTCCCTCATTAAGACATCCTGTAGGTATTCTCATTCTGCGCTGCCTTGTCTGACTTCTTGTGCCTTTTTTGGGTCATATCCAAGACATAAGATTATATATCAGCTGTAGTGTAATACTGTTGTACATTGTCTTATAACAGTAGGGTATCCTGGGAGCTCACTTTTCTCACAAGAAAACCTTCAAATCACCTTGCAGCTGTGGTCCCTAGAGCCTGTAGTATGTGCAGACTTGATAATTTCTGAGATGGTTCTCAGAGTAAGTTGCCCATTTTTCCCCGTGAAAAGTCATGTTTGAGAGCATGCCAATTTGATATGCTTCTACCCACAACTTTCAATTTGCTCTTTTTATAGCAGAGTTGTGCCTTTTGTGATACTTCCACTTTTCTTTGTTGCTCAAGATTCTCACTGTAATGCTGGATAGGAGCACCGCAGCATAGCTTTGTCTCAGGCTGCACACCGTACTGGCTTGGGATTATGTCTATCAAATCAATTAGTTCGTCACCTTTAAACTCAGCCTCCTGCAATTTCAAGGCACGGATGAATTGTAGACAATTATTTTGCCAGAATGAGCATGAATGACCCCAAGGTCAGTTCACAATGGTCCTTATTCCACATCAAATCATTTGGGCACAGTCTTCCAGTCTCTGCTGTATGCTTATTTTTAATCAGAATTCTGACCTTATAAGACCCCCAACAAATACTCCATTAATTTCTGCTTCCAAAATTCTAGGAATTCTCTGGGCTGCATCTCCAATTTTTTTTTTTTTAAATACCTCCACCAAACAATTTAAAAAGCCTGAAGACAATATGCTTCAATTAATTCAGAAAAACAACTCCACTTTGGTGTCATTAGTTTTCTACAATAGTTACTTTTCTGCAAATACTTGAGAAGTAAAACTTAGATGTGAAACATGTATCAGGCCTCAGGTTTGAGAAGATTCAGGTCATCATGGTGGGAGAGATAGGTGGAGGTAAGAGGTCCACAGCAAAGGATTCAAAAGGTAGAAAGAATAAAATCTTCTAACACTAAGGTGACTTTTTACTTCCTTCCATGCACTCAGGCCACAGGTGAGAACTACTATATTCAATGCAGGTCTTTCCTGCTCAGGTAACACTTCCCGGAAATACATACTCAGAAGTTATGCTCTCCAGTCTCATAACAAGATCCAGACAAGTTGACAGAAGTAAACCATCACTGACATTGGTGGGAACAGCTGAAGAAAAACATACATTTTTCTCTACATATTTGGATCTTTAATCAGTGACAAAAATGTTGAATTGCTGCTCATAAGAATAAGAACAGCTTTGTTTTCAACACTGTACAATTGCTTGTGGGCAAAGATGCCAATCCTTGCTGATGACTCCTTCCTGTACAGCTTCATAAAAACCACAGTTATTGAAAGCTATTTATCTTCTGACCACACTGGTAACACTGTAACATCCACATAGTCTTGAAAGTAGCTATCAGTCCTACCTTTATTTAATGGCAAAGACCTCAAATTCTCAATAGACTGAAACAATGACTTAGAGTCACTTATGAAGTTTATACAAAATATAAGTGAGGCAAAATTACTATAACAATCGAATGGATAAAAATCAGTCAATATCACAATATGTGTTCAAAATGAAGATGGTCTCTACAAATCACAGACTTTGAACAACTTAGCTGTTTAATATTGAAAGTAAGAAATTTGAAAAAGAGAGTAGTTATTAAAACACTGTTGCTTTTTATATGAAATACATTTTAGTAAAGAGCTTTAAAGTTACCATTTCACAATTTCAAAAAAATTTATTTCAAATTCACAGTAGTTATTATGCTCTCTTTTTAATTTATTGGTTTTTTTTATTGTTTATTTATTTTATTTTTATGGGTTATTTTGTTTATTTACATTTCAAATGTTATCTTCCCTCCTGGTTTTCTTCTCCAAACCCTCCCCGCTCCATTCCTCCTCCCTCTGCCTCCGAGAGTGCTCCCCACCCACCCACCCACCCACTCTTGCCCCACTGCCCTATCATTCCCCTACACTGAGACATCAAGCCTTCACAGGACCCAGGGCTTCCCATTGATGCCAGACAAGTCATCCTCTGCCACATATACAGAATAACAATATTAACCAACCAGACCCCTAGAGCTAAGGGGACTAAGCTCCCAGGGACTAAACCACCAACCAAAGAATATACTGTCTCTTAAAGGCTTCATTTGTATCAGTCTGACTGCCACTACATCCATTTACATGTCACAGAAGAATATGCCATGTGGGAGAACTGCAGGTTAGTAAGGAGTGTATAAGTCTAAATTGCCCATCACCTAGAGTGATGAGTCCTTAAATCAAATAGGGATGATTCAATACAATCAAAATACTAAGCTAATCCTTGCATGCATAGAAGAATTGGATGCAATTTTAAGTCCTCATTTGAATAAATAAAATGTACCTAGTGTGGAAAAAATAAAATTAATATATATACACTCAACATGGAAACATTAAACATATCTTGTTCCCACAACCAAAATAATTTCCTCTTAGAACACCATAGGAAATGAAAAGAAATACACACATACACACAGACAGACAGACAGAAAGAGAGTCACACACACACAGTGTTACATAATCTTTATTCTCACCTATACTCCAGCCCAGAGACAATACTAAAGTCCTTAAAATTATGAAACTATGGTGATTGAGTAAATTTTCCCCATAAGGGTTTCTGAGTTTTTATCTTTATTACAGTCAAGAGCAGTGGTTTTCAACCTTTCAAATGCTGTGACGCTTTAGCACAGCTCCTCGTGTTATGGTGATCCACAATCATAAAAACAATTAGCTTAGTTGCTACTTCATTACTGTAACTTTGCTCCTGCTATGGGTTGTAGTTTAAATATCTGGTGTGCAGGATATCTTATATACATGCAACCACCAAGAAAGGGTCATGTGACTCCCAAAGTGGTTATGACCCACAGAAATGCGAACCACTGGTCTAGACTCTAAGTGTCCAAATTCCATATTTAAAAAACAAACAAGCAAACAAACAAACAAACAAGCAGAAAAACTTTGTACCCCTCTATCCCTTTGCAGTATTTAAGTTATAACCCTGAAAAAGTTGAAGCACGAATCTATGACTGGGTAGTAAAGGTTTAGGGCCTGGTTATTTTATTAAACAGAGATCCTGTGAACTGACTCTATTAAGTGCTGATTTATTTCTTTTACCTCTAACTTATTCTAAAATAAAGCTTTGGAGTAATTTATCTGAAAACAGAATCCTAATGTTGTAGAAAAAAAATACTACACATAAGGTTTTGAGATGTATTTAGGTCAAGTTTTTCTGCATGGCAAGCTTATTTTGAATATTAGTTTTTGGAGACCGGTTTCCAACCTCCAATCTTCAAGCAGCTATTAAACTAGTAATGCGTTTTCATCCTTATCTTATTTCCATCGACTTCCAAATGTAAATCAATTCCAACTTCAGTTGATTCTTGATGTTTTGGGGTTTATTTATTTGTATTTAATGTGTATGACATGTTTTGTCTGAGGGCATAAGTCTGCACCATGAGTCTGGCTTTCAACCACAGAGATCAGAGAAGGGTGTCTGGAACTAGAGTTAGACATAAATGTGAGCCCACATGTGGGTATTGAGAGCCTAACCCAGGTTCTCTACAACAGCAATAGTTCTATTATTCAACAAGCCACCTCCCTAATCCTGACTTTGATTTCTGAATACTGTATTCTAGCACAGATTTTAAGCCAAATTTAGCAGAATACAGATAGTTCCCATTTTAAGCCTACATTAACATTTATTTTAGTTTAACCTTCAAATTCTGTATTTAGTATTTTAATATTTAACATTCCTTAAAGGTATTTGGCCAATAGTGCTTCTTTTTCCACAGAAATAGTTTTAGCAATATAAATAAAATAATAATAGTAATAATTTTTCTGAAAAATGTATGCAATTGTCTGATTGGATGACAATAATCTGATAGTCAAGAAGAAATGCATTTTCTCTGCTGAAAGGGGGGTTGATGGCTGACAAAGTGAGACAAGTTTGTACCAACTAAATTGAACTAATTTTTTCATGTAGATAAAGGGAACATTGACCTTTGTGTGTTAAATGACCTTGACTATTGCTAATACCATAAGATCAATAAGCTGATACCTATGTGAATAATGGCATAAAATATTGTTGTTGCAGAATTACATTGAAATGTTGAAGAGATCACAGGCTGTTGATGAATTCCATAAACATTAGTTGTACAAGGTATAAAATGTACTCAAATAATCACTTATGTTTTATTGGGTAAAGGAAGTTTATGGGCATATTTGAGTTGCTGTTACTCTGCAAGATTATTCTTGTCTTTCATGTTTGAAAACATCTAAGGTGACAGTCTTTAAATTACCAATTTATGCAAGAACCATGGCAACTAGTGAACAGAGTATCAGTTTTCACAATCTGGTATTGTTGAGTCACTGCTTTCTGATCTGTTCACTTAATATTGATCTACCTAGCTATGCCTTGAATAACATATTAAATTGTATTCCAAAATTGCAAACTTTGAAAACTTCTTCATGAAGACACACAGTACTATTTTCCAAACACTTAAATTTATTGTTTTAATATATACTTTCACAATCTGGAACACACTATCATTGATTTTAGATGTAATGACATATAACATATAAAAATTTTTATACAGTTCATCATACCTTCACAAATTGGTAAATTGAACATCAGATCTAGGAATGGCACATGCATATTAGGTGATTTATCATGATCCTTTTAAAGCTATGACCAAACTTTAACAAAAGTGCCATTTTATAACAATACTTCCATTCATTTGGGAGATCTGAAACATTTGTGATTTATGCATCAAAATAAATATTTCAAAGTTTGTATATATTTTCTCTTGAAGGATGTGAAATATGGAGTCTAAGTATTTGAAGCCTTTGTTATCAGGAAGCAGCTGTGTAATGGCCAAGTTCTTAAATACATTTGCCTTTTTCCTTACTACAAAAGCTAACTGCCTTAGTCACTGTTCTATAACTGTGAAGAAACACAATGGCAAGGTAATTCTTATAAAAGAAAACGTTTAATCAGGGACCTTGTTTACAGTTTCAGAAGCTTAGTTTATTATTATCATATCAGAGAGCATGGCTGCAGGCATGACAGACATGGTGCTAGAGAAGTCATTGAGAGGTAATCCTTATTCACAGGCAGAGAGAGAAATCAGGGACTGCCAAGAGCTTCTGAAACCTCAAAGCCCATTCCCAGTAACACACTTCCGCCAACACCTTCTAACCCTTCTAATGTTTTCAAACAGAGCAACTCATTGGTGACTAAGCATTGAAATATATGAGCCTATGGGGCAGCATTTCGTATTCAAACTACCACACTGACACAGTCCACATATCATGGGATCACTTGCAAGGACAGATTAATTAAAAAACGTAAACATTTTGTAATGGTGCCTGTATTCCTTGCTGTCATCAGTATTACCCTCATCCTCACTATTACTGCTGTATCCTTGGTAGTTCTTAATCCAAAGAAAGTGCGTTGATATTGAGATAGGTCAATCAATAACTAGTATAATTTGATAAACTATTAACCAGGGATTAAGATTTTTAGAGCTTTAATATTCTATAAGTAGCCAAAATTTAGGTCTCAAAAATTTATCCATACACCAAATGGAATAATGTTTTGAAAATAGAAAATAAAATAGTTTTGGATAGGGATAATCACAGGTGATGACACAAGCAACCCATTTCTTTTAATTAAGCAGCCCCTGGTATCAAAAGTATACATTTTCTTTTGCTACTTTATGCTATGTCATTTTTGATATCCTTAGAAGTGATTTCTGAATCTTCAATTCTCAGCTTTCAAATGTATTCTACCTATCACACAATGTAGAGAAAGCCCTTTTAACAGTCTTCGTATATATACATGAATAAGTGGCATAAAAGGTATGCATGCCACTTATTTTAATTAATTAGATGAAACACAGTTCTATATAGGTAGATATCTTATGGATATGATTACAATGTAAAATGAATATTGTTCATGTAGAAACTTTATCAAAATAAAAAGCGGAAAGAGAGAGAGAGAGAGGGAGGGGGAGAGGGAGGGGAGAGGGAGAGGAGAGAGGGGAGGAGAGAGAGAGAGGAAGGGGAGAGAGAGGGAGAGGGGAGAGAGAGAGAGGAGAGGGGAGAGAGAGAGAGGGAAGGAGGAGAGAGGGGAGAGGGGAGAGAGAGAGAGGAGAGGGAGAGGGGGAGAGAGAGAGAGAGAGGAGAGGGAGAGGAGGAGGGGAGAGGAGAGAGAGAGAGAGGCAGTAGCTTTGTTTCAGAATTAAGAAATCCCTGGAATCTTGAAAGATAGAAGATTTGGTATCTAGGAGTTGTTCTCAGAGAACAAAACATGTGTTGCCAAGATTCTTTTCCCCCAGGGTTTTAGACTCTTTCTGGCATACATTATGACTCAACACCAATTTGCTGCACACTGTTGCCTGCTGATTTCCACAAAACCACAATCCTCCTTCACCACTCCCTTTTGACACTAACACTCTGCAGTCTTTTAGATAATGATCTGATGTGCTCATTCTTTCTTCCTAGAATTATACAATCTTATAATATTTATAAAATGACATCAGAAAATATTATTACTAGTAATGTATTTAATTTTCAAGATATTTATATCCATTTCAAAATTTAAGGAAAGGACACTTGCCACCATGCTTTCTTAGCTGAGGTTGATCTCTGACCTCCATATGAATGCCATGGTGCTCTCTTCTCTTTCTCTTGCTCTTCAATAAATAAATAAATAAATGTAAGAAAACACATGTTAAACAAATACGTAAAAGCATGAGGGAAAGTGAACCTGCTTGAACTTTAACTTTGTAGAGAAAAAAATATTCATACCAGTAGGATATTCAAAGACTAAGGTTTCTTATGGTGGCAAGACATATATTTAAAGAAATATGAATATGTACACATCTCTTAGTCTAATGGACATGTTATATCTGTGAGTGACTGGGACATTACATTGGGATTATGCAACATTGCCATTGAGTGAAATTTAGGCATAAAAGGAATTGAAACTTGGTGCTCCTCATTCCTACCTTACTAAACTTTGGACTGCTAAACGTTACTATTGGTTTGACCGCTCTTAGGGTTAAGGAAATGAAGCAGTTCTAAATCTCTGCACTTTCCATAGACACTAGACTCACTTTGCCCTGACTTGTCAGTCTCTCATGCTTCATCTACCTTCACTCTTCTACAAAGGTGTTGAAATTTCTGACTTTTCAATATCTAACTCCAGTTATTTTGAATTGCTATTATATAATCTTCAGCCAGTTTCAATGTCATTTTAAATTTTAAACAGAAAATCCCAAACAGTAATTGGCATACATTTAGTCTTTATATCATTTTTATAAACTAGATATTGTTATCTTTGTTTATAGTTAAAATTGGGATTTTATATGCTAAGATAATTTGATCTCCTAATAAATGTAACTGAACTAGTAAATTTACAAATAAACATCCAAGCTCACATCTTCATGTTGTAAAGCCCATGTTATTTTATACTTTCAAGTATGTACAGCTTGAATGAAATGGAAGACTATGTCAGTAGTTATGAGCAGTATACCATATGTCCAATAGTATTAACATATGTCTTTCCTTTAATTATAATGTGATTGTTTTCATTTGCATCACGTCAACAATGAGGCTACCAACACTAAATCTGAGCCAAGTTTTAATCTTCAATTATATTGCATACTTTGCACTTTTGATGCATTTCTATTGCCCTGGGAAGGGAAAACAGCCTTGTTTCTTGATCTCTAAGAGGTCAAATTCCCCATGTTCCCTCTCCCTGCTGAAGCTGGCTTGGTTTCTATGAGCATTAAGAGGTTTAGATTCAGTCTTCCTGTACTCCTCTGAAGCCTGTGTTTATAATCCCTTTGGAGACTTATCTGATCTCTTAAACACCATTTCATGTTGACAATTTCCTAATTTATTTCATCAGATTTGATTTTTCTCTTAGAAATCCAAACACCTTTAAAGAGACTTAAAATTGCCTATATTCTGATGCAAACTGTTATTTCCATTCCCATGATTCTCTTTCACAAATTTCCTGAATCCAGCAATGACAACTCCTTTATCCAACTCAAATGATTTGTTTCTTTCTCTGACATTTCAACCCTATGTCAACCAGTAGACTATTCCCCAGGTGCCTGGGCAGCCTGCCCTTGGTAGGACTGGAATGACATGTTTCCTCCCCTGGAACAGGACCAATAGGGCTCCTCCAAGTTGTGGATGGCTGATGTGGAAGTAAGGTTTGTTTGTATAATAATGTACATATTCTTACATTCCTCTTTCAAGGAATGTCCTCCCTGTAAACGTTGATGATTTATAATAATCAAAACCAGCATGAGTCAGGAAGGCAGAGGTATGGCTGATGTCTCAGAAAAATGGTAAATGCTGGGGCTTCAGGACAGTCCTTAAGACTGTGGAAAAGCCGCACGCCTTTAATCCCAGCACTTGGGAGGCAGAGGCAGGCAGATTTCTGAGTTCAAGGCCAGCCTGGTCTACAGAGTGAGTTCAAGGACAGCCAGGGCTATACAGAGAAACCCTGTCTCGAAAAACAAACAAACAAAAACAAAAACAAAAAAAAAAAAAAACAAAAACAAACAAAAACAAACAAAGACTGTGGAAAATAACTCTAAAAACATGAGTTCAAAAATATATAATTGTTCAACTATATGATATATAAGGATGCAATAGGAATTATATGAGCACTGTGAGCCAACTTGTCAGAAACATACTAGAGAAAGATATAAAGACATTAGAGAGTGGTGATTGCAGGAGATGCCTCCAATAAATTTTTGGTTTTGCTTACAAAGGCAGACAGATCCCTGAGTTCAGGGTCAGACTGGGACAGAGCAAGGTTAGGCCCAGGCTTGGTAGAAATGGTAATTTCAGGGCAGGGTCCTACACAGTTAGTTTATAATCTGTGCTTAACAAAGGCAGGAAGATCTTTGAATTCTTTTGCAATGTTAAAAATGTCTGCTTGTTGTTTCCTAAGAACCAAGGTGTAGGGTCATGGATGTTAATTTATGGGAAAATCAAAAGGAAACCTGAGGTAATGACTGAATTGATATGTAAATGAAAAACTGGGTTTATGATCAGCAAGAGATGAGTTATGCAGACAGTTTTTACAGTTGTGTGTGGTGTGTGTGTGTGTGTGTGAGAGAGAGAGAGAGAGAGAGAGAGAGAGAGAGAGAGAGAGAGAAGAGGTCTGTAGCTCTCCAGAGAAGGCAGAACATAGAGCATCCAGGAAAGCTGTCTTGAGGAGAACGTAGCTGGCCAGCCTGGACCCAATATTTGACTTTAAGTCATTTGCTTCACTGCTTCAGAAGACTGCTTCTCTCAGAACCCCTCTCCAAGTCTCGACTGGTCCTTGGCATCCAGGACCACTGGCAAAGTTTCTTCTCCACCACCCTTATCCTAACTACAAATGCTATTATCTCCAGTATGATTACTGAAATACACACTCAGATGTCTTCTTGATCTTACCCTTATGTACATATTTTATTCTTAAAATATCCTATTGTTATGGACCCAGATTATGTCACCAACCTCCTTAAGAGAGACCTATCAATGGTACCCATTTCCTCTTTTTATTTTATTTGTTTGTTTTTCCTGAACCAGATCTTTCCTATGTAGTTCAAACTGAATTCAATCTCATGGAAAACTCTCGGTATTCGACTAGCAGGAGTGTGCCACCATAGTTGGTAACATTTGTTTCTTTCAAAGTAAAAGTTTAATTCAAACAATCATAATGATGTTTTAGATATAATATCTTCATCACTTGTGGTGTTTAGTCTTTTATTCTTAATGTGACACAGTCTAGAATCAATCATCTGGAAAGAGGGAACTTCATTTGGGGAATTCTCCATATCTGATTGGCTGAGAACCATATCTGTGTGTAATTTTTTTAACAGGCATGGGAGTACTCAGACTACCATAGATAGAGCCATACTTGGGTAGGTGGGCCTGGATGTATAAGATAACTAGATGAGCATGGACCAGAAAGTAAGCCAGTAAGCTGCATCCCTCTATCTTTCCTGATTCTGGTTCCTGTCTTGAGTTCCTGCCCTAACTTAGCTCCATGGTAAATTGTGACCTAGAAGGATAAGCCAAACAAACCCATTCTGACCCAGGTTGCTTTTGGTCAGAGTGTTTTTTCCCCAACAACCACAGTATGAAACAAGAACACCATCTTTTCCTTCTGGTCTTTGCTGTTCTTCTATCTTGCCAAGTACATGCCAATCCTGGAGCTTGACACATTGATGATAATTAAATTATCATCAATTCTGTCTGCAGAGTTTATTTCCTTGGATGCACTATTTTATTTAACTTCATAGTCTTATTTTAATCTCATTTTGTATTTTACTGTGTTTCAAGCCCAGAACCACTCAATTGCTGAGAAAGTACTATACCAGTGGTGGATTCTTTGCATAGGCATCACCTTCTTGGGTTGCTACCTGGCAATACAACCCATGACTCTTCAAACAACACAGTTTTATGCCATATTTTCTCAAGTGTTTATCTGTCTTTATTGTGCTGTGCCGTGATGCTTGCAGTAGTGGATATTAATTACGCTAAACATTTTCACATATGTAGATAAGATACTTCAGTTATAGCTGTTCCATGCTTCTCACTCATTTCTTCCTTCTCATATGGACTCCCTGCCTCCCTTCCCCCAGATCAGTTCCCTGTAATTTTTATATCTCATATTTTAAATCTAAAATTAAAAAAAAATTGTTACTTGTCTGAATTTGGCTTATTTTGCTTAGCTTTCACCCATTTTCTTGCAAATGAAAGGATTTTGTCCTTTTTTATTGGAAAAGATCTCTACATATACATACATATGTGTGCAGATCATAGTTTTCTTTTTCCATTTATCCATTGGCAGGTACCAACACTCACATTTTGGTGACTGCATTTACTCAGTAACATAAGAGTCTTCAGATATGCTTGTTGTTTGCTGGCTTGAGCAGATATGCCATGGATGATGAGACACAAACAGTAGAAAAAAAAAAAAAAGCCCAAGGCCAGAGAGATTCATTATTGAAACTTACCAGACTTTCAAAGAACCAGCATCAGTGCTGCCAAAACTATTTTCTTTTGCCTCCAAATTATTTATCTTTGTAAAACCAGGTCCCTAATCCTGGTAGATTTCCTTTGTGTTTCGAACAGGTCCGAGTTTTCAGTAGAGTTACAAAAATATTATTCACTGAATGAGTGGATTGACAAATAGATACCGTGATGTGACTCCTGAATTTGTAAAAATGATGAAATGGGAACCATTATCTGAAATATGACAATACCTAGACACAGTAGCTAGAAGTACCTAATATGTAGAAGCCAACCATGTCTCTAAAATATTGGTGATACTTGCTTATTCTTTTTAAATTCATTCTAAATATTTGATGATCATGTTCTAAATCTGAAAGTCAAAATGTGAAATAGCAGAATAAGTACATTTACAGACTTAAAATTTGTAATATATACATTCATATATCTACATATGTATATGATGCATATATGTACATATATACATGTATATATGTATATGCATATGTGTATTTATGCATGTAATGTATGTATGTACATATAAATATAGATATATGCATTTATATGTATGTATATATATTAACAGCAGTCTGCTTGACTCTCCTTTCATCCAGGAAGAGACTCTGCTATCCTCAACAGCAAAGTTTGCTCTAATGAACACAGTTATATGCCCTAAGAGATTTATTTGGCATGGTTCTTGGGCTGTTCTCAGCAATTCTCTAAACTTGGAGTTTACAATTTAACTATGAAGACGGTAAAGGGAAAAAAGTAAAAAGGAAAAGATATAACAAAAATAACAGAGGTTTTCAGACAAAACCCACAAAATACCATAGTATTAAGTGGCTACAGACTGAATTCTGAGAGCCCTTTTATAGTCATCAAGACAAATCTTGAAATATAGCACTTGAATTCCACACAGGTTAAGCTTCCAACTTAGATTTAGACAACCTTAAAGTATTTCTATTTTTAGCTGAATATTGATGCAGACTTGTTTTGAAGAGTCTCCTTTCATTATATCGCTTAATTTTTTTTTTTTCACTCAGAGACTAGGTAGATGTCTTCATGATACTGCTTAATATATTTCCTGGGAATTATTTTTCTTATCCTTGCATTTCAAAATCCTTCCAAATCAATTTGAACAAGACTGATGTTAGAGAATGTTTTAGTTTTGGTTTTGGGCTTGGTTTTATTTATTGCTTTCTTTGCAAAAAATACTGTGATTTAATAGTCATCAAAATTACTTCTTAGTGAAAAGGGTAGTATATGCAGTAAGGAGAGAGAGAGAAGGGAAAACATCAAGGTGCACTTCAGTATGAGGAGAGCTAAAGCGCGCGCGCGCGAGAGAGAGAGAGAGGAGAGAGAGAGAGAGAGCACTGCGAAGGAAACAAGAGAAATAACTGGTATGGGATAAGCAACGGGGAGCCAACAAGCCACAACCTATGGAAGGATGTTACAAAGAAGGGTAGGGACATTAGGTTCCTCGAAAAGTGTTATTCAAGTTACAGACTACAATATATAATAAAAGTTTGAGAAGATAATACTGATTATTTCTTCTGTTTACTTGCCTCTTATCTTTTGAAGCAAACATACCTGAGAACCAAGCAGATAAGAAAGAAATAATAAAGCCAGCATTTTAAGAGAGTTAAGATCTTTGACAGGATTCTCTATCTGAGAAAAGCCATAAAACTAATGCCACTTAGAAGTTTTAGAGTTTTATTTCTTAAAGAAATAAATCCTGCTTCAGCTTCTTCAGCATGCAATATTCATTATTGCTGGAAACTTTAGGAATCTCTTCCTGTCGTTAGATGATAGGAAATGTGTGTGGAGGCTCTCTTGTAGTATTTAGCTTCATTAATAAAATGATTTAAGAACTGAATCAAATGGAACCAGGGAGGCAGTTTTATTAGAGTTTAAAATAATTCCTGTGCATCAAAACTCTAAATCTCATAAGCTGCCCCAAAGAAGAGAATGAAGTGAGAAGGGAAATGAAGTTAAAGATAACTGAACCAAACCAAACCAAACAAAACCAAGCCAAGCCAAACTAAATCAAACCAAACCAAACCAAACCAAGCAAAACCAAGACAAGCCAAACTAAACCAAACCAAACAAAACAAAACCAAGCCAAACCAAACAAAACCAAGCCAAGCCAAAGTCAAGCAAAGCCAAGTCAAGCCAAGCCAAAGTCGAGCAAAGCCAGACCAAACCCAACCAAACCAACTAAACCAAGACAAGCCAAACCAAACCAAATCAATCTAAACCAAATCAGCTTACTGCTGCTTTGTCAAGTGGCCATTAATAAAAGAAAGATCATGTTGTCTGTTCTTCGTAATGATCACTTTTTTGATCAATGCCTTTGAGACAAGTGGCTAAAATGTCACTATGCTGAAGAAAATGCTAATGCAGGTGTAGTCTGACAATAAGGCCTCCCTATTGTATATTCTCAGAGAATTTATAAGTCAGCTCCTGATATGTAGCTGTATAAGAAGTGGGCATTTCTACTCAGGGAAATGGCATTTACTTTCTCAGATGAGGGACTTATGTCTGTGAAAGCAGTCTGTGTAAAGGGAGGAGAAAGGAGTAGAGCAGGAGTGATTCATTGGTTTTATTGATTTGTGACAGCAAAGACATTTGCTGTCAAGTCTGATGTTTTATTCTGCAGGATTGAAACCTCACTATTTTGGAGCCTCTCACTTCTCTGCAAAAACTTCCTCACTAAAGAACTGAGTAGTTTCCCTGAATGGTGAAACACTTTAGATAAGCCTGAAATTTCTGAGAGTGCATAGCCCTTAACTTTCCTTTCTTGTAAGCTCAGTATGTATTACCCAAGTCATTGAATTCTCATGTGTTGGCTTATACTGAAGACTGAAGTACTTTATTCTTAGGAACAGAGGCTTTGCTGATTCATCATGGTAGGTCTGTGACTCTTTTCAAGCTATTTGCATATCATAAGACACATTCAGTGAGGTTCCTATCGACATATGTATGTGGATACATAATTATGAACAGGTCACTTGCTGAGAAGACATCTTTGTTTCATGGAATTGCTTCAGTATTTCCACTACAAGAACAGTTAAATGTGTATAATTTGATCTATCACAGGCACATTTATATGCTTATGTTTATTACATATCCCACTGTCTTGCTTATTGAAACTGTTAGCTAAATATTGAAAGCTGATTCTGCATTTCTTGGTATTTTGAAAGGCAAACATCTTGAATTTCTGTAATAATTTTACTTGTTTATATCATGTCCACTTTACATATAGTTGATTTAATTTGATAAACATTAGTGTGCATTTAGGTTATGCTGCTTGCAAAGGGTATGGGATGGTCATGTTTTATATATAATTATTTATATCTAAATATACTTATACATTCATATATTTACATATAATTAAATATAAATTTAAATTTCTTCTTTGAGAATTTCATACAAATATGTAATGTGCTTTAATCAAAATTATTCCTCAGTCCTTTTTCTCCAATTCCTTTTATATACTCTATTACATATTCCACTCATCTTCATATTCTCCATTTTTAAATGAGTGAATCTGTTGTTGCTTGTATGGGCATGAGTAGCATGCCATACAGTAGAGCATGGGCAATACACATGGAGCACGATGTTTAAAGAAAATTGATGCTCCCTCTCGCAGTAGCCATCAATTACCAAGAATTACTCAGCTAGTGGTAGGAATTCATGAGCCCTCCTCTCTCCATGTTGGAATTTTGACTGGTTTGATCTTGAATAAGTTTTGTGGATGTAGCCACAGCTGCTATGAGTTCAAGTGAGCATCAGGCCAGTGATGTCTCAAATGCACAGTTAGTCCTCTGCATCCTATGGTCCTACAGTCTGCCCACCTCTCTCTCTCTCCTCCTGCGATTGTGAGCCTTGAGAATAGGTGAGTTGCAGATGTGCTGTTAAAAAGACTAATTGGTGCTTCCTATTCTTATAATATCTTTGAATATTTTGTGCTAAAGTAATCGTAGTTGCATAAGAAGAAATGGAAAATGTTCTGATATTATTTCATCCTTAAATGTTTATATGATTTATCAGTGAAACTGTCTGGGAATGTTGGCAACTAAGGATTAACATTTTATAGTTATATAACTTTCCAAAGTATCTATTATTTCTATAACAGTATCAGATACTGGACTGGTTATTCTTGCTGTTGTTAATTTGACTCAGCCCTAGACATATCTGAGAAAAAAGGAATTTAACTGAAGAATTTCTTTTGTTAGATTTGCCTATGGGTAACACTTGGGCATTTTCTTAATTGATTGTTGATATTGAGAGGTCCAAGTTCACTGTGTGTAGTGCATTCCCTAGGTATGTAGTGTTGGTTATATAAGAAAGTGGACCAGACGCCCCAAAACTCCAGGGTTTAAATCACCAACCAAAGAGTACACATGGGGGGAACCCATGGTTCCAGCTAGATATGTAGCAGAGGATAGCCTTACCTGGCATTACTGGAAGGGGAGCCCCTTGATCCTGTGTAGGCTCGATGAACCAAGGTAGAAGAATGCTAGGGTGCTGAGGCAGGAGTGGGTGGGCAGGTAGGGGACCACCCTCATAAAGGAAGGGGGATGAGGGAGAGAATAGGGTCTTTTGGAGGGAAAACTGAGAAGGGGGATAATATTTGAAATGTAAATAAATAAAATAACCAATAAAAATGAAAAAAAAAAAAAAAAAAAAAAGAAAGTGGGCTAACCCAACCAGTAAGCAATGTACTTCGATGATTTCTAATTTAGGTCTCTAGGCCTCCAATTTTCTGCTTAGTTTCCTCTGGAATGGATTATGACATAGAAATATAACATAAACAAACTCTTTCCTCCCCAAGTTGGTTTTGGCCATTTTTGTTTTTTAAATCAGAGCAGCAAACGGGTATTGAATTATTGTTTTACAAGAAGCTTGTCTATTCTAAACTCATTTGGTAAACAGTTGCAGTATTATTCAGTCTGTTTACTAGCAGCATTTACAGGATCAAGACTTATACCTCCCTTTCTTGTACCCCAAATTTTCTCCCTTTCTCCAGCCTGAGTAGAGATTACTCATATTTTTAGTTATTTAGAAGGATTAGGTTTGAGTTCATTTTTATTCTTTTATATGAGTAAGCTTCATGAATATAACAAAATACCTAACATGGTAAATATATAAAGACAAAAAAAAAAAAAAAAAACCAAACCAACCAGAAAACCAAAAACAAACGAACAGAAAATCCCTCTAGTTCACAATTCAAGTCAATGATTAATGGGCAACAATACTTCCATGAGTCAGTACATCACGGTAGGAGTGTGGCAAACAAAATTATTCACTTTGTAGCTCCAAAGTGATAGGACATGAAGAAGGGACTGAGTCTCAAAACCTTCTTTGAGAGTATGCTCCCAGGGAATAAGAACTGTGTTTTGTTTTGTTTTTTAGCATCCCGATCATTCACTGTCCCCCTCCCTCATGCCTTCCCACAACTCCTCTTCTTCCTCCTCTGAGAGGGTGCCCCCCATCCCCTTACCCACACATATCAAGTCTCTGTGAGGCTAGGTGCATCCTCTCCCACTGAGGCCAGACATGAAATCCCAGCTAGAACATACCTTACAGACAGGCAACAGCTTTTGGGATGGCCCCTGCTCCAGTTGTTTGAAGACTATATGAAGACCAAGTTGCACAGCTGCTACATATATGTGAGGTGGCCTAGGTTCAGCCCGTGTATGTTCTTTGATTGGTGGTTCAGATTAGTAGACTGTTGGTCTTCCTGTGGAGTTCCTATCTCCTATGGCCCACAATCCTTCCTCCTATCCTTCCATAAGAGTTCCCAAGCTCCATCTAGTGTTTGTCATTGGGTTTCTGTATTTGTCTGAGTCAGCTGCTGGCTGGAGCCTCTCAGAGGACAGTCATGCTAGCTACGCTAGACTCTTGTCTATCAAGGAGCATGGAAGATCTTTCCATCTTCTGATACCTTCTTTGATTTCTTTCTTCAGGGTTTGAAGCTCTTGTCATAAAGATCTTTCAGATGCTTCAAAGTCCCCAGTGAACTAATCACTCTCCAACTTTTTAAAGCTTCCATATTTTGCCTCAAGTGCCATGTAACTGCAGGCCTCTGGGGGAACATCTGTATCCAATCCACAAAACCATCAAAAGTGTTTCCTTTGTTTTTTATGCTCTTGTCATTATTTCATCCTACTCAGATTTTTTATAACATGGTGCTATATTTATCTTTTGTTAAGGCGCAAATCCTTGCTTTTTATCTAATCCACATTCAGAACTCAATTCCCCAATTATGACCTTGCTTTTTGTCAAATACACGTTCAGAGACTGCAATTCCCCAAGTCAATTGTCAGTTCAGCCAGTATATATTTACCTTCTGTATTAAAATTATGGCTCTCCAGTGGGAAATTCAACCTGTGTCTCATGAATCTTCTATTTCTTTCCTTATTGTGCTTGTGATGTTCTCTACCGTGAGCATGGGGGATATTTCCCAGTGTTCTTAATGTCCCTTCTCCAACTATCTTTTACTACTATAATAGTTTCTGTTGCCTCGTCTTTTTCTGTTTCCCATAGGTCATATTTTCCTCCTTTCCTGAATATTTTTCACAGTGAAGATTGGATGCTAACCTTAGCCAATTCAGTTTTCCATTGTTAGACCTTGTGTTGGAATGTTGTTAAATCACTTGCACATTTATTGCTCATTATTGTTTTAAATTATATGTACATGTACAAATGTGTGCACAGATGCCTGCGGAGGCCACAGGTGTTGGATTTACATGGAGCTAGATTTACAGGCAATTGTGAACCACCTTCATGAGTGCTGGTAACCCAATCCTCTGTAAGAGTTACATTTTCTTATAACCCAGGAGACATCTCTCCAGCCCCCAATACTTTAAAGATCAAGAGAAGTCCCATATCTAGGATTAATAAATCATGCTATTTTTCCATATTAATTTTTATATTAGTTTCTGGAGACCTTACTGAATACACCAGGTATTATAGTATTATTTTATATGCTGTAGAGAGTAAAGATAAACTCTTCTCAGTTTTTTAAAACACCTATGGATTGTCTTTGCTTGCTCCTTTTTAAGGGCCCTTGGCTGGCCTTGCTGACTGTAATTACTTGCTTTGCATGTAAGCTCAGCTCAGTTTTCAGCTTCTAGTCCACAGCAGTTCCTGCTACAGATATCTTAAACTCTGTATTTTGGTTCCTTTCTAACTTCTGTTACTCCTTTTTGAAATCCCAATTTCTTTCAACTCTGATCTCCTTGTGTTCCATTTATGATATAGTTGTGACCTTTCAACGGGAAATGATCTTTTAATAGAAAAATATTAGCTTTCTCTAGAAATATGATTTATGCCTTTAAATAATCTGGATTGAAACAAATATTCTAGATAAATATGGAAGTGTGTATAGGATTTTAAATGTGTGAAGATATTTCAGACATGGGCTTTGTGTTAAATTTATGGATCTGTGTTTGATCAAAATTAAATAAATTTCTAAAGAAGATAAAGAAAGGAAATATTTCTTGGTCAACCTTAGAGTTGGAGTGGATAGGAAGATATATTTATCTATCTGTCTGTTGTCTGTCTATGTATCTATGTATCCATGTATCTATCTATCTATCTATCTATCTATCTATCTATCTATCTATCTATCTATCTATCATCTATCCTTACACACACACATGCACACACACACACACACACATTTGCTAGAATAATGCATACATTTTGTGTCCAGTTTTGTAATCTCTACAATTCCTTTTCTTGCAGTTCTTTATGGCCTCCTTCTTTTTCAGAACAAAGATCAAGTACATTTGCATCACATCTGAGGCTGCCTGTGCCACTCTTACTGACCATTAATCTCTCACACAGGGACGAGACTCTAGATCATTTTCGTATAAATCATAACTGAAGAAAGAATTATGATGTTAGGAACACTCATTTCATTGAGATTACACTTAGTAATATAACCCTCAAAACAGCATCTTTATCAGTACTTTCAGAATTCACTATGTCATTTAGCTGTATTCCCCAGTCTTAAAGTTTCAGACATTTTAAATCTAGGCACTATATAAGATCTGATGTTTCAGAAAGTTATTTCTGCAGATGCCTAATTGCTTCTAAATCTATCCTCATATCCTGTGGAGTTAGCCTAAAATAAATGAAGAATATTAACAATTCAAAAATAAAGTCTTTCCAGTGTAAATAATATCCATTGCTACAATTATCTGTTTCTTCACAACGTATTAAGCATTATAATAAATATACATTTTGCTTTACCTCACAGGTGTTCTTCACAGGCATCAAGTCTGAGCATTGTATTTCTGATCTTCCCATGAAGAAAAAGGATTAGAGATAGCTAATGTTTCCGTGTTCTCTCCTTTCTGCCCTCACCAATGGCATTATTTGGCAATATTATTTGGGAGCTTTAATGACATAGAGTCACGGAAGAAATTTACGTACCTGGGAGTATACCCACCCAAAAGACTATTCAGAACCTCTTTGATTCTTGTCTTTTATTCATTTCATGGGTACAAAGTGAAGATTAGCTTCTTTAGACTGATTGTCTTACCAAAATAGGCTATGTTCCACATGACCAAAGCTATAGGGCCAGGTGACCTCGGGCTGAATCCTTTAAAATGTTCAGGCCCAGTAACTCTTTTTTCCATTATGATGTTGATTATTTTACCTGTTGTGGCTTCACAATGGGCAGCTAACACATAGGTCTTTGAATCACTATAGGAGAATTGTCCCTGATCCTTCCTTTTCCTCATTTGTTTCCTGGCCTTACTGTGTTCAGTTTTCTTGTTACTATCCAACTCTCTCTCTAATTTTTAATAGCAATTATTTTGCTTTGTCCACTAGGACTGTGAGTCAAATAATACCTTTTCTCTTAATAAGTTAATGTTAGTGTTTTGTTGTAGTCATTGAAAGATGTATAATACAGACATAATATCTAAATGAAGTGCTAACTCACATAGAATCTACATGTCTCCTTATAACCTGCCAGTTCTGGCTCAAGTCATATTGTTTTTGAATTTCTATATAGCAAACTTTTTTTCTGGGTTTGATGCCTGGGCACAATTTAGCAAAGCTCTTTGCTCATGGTCTCATGAGACTGTAGTCTGACAATTGACCAGGAATGTGGTATCACCGGTAGTTAATGATGTCCATTCAAAGCTTGATGGGCTGTGGCAGATTTTGTCATTTTAATCTGAGATTACCAATGTCTTACTGGCTCTTAGTTTTCAGAAGCCAAAGCTTTCCCCTACTTCCAAGTTTTTATTCTGTGACTCTCTTGAAACAGGACAACTTAAACCCTTTTGGGTTTCCATCCCTCACCTTGACAGTATAGGATAGCTGAATCTACCTTGTGAGAGCAGGTTAGCTGATCCTGTTCCCCTTTGGCTATAGCACTTGGGAGAGTGCCTCTACTGGTAGTGGGCACAGTTATGTATGGGAGAGCTCGCCTACCCTTTGCCTGGATAAAGCAGGAGAGTTGCCTCCACCACATAATCCTTTCTGTCAACTGTCAGGCTAAACAACACAAGCATCACCCAGGCATATGCAGGGTTACTTTTTGGCCCACTCCAACATCAACCCCATCTATGAACTGCAGGAGTGCATGAAGGGACTGGTCCTAGGATATCCAAGAGGAGTACTTATGAAGATACAGTATTGTTAGTGTAGAAGAAGCCAGAGGTTTCAAACCATACCATGATGACTATGCAAAAATACCCTTTACAAATTAGTGTGATAATGTACTTGTTGTTATGACCAAATTTTTGTCAAAAAAAAAAAGAAAGAAAGAAAGAAAGAAAGAAAGAAAGAAAGGAAGGAAGGAAGGAAGGAAGGAAGGGAAGGGAAGGGAAAGAAGGAAGGAAGGAAAGAAGAAAGGAAGGAAGGAAGGAGGAAGGAAGGAAGGAAGGAAGGAAGGAAGGAAGGGAAGGGAAAGAAGGAAGGAAGGAAAGAAGAAAGGAAGGAAGGAAGGAAGGAGAAGGAAGGAAGGAAGGAAGGAAGGAAACGTAACAAAGGGAATGTTCATCTTGATTCATGATTTCAGAGGCTTCAGCCATAGTTGCTTGGATCCATTATTTGTGAGTTTTTGCTCAGACACAGCCTCTTATCAGAGATGATAGAATGAGGCTGAAAGTCTCATACATAACAGTCAGGAAGCAAAAATTTCAAAAAATAAAATAATATAAAATAAAGAATAAATACAGCTAGGAAAGCCCATGGACAGCATGTCTTCCCAGACCTTGATCACCTATTTTCCAGAAGTAGGCGACAATTCCTAGTTCCCCAGAAGTCCTGATAATGCCAATCTATTACAAATGATTTAAGGGATTAATCTATTAATTAGCCAGAACATTTGGAATCCATCTGCTTCACCCAAACCTGTCAGGCAGAGATTTCAGATTCAAACTGTAAATAGTCTATAAATGTATTAAATTCCTATAAAACTGACAAGGTAGCTTTTACTCAAGAATTTGGTTACATAAAAATTCTGATGAGAAGGAATAAGACAGAAACACTCCTCCGCCCAATTCTAAAATTTATGGTTGAGTTAAATAATTAAAATGCTATTAATATGTGAATACACAGCCCCTGGATCATAAAGAACAAAACATAACAATATATAAGTGGCATATCAATAGATAATATAATTAATTTTAGTCATGGAAGAAAACCAACATAAAATGAAGTTCCTTGTGGGTGTGAAGGTTCAGATGTGTACATGTAGAAGCCAGGGACAACCTTGAGTTTTGTTCCTTAAAGCTGATCTATTTTTTAAAGGTTTATCACTCTCTAACTGGCTAAGCTGGCTAATGGGACCTGGAGTCCACCTGTCTCCATTTCTCCAGTGTTGGGATTACTAATGTACACACACTACCAAAGTTGACTTAAAAATAAACAAAGCAAAACCCTGGGGCTCCTACTCAGGTTTTTGTGCTTTATAAGACAAACACTTCACCTGCTGAGTTAATGCCCCAACCCTTGTAAGTGTTTAGATTTTACTGAGTAATCAGTATAGATGGAAATGCGGAAAGGTAATAATTTCATTACTGAAAGCCCAAGATACATGATGACAGACAGATAGATGGACAGACAGATAGGTAGAATCAAAGGTTAAACAGTAATAAAACTAGACCAAATACAAATACATACACCTCAATATAAAACATTTTCTTTGTTATTTTATTATTTTAAGTGTATAGGTGTTTTGCCTATATACATTGCATTCATATTTGGGCCCACAGAGACCAAAAGACAGCATCAGATCCCCTGGAACTGAAATTAAATATTGTTATGAACTCCCATGTGGGTGCTGGAAAATCTTGGTCCTCTGGAAAAGCAACCAGTGTTTTTAGTGGTTGAGCTATTTTTGTGGTTTTCTACAAGAATAACTGGAAGTCAAATGACCAGAAGTTGTGGCAAACAATTATAGTAAATAGACTCACACAGACACACATACATATTTTTGAAATTGAATTAGAAGAAAAGGTTATAGACATTTGGTATGATGCAGTCATTCTTTTCAAAGGGGATTTGGCAACATGTACCTGTTAATCAAAAATTTTTGTCTTTTAAGAAACTCTCTTATAGTTAGAATCATATATATCCATAAATAGAATATGTTATTACAACAGTATTGAACATGTCACAGTCTGGAAATAACCTAAAGAGAGTTAGGAAAGTACAGCTCAAATAATTTCTCGTACACTAATATACTAGAATGTCATATATCACTGTTAAAACTACCGAGTGCATCAGTATATGGCAGCATGAAAATATCTTTTCCAACTATAAATTTCTAATTAGGAAAGAGACATGTAAATCAGTGTTTCTCATACAAGGATCTTTTAGACTGTACATACGTACAATGGTTATGATGAAAATGTCTTAATGGGTATGTGTTTCAAAACTCTCAACAAGGAGCAGTCAAGTAATTTTTTACTGTGGGGGTGACTCAGAATCAGGAATATGAAGGAGATTTACATTTCAGCAAGTATCATTTGAGTTCTTTAGATAATCTTGAGCAAGTACATTTGTTACTTTTTATTTGAAATAAAAGTTACCAGTATGTGTCAAAATATACATACATGTAACATTTTATGAACTGAGCAGGTTGTACTTATGTATTTAGAAGTGTGTGTATGAGTTTGTGTTAGTGTATGTGTGTGGGTGTTTGTGTGTGTGAGTGTTTGTGTGAGTGAATTTGAATGTGTGTTAAAACACTAACTAATGAATAAAAAGAGACCACATGATTTTGAAACAGTGCAAGGAGAGGTGTATAGATTTGGAGAGAAGAAAGAGAGGAGGAAAATAAAACAGTTATATGATAATCTCTAAAATATAAAATAAATAATCACAACTTACCTTGATATTATAATTAACTTTTAAAATAATGTGTTATAGAATATCTGAAGAGACAAAAATAAAAAATCTTTACTTAAAAAAGGTTAATGTGTTTAAATAGAGCACATAGTGATTGACATAGTACTGTATAAGCAAAAAAATATTTGATATAAATATATATGTATTAATTTAACATTACCACTTGAGAGCATCAAAATGGATCCCTGAAGGTAGCTTTTAAGACAATCGTTGTTTGAGAGACAAGAGACATGAGCATAGAGATA
The DNA here is from genome assembly GCA_021653895.1 of Mastomys natalensis. Classification (NCBI taxonomy): domain Eukaryota; kingdom Metazoa; phylum Chordata; class Mammalia; order Rodentia; family Muridae; genus Mastomys; species Mastomys natalensis. The sequence continues at coordinate 995,847 of JAJTUV010000566.1, read as the reverse complement.
AAAGAGTTCACAGGAAACAGGCTTTTACAGAGAACTCATTTCCAAAAATATTAGTTTACATCTAAAATGATTAACTTGTGGTTTTTGTATTAGATTGTTGAAAAATATTAGAGATATGGAGAAATTTGAAACTTGGGAATCTATTGTGTTTCTCTAAAGATTTTTTTCTGACACACACAGTTGAGACCTTGGGTTCGATGTGATTGTGAAGCATCTGAGAGGAACACTAAGTAGAGAAATATGGGCCACCAATAATGAAATCATTTGTAAATTATATTCTTGCCTGGACAGTGCCTGGTGCTCAGAGTTCAGGTGGCTTGCTTTGTTTTGATATTATTTCTCCTTTCCCTTTCATCTTTCCAAGCCCTCCCTCATCATGGAAATGTCTCATTGAAAGAAACACTATAGATTAGTATAGAAAACCACAACCAAACAAAATGTAGGATTATGGAGCCCAGTACTAATGTATACATCTACAAAATGCTCCCATGCCTAAGATTAGAAAACATTGCAGAAGAAGTAGAATAAGGGAGGTCAGAGAGTTTAAGTCAGACTGTGTTTCCTTATAATGTTCCTCTGTTTTGTTTTTTAATCATTTGGTTAGGGGTGCCATAGCTAGATCTCTGAGATCAGTGTGCATCATGATTTAAATGAAATTCTAGCCCTTCTTATATTTTTGGTTGTGAGCCCGCTTACGCTGAGCATTTCTGCCCATTCTAGCTTTCAATGGAACTACAAGTGAAATTACTTCCCAGTTAATTGCATTCAGAGAATCAGAATATGAATGTTCAGATCCAATGAGTCATTCCCGGAGCACCAGGTGTGATCTGATGTATCTTTGCTAGTTGTGCTTAGAGCACTAAGGAACACAAGGGCTTCTGGGCTTCATTAGGTCCAAGTAAGCACACAGATGCTGAGTGCATTCCAGCGTGAGTCTTGGGAAATGGAAGACCGTGCCTACATCTTCCTCTAAGTGCTACAAATAAAATCAAGCCCAATGGAAAACTCATGAGGAGCCTGCTATCAAGACTTGCTTCATTAACAATTAACTGCATAGTGGTAGGAACAAGCGAATTTGACTACTGTGGATTCACTAATAGATTCTTAAAAATAATGTTCACTGGATAAAAATATATACTCACAATCATCCTTAAAATATGAGGCTGTGGTGGGATCTAGATGTGACAAAATTCTTTATAGAACAGTTTACAGATATTTGTGATATCTAAGTTGATGTTATATAAAAGATAATATCAAAATAAGGGAACTCAAATGTTTTATACTCATAATTCAAAAGTATAAATAGGACTATTAAGCCATATTCCAAAGTTTCAGTGCAGAAAGACAAGTCTTGCATTGTCTGTATCTCTTTGCCAAGTTTTATTGTTGTCATAATGATGACCCCTTACTCCTAACACAGGCTGGTAAACTAAAATACAGTTTCTTGTGTTTTAACAGGAGAGGTCTTAATGCAGTAATGTAGCACCACATTAAGTGTGAGTTCCATAGCCTTCATAAAAGCTTCTTACAAACATTTACTTACATTCAAGATTAATCTTTGCAGCTGCAGTTGGTTAAAGATTGGCTAAATTCTCTGCTACTTTCTGCAGTAAGAACAAGAGTCTGATTTGTTCTCTTTACTGTTAAAGTAACAATGACTAAGAGTTTATGGTAGAGGTGACATAGTGGTGCTGCCAAGGTTAGGATTTAAGAAGCTTTGCAAGCACCACTAAGCCACCTGGAAGCCATGTAAGAGACCCAAGAGCCTTAACAGAATGAGACTAGAGAACCTCATAAAAGCTTATGAGTTGACATCACAATTTAATCTAGCTTTGTAGATATCTCTACCAGGTATCTGACATCGGTGTAAAGCCAGGGTGAGGCTTCCAATATAACATGTCAATCAGTTAAATATTTCTGTGTGTTTTCAACCAATGCACTTATATCCTCCCTGACTTTCCAGTTCACAAGGTCTTGGGATGCAACACACGGCTGGTTTTAAAATGTTGAAGATGTTCAGGTTAGACATAAATAATTTGGACAATGGCTATAAATCTATGTGTGAATCTACCACAAAATGGTAAAATTGCCACCTTAACTGTGATAATTACCTAGTAATGATTAAAAATTATATGACTGAGCAGGTAACTGAGAAAAAATGTAAATTAAATCCAACTTAGCTGTGTGTTTGTTTCTGCCTGTGTTTGTTTCTGTTTGTGCACATGTGTGTACATGTCTATGTGTTTGCATGTGCTAGAGGGAGGGAAAAGAAAGAGTGTGTATGTTCTAGAAATATATAAAGAAGGATAATGACTGTGTTGTTCTCATTTTCTAATATCCATGTCTTTTAGGATACAGGATATGACTCACTTGCTCACAACATCTCTGACAGCAACTATTCCATAAACTTATTATATCAGAGCTATTTCTGTAAGAGGCACTCACCTTTTGAGATAAAATTTTATTGGCAAGTGGGACTCACTGTTTCCCAAAAGGACATATTATTACTAAGAGAAAGAATTTCCATGCAATTGTTTAGTCAGTATTTATAAGAAAATTGATGCCTATGGCTTACATTGGGATATTGTTCTAATCAGTTGCATTTCTTGGGAGACTTATGCAATTCTGTATGCCAATGCCCCACCTCAAATTGTATCTTCTTTCTTTTCTTTTTCTTATAATTCCATCGTTTTTTTAAAAATTTTATTGGTCCTAGTTTCAGATTGGTTTTATTTAATTCACTCTACTAGAGAGTTTTGTTTCACAATAACACAAGCAAGACACAAGAGGCACATTCAGAAAAAAAGAGAAAAACAAAATAAACCTCACCAATATGATGCCTGCTATGTGAAAGAGAATATCAAGTCCTCCTAGGAATTCACTCTTAGAGCACCCTGGAAGATGCATGTGTTTCTCTTTGATCTTCCCATTTGTATTCTGGAACTTTCTCAGTTTATTGATTACAGAATAATAAGTTCATACCTTTTCAGCTGTCTGTCAAATTAGTGTTTGGTTTTCATAGAGACTCTCATCTTTTATATTTTGTCTCAAAAATTTCTCTGACAACGTGAGTTAAAACTGTCCCTTGGATCTACAAAATTCAAGAAGTGCAGGACAGTTAAACCTCTCAAGGATGGTGCTCAAACAATTGGAGATACATGATAAGTTAAGTGCTATCATCTCTGCCATGAACGATTCTGGGTGCTAGTATGTATAATGCAACAAAAGTGCTGCAGACTTTTGTTGTTGTTGCTTTTGTTTGTTTGGTTTTGGTTTTTGGTGGTTGTTTATTTTTTTTAATCTGTCTCTATCTCTCACTGCCATTTTGGTCTTTTTTTCTCTTGTTTCTTTTCAAATTTATTCATTGTTTATTACATACGTGTATGTGCATCACATGTGTGCAGTACCCAAACAGGCCAGAAGGCTTCAGAATCCCTGTAACTGGAGATACATAGGTGGTTGTAAGTTACCATGAGCAGGCACTGACCCTTTATCTTCTTCAAGAGTACCAAGTGCTCTTAACCAATGAGCCACCTTTCCAGCCCCTTCTCTAGTTCCTTAATTTTGGATTTCTCACTTTTGCTTTATGAATCTCATTCACAATAACTTTCCTGAGCCCAATTTTTACCTATCAGCTTTGTTTGTGGGAAAACAAAAAGCAAGATAATATTATCTAATGACCTCATTTGGAAGATAATCTATATGGTTAGTGCAAAAACCTAGTTATTATATTAATATAGTATTCACAGTTTCTTTTAAGGTAAAATGAATGATTTTCATATTTCATTATTTTAAATAATTCTTTTTTCTATCTTATTCTATCGTATTAGGTTAAAAACAGTAGTATAAACATTTTGACATTAGAAGAATAAATATATCAGCTTCATAAATATCTTATTGCAAATACAGTCTTAAGAAGCTTAATATAAATTTTGTGCTGATAGAAATCAAGACATTTTTTTTTAACTAGGACTGTATCTAAATTTGATATAGAAAAATGGCAATGCTTCTCAAATGTCAGTAGGAACTTAAGCTTCTGGTGACAGAATATGATATTCCAAAGTTTAATTAAAAATAATGAGCCAATAATGAAATGTTATGTGATTACATCTGGCCATAATATATCATTACTGGCCCCAATACATACAATTTTAATTTTTTTTTCAGTCAAGAAATGAAGCATGTGCTATTCAGTTTAGACCCAATTAAGTCCATCTACTCATTTAGAGTCACTGTCCTAAATTAATGATGAAGGAAAACAATAATTACAATGCAACAAAATAAAGTCTAGCCAAATGGTAAAATTTGTAGAATTTAATAAGCTCTATTAAAATAGGAAAAAATGTGCATTATTATTCTTTATAATTTGTAGGCTAAATGCCTACTTACCAAGAAATAGATGGATCATCTATAACTCTCATTAGGCAGAAAATGCCTTTTGGTTAACATGTTCATGCTAAAGTATGAGGGAAACCTCTGGAATGTGAATAAATATATACTAGATGGTTCTACAATCATACACACATATGAACCCTTTGTTCTGAGTTAGGATCAAAGGTGATATTGTCTATCATTGAAGATTTTTTTTTTTTCAACATTCTTCTTTTTTTTTTTTTAATTTTTATTTTCAGCAAATCAAAAAAATTTAAAAAGCATTCAAACAGAATAAAATGAAAAGAAACAAACAAGCAAAATACCAAGGGTCAGATAGACTTATACAAGAATTCTATAGAGCCTTCAAACAAGCAATACTTTTTGAGTTATGTTTAAAAAAATTCAGAACCACAATAAGCTCCTTCACAAAGAAAATAACATTGAAATAGTGAAATCAAGTGTAAACCCAACAAAAATATATAAGTTATAGTCCAGTATCCCTCATGAATATACATACAGAAATTCTCAATGATATCATTGAAGATTTAAGTCACTGGATGGATTCTCAGGCTCAGCAACCTCGATGGATGACTTCCCATGAGCTTCTTAACAGAGAGTTGTTGAAACAAAAGCTTAGATAATCATTCCACTGCCCTTTGGACTATGGAGTTTTTGGATCACATGTTAGTTATATTTGTAATTTTCAGAAAAATATCCATACTATTTTTATTGCCTATGAATGTCATGTCCACCATGAACAATTTACATAATTCTTTGTTTAAATCACTTTTAGTAATAGCTGTTTTCTTTTGCCCTTTTGGTAATACCTATTTTAGCAGGTACTCAGTGGTTTCTGTAGTCATTATTCATGGTTCTCTAGATAAAGAATCTACTTATGTAGACAGAACAGAAGAATTTATTAAAATGTGACATATATATTATATGCCATTATATATATATAATGCAATGCCTTTGGTTATAAAGAAATGGAAAAGTTTGCCTTTTGAGACATGAGTAAGTTTTCAGAATATTATATTAAGTGAAATAATCTTTAGATGGAAAGATTACCATGTGATCTACCGAATCTATCAAATAATAAACATATTGATCACAATAGATCACATTGTGACTTAAATCACAATTGATCACAATAGCAGGGTGGTAATGACTAGAGATTCGTATGGTTTGAGGAGAGAGGGTGGAGAGATATTGACCAAGCAAACAAGACTCTTTGTTGGAGGAAGTCATTGCACTGGACGGTAACTGTAGTTGATAGAAATTTGTTGTGTTTTGATAAAGAATGCTGATAGAGTGGATGTTAAGTATTATTGTCATGAAAATACTCTGTAAGGCAGAAAGTATGGTAGCTGTCTACATTTAGTCATCTCTTTCTTTGTCTGCCTGTCTCTATCTCTCTGTTCTTGATACACACACACATACACACACACACACACACACACACACACACACACACACACACACACACATACTTGAAAACTGCATATATGTCCAAAATAAACATAGTTTGTCTTGATCACATGCATATGAGTACACATATATTGTATATGTGTACCCCTGTGAATAAAGGCTTGATATCAACTTTTAGTATCTTGCCTTAGGAGCTATCTGCATTATCACCTGGTCTGATGAGATAGGGATGCTTATGTTATGGTGATCAACCGGTTCAGTAGGATTTACATGTAATAACAGTCACAAAGTTGATACAGTATAGAAATAATATATAACTTCAAATACTCTTCTAACTATAGGGTCTATATTCTTGTTAGCTCTTTAACATATTACCTTTACAGCATTAAGGAAAATCACTTTCAACATGCAAGACAGTTTTAGCTGCAGAGCATCAATTCCATGATACAAATGTTTTTAGCTAAGCACTATCTACATTCTGAGGAAATCTATGGGAAATTAAAGTGAGAAGATAGCAGTCAGTATCTTTCTGTTTTATTTTTACAGTGTTCCATTCACATCTGTCTACTGAGGCAACCTAAGGAGAAAATAGAGTAGGCAGAAAATAAATGAGAAGATTTGAGAGACTAAGGCAGGAAAGGATCCTGTCAGTCTGGTCTTCCTCTTGACTGAATGTGAGGTCTCAGGGGAACTGACATTGTACCCAGCAACTAATCTTTTTGTTGTTAATAACAGATCATAAAGAGTACTTGCTTGTAAGAGGGATTGATCCACCAAGGAAGACCTTTCTATTACAATAACAAAGAGGAATTAGAGTTTTTCTTTCGATTTCTTCTTCAATGCTTTATATTTATATATATGGTCTGTAAATATTCATGTGCTTCATTTACATATGGACTTTACCTACACTAGTCTATGTGTTCCTCTATTGTTCTTTCAGCTTGACTTTGAAAATAAAAGTCTTTTTTCTTTCAATTTTTATATTTTCTTTTCCTTTCTTCCTTTCTTTTATTTATTTTTTATTTTATTAATCATTTTACTCTTTTACATTTCAAATGATATCCTACTTCCCAGTTATAATTTTTATTATTTTAGTTATTTACATTCCAGTCTTTGGCCCTCTCTCAGTACCCCCTCCCACAGTTCCTCATCCCATTCTTTCTCTCCCTTGCCTCCAAAAGGGAGCTCCCTTCACATCAGGTCTCCCCCTTCCCTGGGCTTCAAGTCTCTCAACGATTAAGCTAATCTTTTCCCACTAAGGCTTGACTAGCCAGACCTCTGCTATATTTACGCCAAGGGTCTCAGACTGGTTCATATGTGTATGTTCCTGGTTAGTGGTTCAGTCTGTGGGAGCTCCCTGGGGTCTGAGTAAGCTGAGACTGCTGGCCTTCCTATGGGTTGGTCTCCCCTTCAGCTTCTTCAATCCTTCCCTTAATTCAAACATAGGGGGCCCTGACTTCAGTCCAGTGATTGGGTGTGTAAGTATCTGCTTCTGTCTCAGTCAGCTGTTGGTAGGGACTCTCAGAAGACTGCCATGTCAGGTTCCTGTCTATAAGTACATCATAGCATCAGTAATAGTGTCAGGCCTTGATGTTCTCCCATGAGATAGATCCCAGGTTGGGTCAGTCATTGGACTGTTTTTCTTTCAGTCTCTTCTACATTTTTGTCTCTGAAATTCTTTTAGACAGAAATAGTTCTAGATCAGAAATTATGACTGTGGTTGTCAACCCCTTCCTCCACTTGAGACCCTGTCTATCTACTGGAGGTGGACTCTTTAAGTTCCCTCTCTCCATTGTTAGGCATTTTGGTTAAGGTCAGCCACATTGAGTCCTTAAAGTCTTTCACCTCTAGAGTCTCTGGTACTTTCTAGAGGTACCCTTGCCTCCCAAACCCTGATGCTGCTTATCTCCATTCATTCTCTTGGCCTTCTGGGCTTCTCTCCTGCCCTTCCCCCAGTGTATCTGACATTGTTCTCCTTTTTCCCCTCCTCGTACACTCTCCAACCCAGATCTCTTCCTCCCTCTGTTCCCATGATTATTTCCTTCCCCCTTCTAAGTGGAATCAAAACACTCTCACTAGGGCCTTTCTAATTATTACACTTATTACAGTGTGTGGGTTGTGACCTATGTATTCCTGTATTTTTTGACTAATATCCACTAATCAGTGACTACATACCACATATGTCCTTTTGAGTCTGAGTTACCTCACTCAGGATGATATTTTCTAATTCCATCCACTTGCCTGAAAAATTCATGATGCCTTCATTTTTAATAGTTGAATAGTATTCTATTGTGTATATGAACCACATTTTCTGTATCCATTCTTCAGTTGAGGGACATCTAGGGTTTTTTTCCAGCTTCTGGCTATTACAAATAAGGCTGCTATGAACATAATGGAGTATGTGTCTTGTGATATGGTTGGGGCATATTTTGTGTATATTTCCAGGAACATTAGAGCTGGGTCTTCAGGTAGAACTATTTCCAGTATTCTGAGGAACCACCAGATTGATTTCCAGATTGGTTGTACTAGCTTGAAGTCCCACCAACAATGGAGGTTGGTTCTTTTTTTCCCACACCCTTGCCAGCATGTGTGCCATCACTTGAGTTTTTGATCTTAGCCATTCTGATTGGTGTGAGGTGAAATCTCAGGGTCATTTAGATGTGCATTTCTCTGATGGCTAAGGACTTTGAATATTTCTTTAAGTACTTCTAGGCACTTGAGATTCTTCTGTTGTGAATTCTCTGTTTAACTCAGTACCCCATTTTTAAATTGGGTTATTTGGTTTTCTGGAGTCTAACTTCTTGAGTTCTTTGTATATTTTGGATATTAGCCCTGTATCATATGTAGGGTTAGTGAAGATCTTTTTCCAATTTATAGATTGTAGTTTTGTCTTGGTATAACTCTAATCAAACAAGTGAAAGATCTATATGACAAGAACTTCAAGTCTCTGAAGAAAGAAATTAAAGAAGACCTCAGAAGATTGAAAGATCTTCCATGCTCATAGATTGATAGGATTAACATAGTGAAAATGGACATCTTACCAAAAGCAATATATGGATTCAATGCAATCCTCATCAAAATTCCAACAGAATTCTTCACAGACATGGAAAGAGCAATTCCCAACTTCATATGGATATAAAACAAAACAGAATAAACAAAACAATTCTCAACAATAAAAGAACTTCTAGAGGAATCACAATCTCTAACCTCAAATTGTACTACAAAGCAATAGTGATTAAAAAAAAAAACAAAACTGCATGGTATTCATACAGAGACAGACAGGACAATCAATGGAAGAGAATCGAAGACCCAGATGTAAACCCACATACCTATGGACACTGGAGCTCTGAGATAGATGCCAAAAGCATACATTAGAAAAAAGAAAGCATTTTCAATAAATTGTGTTGGTCTAATTGGAGGTCTGTATGTAGGAGAATGAAGATAAATGTATATTTATCACCTTGTACAAAGCTCATGTCCAATTGGATCAAGGACCTCAATATAAAACTAGATATACTGAATCTAATAGAAGAGAAAGTGTGAAAGAGCTTCAAACACATGGGCACAAGGGGAAATTTCTTGAACAGAACACCAATGAACCAGGAGCTATGATCAACAATCGATAAATGATAAATGGGATCTCATGACACTGAAAAGCTTTGGTAAGGCACAGAACATAGTCAATAGGAGCAAGTATACTGTGCCAATAGACAGAAGAACTGGTAAGGTTGAGTGAGCCCAAACCCTGTGAAACTCAGAATTGAGTACGGTAGGCATATGGCCAGCTTCCTGCCAAACTACTTGCTCTGGAACATGTAACCATGACCCCTCGCCAGGAGAACCATAACAATCAGTCATGTAGAAAAAACATTTGAAATCCTTTGACATGCTAATAGAGCACTACTAACACTTCAAAGTGAGCCAAGGGGAAGCATCTACCACTCAACTCCTCCATGTTTATAAAGTCCCTATCCTCATGGAATAAAGTACACAAGTTATTTCACTAAGAATCACCCGAGAGTGACTGTTTTACTGAGCTGTAACGCTTTGGGGAAGAGTTTTCACTCCAAAACATCCATTGCTGGACCTTAGACCCACTATACAGGCTGGTCTCATGTCCCTGCTGTCCCTACAGCCACTGTCACCCAATGTCACTGCCTTCTGCTGCTTCTGCCTTTGCAATTAGCATTGGTGCTGCCATGGTATCAGGCAAAATCTGGGATCCCACCTACCTGCCCTACAGGGGCTTTCCTTCTGAGAGCTGTGACACTTTGGCCATTTCCAGCTTCATGAGAGATTCATGGAACTCCTGATTCTGCAGAAAATGATATCTCAGCTCCTTCAGTGAGGTGCCTGTCTGGACACTGCCATGCTTGCCATGATGATAATGGACTGAATCTCCTAACAAGTAAGCTAGTCTCAATTAAATGTTTTACTTTATAAGAGTTGCCTTGATCATAGTGTCTCTTCACATCCATGGAAACCTTGAATAAGACAGTTTCTATCTCAAAGCTTATCTCAAGAATTTTCCACACAGGACTATTCAACTGAACTGTGACTTTGTGACCTTGAAAGTAGAGAAGACCATAGAAATAATCTGTTAGTAAGACAGCAATACAAGATGGGGAAGATTGCATTAGTTATTTTTCTCTTGCTGCAATAAAATAGCAATGAAAGCAGATTAAAAAAGGAAGAATTTAATTTGGCTTATGGCTCAAATTTATAGTCAATGATACAAAGAAGTCATGGTGGCAGAAAACTGCAGCAGATTATTATGTTGCATCTTCAGTTATGAAGCAGAGAGCTCACTGCTGGTGCTCAGTTCACTTTGTCCTTTTTATTCAGTCTAAGACCACAGCCCATGAAATGACATTATCTTCAATGTAGTACCACTACAACTAACCTATCTCTGTACTACCTCACAGACTTTCCCATAGGTTTGTCTCCTAAGGAATTAAAATTCCTGTTATGTTGACAACCAATATTACCCGTCACAATGATAAATCCCAATCATGTGATAATAGCCACATAATATATGACCAAGGTGCCAAACAGAAGACCTCACAATGACATTGACATTCAGTGAACATTTTCAATTGCCTGTGAGACTTTAATCTGACACTGAAAAACATGGCCAGCTATATTGATGAAAGCCTGCAGTCTCTCAGGAAGTAGAAACAAGAGAATTGAAGTACAAGGTCATTTTTGACTACAAGGTCAGCTCAAAGAAATGCTGGGCCACATGAAATTCTGCTTTAGCAAAGAAAAATAAAACACAACAAGGCACATAGAACCAAGTAAAAGGAGGAAAAACATAAAATGTGTTAGAAGAAGCAGCAAAGGGGAAAATACATTTTTGTGAATTCAAGAGTGAAAGAGAGAGTACTAGGTTTCTGGAAGAAGATGCTTATATTGGAAAGTAGTAATAATTGTCTACAGAGAGAGCTTTCTACATGCAATAGACCGCTTTAAATACTATATGTACATTAACATACTGGTATTCATTACTTTTCTGATTCTTGTTACCAAGTATATAATAACCAACTTAATGGAGGAAAAATTGTTCACTGTCCAGAGACAGTGTCCATCATAGCAAGAAAAAGAATGAAAGCAAGAGAACTTCATGACTGGGCAATGAGAGTTTGTTCACATTTGCCTAAATCAGAAATGGTCTGTGTATTTGCTTATCTTCCCTTTTTTTTTTTTTATTTCTGGGACTTTAGCCAATGCTACTGTGTCATTCATATCCTGGATGGATCTTTACTCCTCTTTTAAACATCTCTGAAAAATGTTCTCACAGACACAACTAGAGATGTATCTCCTAGGTAGTTTCTACCCAGACAAATTTTACAATGAAAAATATATTCCACAGTGCCACTTACTTTTATCCAAACATTTCATTTTACATTATCACAATACAACCATGGTTCCCATAGTCTCATGATCATCTCATAAGACAATGCCTTCAGTCTAGTTTTAAAAGCCCTAATATTCTCAGCAGTTCCATTACTGTTCAAAGTCCATATTTTCAAACTATTCTTTAGTTCAAGGCAATCTTTTATTAGTGAACTTCTATAAAGTGAAAAAAGTGAGTTAGTATATACAGTACCACAGAGTGATTCTAATTTCTAACAGGGGACTAGCTAACTAGCTATGAAAATTTTCATCAGAGCTCTAATAGCCTTCAGTCTAGGATTCAAGACAATGGGGCTTGTTATATAAATTAGATGAGTTTTGCTTAGTAAGATCCTTCTTTAAACACTACTTCCCCAATTGACACAGGGTTGAGCTCTCTAAGTTATTCTAAATCTGGCCAAATAGACAATAAACATTAATCTTCACAATACATAATCTCTAAGAGTAACTTTTAGAGAAATAGAATATTGTTCATAGTCATACAAATAATAAAAGTTAGTTCTGGTCAGGCAATTGTCAAACTTGTAAGTTAGTAGTTGTAGAGAATTTGATTCAATCCCAATATTCTGGAGTCATAATTCATGGTCAAAAGCTAAGGTAAAGCACTTTAATATATTTTTAGGTATAAAAACTTCCTATTATTATTATTATTATTATTATTATTGTTATTATTTAACATAGAAAAAGATAGCCTCCCCCTCATGTATGTGTGTGTATTCATGTATGTGAGTATGGGCATGGTCATGCCATAGACCATGGGTCAGAGGACAATCCCAGTTGTCCATCCTTTCCTGGTCTGAGGATACGGACCTTTTTTATTCAGTAATGAGAACATACATTGGCCAAAATGAGTGGTGTGTATAAACACTACCCAATTTATTTCAGTAGTGTAATATCAATATACGGTAGGTATCTAGAAATCCTTGGTGATGCCTTTCATTTTATTGTTTTGATAAATTTCAGTATCATAGGGGTAAGAGAAGATAATCAAGAATAAAGCTACTTTATGTCTTACTAATCCATTTATTAGTGAAATTAATATTTTCATAGTTAGGTGCCAAGTAACTAAGGCAAAATGTAATAACCACAAGAAATGCTATCTTCCTTTAGACATGATTTAGATCATAACCTAAATGTTATAAATAGTGCTATAAATTCTTTATCTATAATTTAGTATCATAGAAGATACTAAATTATATTACAAATTAGTGAAAATATTTAAGTGACTCAAATTCAAGTTCATTATAATTAGTGCACCAAACAGAATATTGTCTCATATGGCAAGAGAATTTAGTTATGACAACAAAATATAATAACTTTGTACTCATGCTTTGCATACTTAAAAAAAGACATTATTTGAGAGAATAAATTTTTTTGGCAATCAAACTGTGAACAATATAATTATGTGACATATTTCCATATTTGACCCACAGAAGCATAATCTCCCTCAGTTTCAATATTCTGTATTATTATGGCATATATATAAATGTTGAGTCCAGACTATTATTTCCCCACTGAAATCTATAATTTATGTCAAGGTTCACTCTTGATAGTATGTCTTCTGTAAGTTTAGATCAATGTACAGTGACATGGATCTGCGATTCTTATATAATCAAGAGTAATTTTACTATCTTAAACTTATTTGATGCTCAGCTATTTGTTACTTTCTGTTTACAGTCTCCAAAGATCACTTAAGTTTTAATTGTCTATATTGTTTTGCTACTTTCAGAGTGTCTTCTTCTTGTTAGAATAATATGCTATGTTGCCTTTTCAGTAAGCAATATGGGTGATTTCAGTAAGCAATATGCCTTTAAGTTTCCACTTTGTCTTTATATGATAACTCATTTGTTTTCAGGAGTGGAATAACATTCCATCGTCTAGACACACCAAGCTTTATTTATTCATTCACTTCCTGAAGAACATCTTGGTTGATTCCCAGTTTTTGCAGCAATGAAGAAAACTGCTATAAACATCTATGTGAAGGTTTTTATGTAGACATATGTTTTTACTTCCTTTGGGTAAGTTCCAAGGAACATGATTGCTGAGTTGTACAGTAAGGGTATATTTATTTCTGTAAGAATATAGTGAACTGTCTTCCAGTGTGACTGCACCATTTGGGATTCCCACCAACAGTGAATGTCAGCTCCTGTTACTCTATATACACACCATTATTAGGTGTTTTCAGTGTCCTAAAATTTGGAAGTTATAGGTGTATAACGTGGATTGGTATTTATTTGTTTATTGGTTTACTCATTTGTTTGTTTAATTATTTTTACTTTTGTACATCATGTTATTGTTTTAAATTGACTCTACACTTTCGGACAACTTTTTGTCTGGCATTCCTTTAAAATCACAGCCAAACAGTGGATGGAATTTGGGAATTCTTATGGAAGAATAGGAGTAAGGATTGTGGGTCCAAAGAGGATAGGAACTGCACAGAAAGACCAACAGAGTCAAGCTACCTGTACCCTTGGGGCTCTAAGAGACTAAACCACCAACCAAAAAACAGATACAGGCTGGACATGAGCCTCACTGCACATTTGTCTTCATGTAGGCCCCAAATAACTGGAGTAGGGGCTATCCCGAAAGCTATTGCCTGTCCATGGGATATGTTCTTCTAGCTGGGCTGCCTTGTCTGGCCTCAGTGGGAGAGGATGTACCTAATCTCACAGAGAATTAATGTGCCAGGGTAGGTGATACCTGGGGGGGATGTCACCCGCTCAGAGGAGAAGGGAAGGGGGATGGGGAAAGAATTGTGGCAAGGGGTCCCTGGGAGGGGGCAGTGAATGAAAAATTATTTTAAACTATATAAATAAAATAAAAATAAATGAAAATAAAATCATGAGAGGAAAGACAAAGGTAGTCTGATGAACACTGACTGTGTTTGATTTCTTTTTTTAAATTCATGGGTTTGTATTGCTTGTGTAAACATTGATCCATCTATAGTTATATTATCATGGGTCCATATTTTTTAGTCTCATAATTTCCAGGCCTTTGGAGAAATTTCACATCTGAGCCAATGTTGCTGAGGACCAGTCATCAGATTCTGCTGTAAGTAGCTTTAGGTTATCTCATGTGAATGGAGGACTCTGTGAAGCCCTGGCTTAATGAAAGGGTACCCCCCCGCCCCAACTCCTACTCCTCACCCTCTTGTAGCAGCTATAGGCTCATATTTTGTTTAGGTGTATTTGTTGAAAGCTTCATGAAACCATGTATCTATCAGCTTATTACATGGGCTGGTTGGGAATTTGGTCATGCATGAAATACCTATCCAGAATCAACTCAGTCATATTTTCTTCTTCTGAATTGTTTGCTCCTCGATATCCTCACTGTGGTTATGACCCACCCTCTACCTACCTATCTCAAACAATAATTTAAGCTTCATTTTGGCATTCCTTCTGACAAATTACTCAGTATCTGATCATTTAATCATTCCACAAAAAATGTGCTACTCAATCGGGATATGAGCATTGCTCCTTTAAGTCAGAGCAATTATGCACCGATGCAACCCTCATGAAGTCTTGTCTAATGATTTTCTTTTTGGGACATAAGACATAAACATAGGGCTCTGAGACTTCAGGGCTTCACCAACCTCCAAAGGATCCCATTAAGGCTATCTTAAGATTCCTATAGGATGATCTCATAGTATAAATCACTGTATATTAACCAGGAACTCTAGTGATTCAGTTTTTTTGTGAGTTATTCATGCTGCACTAGAGACTTTTCACAGATCTACCTACTCTCAAGTTATCTACTGGACTTCCTGGTAGTAAAAGTACCTTTTAGCCAGCCATATGACTGTAAATCATCTCAATAAACTCATTGGCCAACTGGGCTGGACTTAGATGCAATCTCTTCTCTGGTCTGAAAGTGGCCCTTCAATCTTAGGTGAATAGGCATTTTAAATGTTCATATCTCCCCAGAACATAACAACTCAACTATATTAAGAACATATTTCATTATAATATTTCTTCTATGATTTAGATCACTGCTGCTATTATTCTTTAGATGATCTTAGATACTAAGTCCTTCCTATAGACTGCTTTCCATCTAGTTCTTTTAGAGAACAGTTATTGAAACATCACACACACACACCATACAATTTATTAGAGCATACACCAATTCTCACAGCATTCACAAAAATATTCATACTGTTTAATCTTAGCATTTAATATCTTCATATAATTACTCTTGTTTAGCTTCTTATAAATATTATTCTCCTTTGGCCTTTTGTGGAACAAAAAGACAAGGTGGAAATATCTTTATTGTAATGATGAAGTAGCAACCCAATAAGGATAATTTAGCCTACAATTTTATTATTTGTACTTTTTGAAGTCCTGAAGTATTTTAATTTTTGTGATGGCATATCAATAGTTTCTGTAAATAAATAGTTCCTGGAAAAAAAATGTTTAAAAGATTACATAGTCTCATAACTGAAGAGCCAAGGACTATTAACTATACAGAAATCACAAATGTGTTTTCTGGCATTCCATTCTTTATGTATCCAAACTGGTTGCCAGTCTAACTTCATTTGTTCCTTGACTTTATGGAGTCAATAAGTTTTGATTCTGAATCAAATTGTGGCTCAAGTTACTTATCAGCCAAAAGAACTTGAGGAATGTATTCAGTCTTTCTGGTTTCTGATTATTTGTGGATAAATTTCTTCATATGCATGCAAACAACTCTAGTGGGGCTTCTCGTGATATTGTCAAGAATAGAGTCTGGCTCACAGCAGGTACTTGATAAGTATTTACTGAATACACAGAATAATAAGATATGAACTTAAAAAGTCATTTGTGGTTCAATAACAATATATGAGTTTTTCCATGATGAATATCTCAAGGTTTTCCTTTGGACTCTATTCAGAGGATAATTCCAGTTACTTCACATGGGCTCAAATCTCATTAGCTATTTGTTATTACTTCATTTGTAGAAGGAAAATGCTATGCAGTCTAAAGTCAGACTGTAAAAAAGAGTGTAAATGCCTTTTAGTATGAATATTTTTGAGTGTTTTCATTAGCTCTTCATCAAAAGGCATGAAAGAACTATTTAAAAAGAGGAATTAAAAGGTTCTTGACTTCAAATTCCACCCCACAATGGTGATATAGGCACTTTAGTGAAGAGCAGGTTACATGATGATATTAGAGAGCCAAGAGAGAACTCCCCCTCCTCCTCCTCCTCCTCCTTCTTCTCTTCTTCTTCTCTTCTTTCTTCTTCTTCTTCTTCTTCTTCTTCTTCTTCTTCTTCTTCTTCTCCTCCTCCTCCTCCTCCCTTCTCCTCCTTCTCCTCCTCCTCCTCCTCCTCCTCCTCCTCCTCCTCTTCCTCCTCTTCCTCCTCTTCCTTCTCCTCTTCCTCCTCCTCCCTCTCCCCTTCCTTCCCCTCCTCCTTCTTCCTCCAGTCCTCCTCCTTCCTGTTCATCTTTCTTATATTGTGAACCTATTGGACCTATGTGATGGTACCACAGGTATTTAGGATGTGTCTTTCTATTAATAGACTGTCTCTGAACATGTCATTACAAATAAGTCAAACTGTGCTTTCCTAATTTCTTAGATGCTTCTTATTCTGGTCATGTTGATAATATAGATGAACTATTATTTGTCTATTTGTTATATTTCCAGTTGATCTGGTGTGTGTGGGGGTGGGGGTGGGCTGTGATTGGCAGCTGGGTACCTGGGCGAGCACAGGCCTTGAACCCCAGGTACTCAAAAGGGATAGTAGGAGTTTGGCCTTGCTCCTGGGTTTGTGGCCTTCGGTCACATAGCACAGGTAGAGGGTGTGATTACAGGTCACTGAGCCTCAAGAGATCTCCACATTCATGAATTACCTGAAGGCTAGAGGGTGTAGCCAATTAAGCATTCCTTCCTATACCCTCCCTCCTACTTGCAAAAGGTATTTAACCTCAGGCCTGCCCTGAGGACATGGGGTACAGCTTCATCTACTTTTCACCATGACAATAAATGTTTTAAGATTCCTCTTGTCTTTGGGGCCCACCATGGGGAACTGTAGAAGGGGCCTTCGACCAATGAGCTGCCACCTAATCTCTGGCCAGAGAACTTCTCTGCATTCCAGCCACAGAACCCTGCCAACTCAAGCAAACTAGCTGAGCTAGCCATGACCCAGCCAAGTGAGTTGCCATGACTAAGAGTCTCATCCACCCCTCAGGAAGTTTTTCCCCCTCACCCGATTCAGTTGCAGGCTGGTCCAGCCCATATGCCTCCCACCCTGTCTCAGTCCTTCTGTGGTCTCTCAGCAGCACCTGGGAGCCCAAGGGCTGAGATCAGCTGGTCTCCCACCAGCCCCTTCAGCCTGGAGACTCCTAACCCAAGAGCTCTGCCCCCATGGGACCTCAGACTGGAATCTCCGCACACCGGGAATGGAACTCAGTGGCATCTACCCACTGCCATATGGAGTGAACTCAGTTGAATTCCCGAGCACTTCTGCCCCTCAGAGGCCATTTATATTTTTTGTCCTCTCATTTGTTAAAATCACTGTGCCCATAGTCAAATCTTCCTACGGGTTTTGGGCAACTCTTTTAGGTTATGGTATAAAGGAACAGAGCTTGGTTTTCAGCAATACATTTTTCACTGCATACTCCCTGAAGGGAAGCAAGAGTTGGCCCCGACTCCTCTGTTTTTCTCTCTGTAGAAACTTCTGTACTGTGATGCTGGAAGTACCTTTCCAGGTCTAATATCTACTGGATTCTTCCTGGACAGACATAGAAGGAAAGTGAGTGCTTTCTTTCCTAAGATATCCAAGGACAGCTTGACTGTTCCAGTGGTCCAGAAGGCACTGGAACCACATTAAATTTACTAAATAGAATTAAAAACAAAACCCCACAAGAGATGAATACATAAAAGAAATTAGGTGCATGCAGAAGCCATAATGGTAATGAGACAACAGATTCTATAAGACATGAGGGGGAAGAAAAGAACAAGCAAAAGAGGACATGCGGTCTCCTACTATTTCCAAAATGTTTTGAGAGTTTAACAGATACTGCATGTTCTCAGCCATCTGCTACATTTTCATAAACATAAACACACCCATTAATAGGTCTCCGTGGGACTTAAAACAATCTTTTAGAGTCTAAAAGCCTGGCTATCAGGTTTATGCTGCTATGTTAACTTGTTTTCTAGCTTTCAGTTTTTAGGTTTTTAAATTTTTATTTTACTGTGAATATTTAGTTTGCTGTGTTATAGGCATTTGTATTTCTGAATATGGGAGTAAAACAGAAAAATGCTTATCTTTTGAAGACATATTTGTTCTACTCTGTCCTGATCTACCAAAGAAAAGATAGTGTCATACACAGCTATGATACATAGAGGTGTTCAAAATGTATATAAAAATTGTTGTATTTCCTTTCTGGCAAAGAAGAGGTACCAGGAAGTGGAAGATAAGTAAAAAAGGTGCCATGTTGTGCTTGCCTGATATACATGCTGACAAACTAAACCACTTTACAGGCTGCATTACCTCCTCAACCTAATCGAATACTCATATACATACAATTCATTTCTTATCACATATAACATACAATTGTCTTTATAGATGATGACATTTAGTGTTTGAGGATCAGTTTTTGCAGAATTCTTTTATAAATTGATTCTGGGTTTTAACCAATCTTATAGATCTTTCAGAATAAATCATGAATTATTCAAGAGTCTACATTTATGTCTCTGGGTACCAAATCACCTACTTCAATTTTGTGGATGTCAATGTAAGTAAGCCCATGCTTATTTTTAAGTTGTTTGCATTGTCTGGAAATTTATATATGATTGCCCCAGGGAGAGGACTATTTTGAGGTGTGACCTTGTTGAAGGAAGTGTCCCACTGTTGGAATGGGTTTTAAGACCCTCCTCCTAACCGTTTGGGAGCCAATAATCTCGTAGTGGCCTGCAGATGAGGATGTAAAACTCTCAGCATCTCCTGAACAATGCCTGCCTAGATGCTGCCATACTCCCACCTTGATGATAATGGACTGAACCTCTGAACCAGTAAGCCAGCTCCAATTAATATTGTTCTTACAAGACTTGCCTTGGTCATGGTATCTATTCACAGCAGTAAAACCCTAAGACACCTGGCTTGTCCATTTGAGTGAAAATAAATGTAGATATGCTTTTAATTCCTCAATATTCTTTCTGTTTGAAAGTTACTTAATACTTACTAGTCTTAGCAGGAAATACTATGCATTTTCTAGTCACTTAAAATTAGTTCCATTGAATTTAGAAAATTGCCTCAGAATCTTCACATAGTTCAACTATTAATTTTCATTTTTATTTGTCATTTTTATAGCCTAAAAACTATATGAAAACATGGCTCTGAAATAATATTAGTCCAGTAAAACACCTATACTTAGCTTGCTAAATGTTATTTTTCTCTTATAGTTCTAGAAGGTACAACCATAGTCTGTTTTTTTTTTTTGTAAAGTAATTTTGTATTCAATTATGTAAGTTGGATAGCATTTTCAATTATTTAAGATGTCGCAACAAAAATCATAAAATATGCCATATTCAGCTGTCTCGTAACTTAAAATTTATTATATATACTAGCATAAAATGACACCTGCTCCTTCTGCCATGACATGTTGCTGAAGCAGAAAAAAAAACAGTGTCCAAACAGGCCCATTAGCTTAGTCTCATCTCATCTGTCACTATGGGAACATTCACTGGAATATATTCTCTAATGTAATGAGGAGGTGAGTCAGCACAGTTACACGGAGGAAGATGGCCTGGGCCTACTTTTCTTGTTGATTTACTGTCAGCTTCTATTTGAATTAGACTTTGTGCTGAATACAAAATGCAAAATGAAGCTAATTCATTCCCCTAATGATCATTTCTTGCATCCTTGGCAAGATATTTACAGCTCAGAGCAAGGAAGAAGAGAAGAAATAGATAAACAGCAGAAAGAGTGCTGTGACACAAATGCACACACCCCAGACTGCTTACACACAGGCACACACACACACACATACACACACACACATGCACACATATACACACAAAACCTATAGAATTCAGAAGTGCAATGATCCCTTTTAAAGGGCATAAGTATAACAGTACTTTATGACATAGAAATAGGAGGAGAACTCTGAAAATATTGCTGCAGTCTATGGAACCCAGCAAATGAATATATATTTTTGATGTTAATTTTCTCATCATTTTTCTCATACACAGAAGTAGAATCAGAGCAGATGGACTAGACTTTATTTTCAGAGGTGGCCACAGTAATATTTCCTGTCCTGAATGTTTATCTGTGCCAATGCCTTGGAGTTGGTGACTTGTACTCAAATGCCTCCCTCATTAATATGCAATCGAAGTAACTGTTTCTACCTTTTAAACCTGGAGTCTGAACCTATGATATAACAGAACTTCAGAATTTCAGACTCCTCCCAGCCTCTGTCTTCTGTGTTCTTAGACATTTCTGGTTGGCCGTCATGGTATGAAGCAGAGTAAAATGTACCACATAGAAAGTAACTGAGGTTCATTTTCAACCTGAGGTTCATTTCAAAGTGCATCATCTGTAGACAAGAGAAAAGGAACTGTCATTGGATTTTCACCCAATCTTACTGTCTTCAAGCTTGGCTCACAGATAAAGAATAAGGAAAAAACTGCCCCTACTGAACTCAATCCAAACTCATGATCACAAAAATGATAGGACAATAAAAGATCCTGTCATTCAATACACTTGGAGTAATTTATGCAGCCAAAGCAAAGAAAACAGATGTTGGCTCCTGAAGTAAATTAGTGAAGTCAGAAAAACCTGAAATGGCCTTTGGGAACACATGGTAGAAGAAGCAGAATGAAGATTTTGTAGTGGGGCCCAGAAGGTCTCTGTCATGGACAAAGGTTTCAAATCTAATCTCAATGACG
Organism: Mastomys natalensis; assembly: GCA_021653895.1. NCBI lineage: Eukaryota > Metazoa > Chordata > Mammalia > Rodentia > Muridae > Mastomys > Mastomys natalensis. Next base: position 974,266 of record JAJTUV010000566.1, on the reverse strand, counting down.
CAAAGAGAAATTCTTAGCTCCAATGATGGTGGTTGAGGAGGTTGGGCTTTGGGGACATGATTAGGTCATGAAAACAGTATCCTATTATGGGACAGTTGGCGTTGTACATGTAGGCTTGAAAGAGAACCTGTATCCTTTTAGCAACATAAGGAAACAACTAGAAAAGACCAGAAAACAAGCCCTCACTAGGCATTGGATTGGGCTTGACTTTGACTTTTGGATCTCCAAACTAAGAAAGTAATGTATCCTGCTCCTAAGTGATAAAGTTCTTTTTTGTCCAGCTACAAGGATGTACTAAAGTTGATAGAAGAGTAGAAGTCATGAACTCTACGATGAATCATGCCACTGTCCCCAAGAAACAAGAATAGTAGAGTAGGATCTGCGCCATTGTTCTTCACAGATGGAGAATTCATTTTTATTTTGTTGTTGTTTTGTTTCTTTTGTTTTCTTCTTGCAGCATCATGGCAATCAAACTATAAGTCTAATGAAGGAGATTTTAAAGATAGCATTTAGGTGTCTCTGGTTTTTCCAGTGACTGGGTAAGTGTAAACATAGCATGGATTTTAAAGAACAGTCTCCATCTTCAAAATGATTTTGTTAGACAGTATTTCTGTACTTTGGGTTAGAAGAGAAACCATCCTTACTCTTTGTCTCTTCAACATTGCCAAATTATGAAGAACTTTATAGTGAATCCAAAATGTTAATATGGCACTCAAGTGTATGCTACACTCTAAGGAGACACACAGCTTATGGCCTTTGAGCCACTCTGTTAGACACAAGCTTGTTGGGGCTCTTACAGAAGCCTCAAGGCACTCAAAGGTTGAGACAGAAGAGCTTCCAAGGATGTCTTTAAGAAGTTAGAAGCGACCTCCTTTCATGTAACACCATCAATAAACAATAAAACAATCAGACGGAGTTATGGTTTTCATTTATTAAAAAAAGCAAAAAGGAAAAAGAAAACAGATTGGAAAAGTCAGGAATGTTCTAGGAATGAGAAATGGTTTTTTTTTGTTTTGTTTTGTTTTTTTGTCTTTTTTTTCTTTTATTGCACATTTTCTTTAGTTACATTTCAAATGTTATCCTCTTTCCAGTTCTCCTCTCTGGAACCTCTATCCTACCTCTGTCTTCCTGCCTCTGTAAGGGTACTCCCTCACCCACCCACCCACCCGCCTACTCCCCACATTTATGCCCTCATATTCTTCTACACTGGGACATCGAACCCCCTCAGGCCCAAGGGCCTCTCCTCCCACTTATGTCCAACAAGGCCATTCTCTGCCACATATACGGTGGAGCCATGGGTCCCTCCATGTGCACTCTTTGGTTAGTGGTCCAGTCTCTGAGAGCTCCAGGGGGTCTGGCCAGTTGACACTGTTGCTCCCTCCATGGGGCTGCAAACACCCTCAGTTCCTTCAGTCCCTTCTCCAACTTTTCCATCAGGGACCCTGCGCTCAGTCCTATGGTTGGCTGGAAGCATTTGCCTCTGTACTTTTCAGGCTCTGGCAGAGCATCTCAGGTTTCTGTCAGCAAGTACTTCTCAGCATTTACAACAGTGTCCAGGTTTGGTGACTGTATATGGGATGGATCCAGGGCGGGGGGGGGGCAGTCTCTGGATGTTCTTTCCTTCAGACTTTGGATTCCAACACTAATTGGAAAATATAATTCATGTGGTATAATTTTATTCACTTGGCATAATGAAGAATATTTTCAATGGTGTGTTTTGGTTGTAGAAAACATTCTCCACTACAAGGCATGGGTATGTAGATATAAAACTACATATCCTTGTTTATAACATTGATCACTATAACTAAAGATACAGCAGTTCATTCTGTAAATAACTTTCTGAGAGGATTATAATTCTCTCAGCAAGCAGCCATCCTATCCTAGTGGGTGAGCTTCAGACCATTGAGAATCCCTTCTTCACATATCAGGATAGATGTTATCTGAGGAGTGAAAGTTGAGATTTAATTCTGGCTTCACACACACCTAAAAAGAAGTCATGGTCTCATAATTATTGTTAATGGCTTCCTTATTAAAGCACTTTCCTTAGGGGCTTTGCAAACAAATAAAATGAGAGGATATTATTTTTAGAACACATTTAAAATACGATTGCATTTAACTCTTAATAGCAATGCTATCCTGATGTGAATAAAAGGGATGGAGAGAAGATGAAGGCTTAATTGCGGCTGCTAATAGTTTTTAGATTTTTAATACAGATGACTTTTATAGTTTTGAAATTGAATACCAATGAAATATAAATTTTAATATATCATTTATATTAATGTGGGACAATGAGAAAAGAAATGGAGCAGACCTAGGATTGTAGAAGAGAATGTGGGAAATATACAGAAATACGCTAAGTTGCTCCCTTTTGTTTAGTGTTTAGACCCTTTGTAACCCTTATGGATCTGGAGATACTTTTATGTGCTACTGGGAGTAGTTAACTTAAGCTCCCTTTTTTGGTGAAGGTCCATCATTGCTTTTAATAGATGGAGATACATTGGTGACAAAGACTTATGATGTCATTATGACAATGAATTACAAAGTGATAAACTTGTCTTCTATGCTTCTGAGCGTTCAGTTTCCTACTATGTTCCATGTGTTTAAGGTTTAGTTTCAAGGTTGCTGCTATTTGAAAGTTGACTGGACCTGTAATAGGTAGACCTTAGAGGAAGGAGAAATTGTAATTGGGAGGATGACATCAAAATGTCTCTTCCTGTTTGTCTCTAGTGCTCAGCCATAGGGAGAAATGCACTTGCTCTATAAGGCACTCGTGGTCACCATGTGATACCTTCCGCTAGGTGAAGAAGGGATGGAAACAACTGACCACAGAAGGAAACCTTCAAACGTGTTAGAGAAATAAAGATTTTCTTTGTTTACTTTACTACCTCAGGGATTTCATTATTTTCTTAGGAAGGCGACTGGTATATATCATAGAATCATATATATCCCACACATCTATGGACTATAATAAAGAATCCAATAGACGAATTTTATACAGGGATAAGCTCATGGTGATGAGCACCATTATTTCTTCCCTTAGGTAAGACCATTTAAAAATGTACTCTTCTTGCTGTGTTGAAATACGCATTAGTGTTAACTGTGGTTTCTACTGAGAAACACAACAACAGGGCATTCCTTCTAATTGTAGCTGTTCCCATTGGTTTTACTTGACTTGTCCTTGTCTCTTCTCACTTTGCTCTGTAATCTCTGAGGGTGTCTTTTGTGTTATCTTCTAGTGTGAAAACAACTTTTAAAGATGCTATATGATCTTTTGGGTTACTATCCACTTATCAGTCAGTACATACCATGTGAGATCTTTTGTGTCTGGATTGCCTCACTCAAGATGATATTTTCCAGTTCCATCCATTTGCCTAGGAATTTCATGAAGTCATTGTTTTTAATTGGTGCATAGTACTCCACTGTGTATATGTACCACATTTTCTGTATCCATTCTTCTGTTGAGGGACATCTGGGTTGTTTCCAGCTTTTAGTTATTGTGAATAAGGCTGCTGTGAACATAGTGGAGCATGTGTCCTTCTTATATATTGGAGAATCTTTTGGGTATATGCCCAGGAGTGGTATAGCTGGTTCCTCAGGTAATACTATGTACAATTTTCCGAGGAACTGCCAGAGTGATTTCCAAAGTGGTTGTACGAGCTTGCAATCCCACCAGCAATGGAGGGATTTTTCCCCATCATCACCAACATCTGTTGTACCTGCATTTTTGATCTTAGCCATTCTGACTGGTGTGAGGTGGAATCTCAGGGTCATTTTGATTTGCATTTCCTTGATGACTGAGGGTGTTGAACATTTTGTTAAGTGTTTCTCAGCCATTCGATATTCCTCAGTTGAGAATTCTCTATTTAGCTCTGTACTCAACTTTTTAGTAGGGTTATTTGGTTATCTGGCATCTGCCTCCTTGAGGTCTTTGTATATTTTGGATATTAGCCCTTTATTGGATGTAGGGTTTGAAAATACCTTTTCCCAATCTGTGGGTTGCTGCTTTGTCCTATCGATAGTGTCTCTTGCTTTAAATTTAAAGAAGCTTTTAAATTGTATGAGGTTCCATTTGTTGATTGTCGGTCTTAAAGCATAAGCCATTGATGTTCTGTATGGAACGTAGAAGGAAGGAAGATCGGGGGTGGATGCTTCACTCCTTCACTGAGAGGGGAACAGGACGATTCTGGAAGATGGAAGGAGAGGGGGACAAGGGAAGGAGAAAGGAGGAGGAAATAAGGGTGGCAGTATCAGAATCTGGGGAAGAATTGAGATTGGTTCAGGAAATCAAATAAAAGTAGGTAGCAGGGGGATAAGAACCTGGGGATTGCCACTGGTGGGTCCCTGACACCAGAGAAATGTAAGACTCCCAGAAACCAATGGGATTGACTTTATCTGTAATGCACAGAGAAGGGGGAGACCACCTCCAGTAGATAGGCATGGCCCCTGGTTGAGGGATGGAGCCACACACCCATCTCAAAGGGTTTTTGTTGTTGTTGTTGTTGTTGTTGTTGTTTTGTTTTTTAACCCAGAACTGTTTCTATCCAAAGAAAGAACAGGGACAAAAACTGGAACAAATACTGAAAGAAGGGCCAACGGGGAATGACCCTACCTAATGATATATCATGTCTGTAGACACTTAACCCAACACTGTTGCTGTGATCAAGATGCGCTTGCGGACAGGAACCAAGTGTGGCAGATCCTGGGGAGGTCTGGCCAGCAACTGACCAATGCAGAGGCAGATGCTTGAAGCCAACCATCAGGCTGATCTCAGCGTACCTGGTCAGGGAGCTGGCAGAAGGACTGGAGGAGAGGAGGGGGATTGCAATTCCATTGGAAGAACAACATAGATTGGCCTGACCACCCATTTCTCCCAGAGACTCAACCACAAACCAAAGAGTGTACCAAAAGGGATCTTTGGCTTCAGATACATATTTAGCAGAGGATAGACTTGCCAGACAGCAATGAGAGGGGAGGCTTTTGGTCCATGGGAGATTTGATGCCACAGAGTAGGGGGATGATGGAATAGTGGGACCGGAGAGTTTGGGTGGGAGAGAGAGCACTCTTATATGGCAAAAGGAAGGAGGGAGGGCAGATGTGGGATGGGGGATAACAGAGGGGTAACTGGGAAGTGGGATATCATGGGATAGGGTACTGGTGTAGGCAGTAACCAGGAAGTGGGATATCATTTGAAATGCAAACGAGATTAATAATTTTTTTTAAAAAATGAAGATGCTATATGAACAAGTATGTTCATATGGTTCTTTCCATCTGGTACCCAGCTTTCACTTAGCTACATTCACTTTGTACTAAATGACAGATTTTATCTCATTATTCATGAGTAGTATTCCACATTATGTGCAAATGCAAACTGGTGTGAAGAGGTGTGCAACACTGTCATTATCTGTTCATCAGTTGGAATATTAAAGCTACTGTTTATAAATGCTACATTAAAAATGGACATGCGCTTGTCTCTTCTGTAAACTGTGTTTATTTGGCTTTTTCCCCAGTAGTAGGATTGCTACCTCTCTAGTAGTCTAAATGATTGCACAATCTACATTTCTATTTCTTCAGAACAAAAAACTTTTAAATAAAAACCAGCAAATGCTGAGACCAAGAGAAAGACAAACAAATAAAAAATATATATACCAGTGTGACTTGTTAGGAATTAAGAGACAAGTGCTCTCTATGTGGATGAAAATGCATTGACCTCTATGTAACTCAAGGGAGAAGGAAGAGGCTTCGCACTAAGCTGGGCAAGAATGGGACACAGCCACCCGGAGTGGACCTGGTCTTTCTCAAAGACTATATATGTGTCAAACACAAATTATAACGCAGTCTGAGAACTGGTGATAAGACCAAGCACTTAGCTCGGTGATTCTCAACATTCCTGATGCTCTTACCCTTTTATACAGTTCATCCTGTTGTGATGACTACCATCTATGCGATTATTTTTTTGCCATTTCCTAACTGTAATTTTGCTACTTTTAGAAATGTAAATAATTTTGGAGATAGAGGTTTGCCAAAGCTGTCATGACCCACAGGTTAAGAACCACTGATGTAGTTCATTATCCTAATGACTTCATGCATGGTATATGTTTAGAATACATGCTAGGATCACGCAGAAGGTAAATGGTTATTACAAATAAATGGCTTCAGACGAGTCAGGCACTTTCCCCACATGCTCCTCCACACCTGTGATCATTTGCCATTTCCATATTAGTAATTCTTAATGCCGTATAGTGACATGTATTTGTGTTTGTATTTTCACTTCCCTGTTGAATACGGATGTTAGGCACATTTTTCTATACTTGCTGGCTATATGTCCAGCTTATGGGAGCTTGAAGAAAATCTTTTTGGGTCTACTGCATCTATGTGTTAGATTTTTTTTTTTGATGTTTTTGCTGTTGAATTTATTTTATTCTTACATATCAAAACTATTCACATTTTCTCCCATAAAATAGGCTCCTTTTCAGTCTGTTAGATGCTTACTCTGCAAAAGCTTTTTGGATAAGATATATGTATGCATATACATAGATCATACATATACATCATAAACATATACATCATATACATACACATACAAATATACATACACACATACATCATATACATATACATACATATACATATATAATTTATTTCTTTGCTTTTGCACAGCATGAATATCTTATTCCATTTGTTCACAATCTTTCCTAGTTTTTTTTCTAGTACCAGACTTTTATCTTACTGTGTAATTCACTGTAAGTAGATGTTTTTCATTTTTTGGTTAAACAGTACTTCAGTTCTATTTATTTATGCATGGATGTTGGATTTCTCCTAATATTGTTTTTAAAAAGGTAACTGCTCATTGGTTATAAGTGTATGGGTTACTGCTAGGCTTTCTACTCTGCTATGTTTGTCTATAGGTGTTAGGATTCATAGTTTTATCATTTATTGGCTGTTTGGATTGTGTGGCTTTGTCATATGTTTTGAGATTGGCTGTTGTGATTCATTTTTTTGCTCAAGACATCATATGATGTTTAAGTTTATTAAGTCATATGTGCACTGAAGAAACATGGTAGATATAGATCACCTAGTACTTCTATTCAAATAATCATTTTTTAAAAAATGTTATTGCCATGGATTTTGGTATGCTTAATAACATTGTTTTCTGCTTGAAATGTAACCAAATCATATGTGAAGAATACTTATGAGTGATAAAGAAATTAGTTATTCAATTTGATTTTATTTTGATGTACAGGTTTCTCTCATATTTCAGTTGGGAAAAATAGTACCTTTAGTTTGCCTATTTATATGGTTGTTAAAAACTTCAGTATAATTTTGAGTCCCCTTTTCAAGTAGAGAGATCTGTAGTAGGTGCTCTTTTCCATCTGTGCTTCCTGTGAAAAATGGGTCTTTATTTAATAACCAAGGAGATAATTTAAAAGCTACCTTACCAAAATATAATGGAGCAAAGTTCTTATTTCCAATTAGATTTTAACTGATAAATTGACATACAGTATCACATGACAAGAGAGTCTAAATGAAGATTTTGCTAGACTAGATCGACATTAACATGTCTGTTGGGTTTATTGCAATTAGTAATTGAGATCTTGAAGACTCACTCTGAGTGATGGTGGCGTGATTTCATGGGATGGACACTAGAGACTATAAAAATGAAGAAAACTAGCTCTACATAGAAATAAATAAGCAAACAGGATCCATTAATTTATTCTCTTGCCATTCTTGACGGTGAATCTGATACCTTAAGTTCCTGCCTTAATTTTCCTTCAATAATGGACTGTTGTCTAGTCTGGTAAGATAAATACTTTCTAAGTTGCTTATTACATTTGTCACAGAAATAGAAATGAAATTAGATCACTGAAATTGAAATATCTGATTATTATTACTAGGCATTCATGCCATTAATAAATTCAGACATTCATTAAACCCAAAATTAATAACAATATATTTAATTTAAACAATTTGGCAATAAGCTTAAATTCTTAAATTTAAAATTTTCAAGCATGTGTTTGTTTGATTTACATAAATGCTTATGACCTTCAAACTTGTGCCATACTGCTAATAAATCACAAACATATCATTGATGAAATCACTCTTATCTGCGATATGAGGGCATAGCTACAAACTCTTCTTTGTGGTTCCTTAATGGTAGAAAATTAGCATTCTTGATATCAGTGAGAAAATATCATAAAGAGAGTCAGGCTGAAGGAGCTCACAGTTTTCTGCTCAATAATGTTAAAAGGGTTGCGTAGAGGGTGAATTAAAAGTAAAAATACTTTCTTTTTCTTACAAAAGATCTTTAATTATACTTCAAGCAAAATTCAAGTGAAATATGGAAATTAGCATGTAATTTTTCCAAATGGATAATCTTAAAATCCTCTTTCTGTTTAATGATCTAAATTCTCCTTCTTGAAGAGTTATAAAAAGACAAAGCCCAGAAGAGAAAATAACTTAACTTAGTTGCATAAAATGTTTCCATATCTCTGAACATTTACCTAATGTCCTTGACCAGCATGAACATAATCAAATCCTTCTTATTATAAACTCACATGGGGTTATTTGGTTGCCACCCAGGTACAACCCCTGATGTTTTAGAAGAGAAGCTGGCATCTTCACATTGGATAAAAAAAATTCAAGGTTTACCTTTCTGTCACCATGAACTGACATTGTCCAGAGCAGGTTACATATATTTAATTATAAAAATCACCATAACATTTACACGGTTTCTAACTTTGTGATTTCTCTCCTTGGAAAGGTACAAATAAGATTCAGATTAGTTATTACCTGACCCAAGGATATGTGGTTAGTAACAAAGACAGCCAAGGAGGAAAGCTACTTTCATAAGACTTTTAGATGCAGGTGCTTTGACCTACAGTGGCTTATTTGAGTAAAATAAATTGTATATTAAAAAATTCACTTTAATGGCTGGAGAGATAGCACAGTTGGTAAAATATTTGCCGTATGACTATACAGATAAAAACTCAAATCTCGGCACCCATGTCAACAAACAAAATATTGTACAAAACAGGTACTGTGGTGCACATGTGTTACCTCCACATCAAGGAGGCAGAGATTGGAGGAGCTTTGTGGATATGACTTGCCATTCTTGCCAAATCATTGAGTTTGCAGTTGATGGGAGAACTTGCCTCAAGAGAGGGGGAGGAGTGAGGAAGGGAGGTAGAGGGAGAAGGAGAGAGAGAAGGAAAGGGAGGAAAAGGGGAGAAGGAGGAGTAAGGGGAGACAGGGGGGAGATAGAGGGAAGAGGGAAGGGAGGGGTAGGAGGGGAGGGAGAGGGAGGAGAGAGGGAGAGGGAGGGAAAGGAGGAGAAGGAGGAGTAAGGGGAGACAGAGGGGAGATAGAGGGAAGAGGGAGGGGAGGGGTAGGAGGGGAGGGAGAGGGAGGAGAGAGGGAAAGGGAGGGAAAGGAGGAGACAGAGGGAGAAAGGGAGACAGAAGGGGAAGGGGGAGAGGGAGTGGGAGGGGAGAGGGAGGGGGAGAAGAGAGTTACTGAGAGGAAAGAAAACGCTGCAGCCTTCACAGATCATTTGGGCATGGGTAGCCTAAATAATGCTGTGATTCCTTTAAATGTCCTTATTTTCTTTTCACTAAGTCACAATTAAATCCATCTATGTTCCAAGGTAAACAGTTCTCAGTCATACCAGTTGTGCTGTTCTCCACTCCCTACTCTGAAAAGAATGCTTCATTCTTTTCTTTCTTTACTGTCCCCATTTCCCTAAATTCTTAAATTCTTCCTAAAGCTCATCAAATGAAGCTCTGTGGCCTGGACTTTGTTGCCTTCTATGTGTATTTAAAAATATCGTTATTTTGATATGGATAGTATCAAACTGACCATCAAAACAGGAGATCACTAGTGCCTCCGTAATTCACTTTTCACAGGCCCCTAGGCTCCTGTGAATGGAAACTTTCACATGATCCTGGAAGTCTCAGAAAACAGACTGTCACTCCCTTCCTCTATGGTTAAGAACAGACACCATGTGGTCCTAGAGGTACTTGACTATCATTTTTTCTGACCAAGCAGTACAAAGCAAACTAAGAAGGAGCAAAAGGGAAGAGGTGGAAAGAAAAGAAATGGTTAAGCAATATGACTGAGCTTCCAGAGTATCACCTATCCCTATGAAATACAATTCCACAAACATTTCGTTATTCATTTTTTAAAATGTATTTCATTTTATTTTTATTTACATGCATGCATTTGTTTCTTGGTGTGTGTTTGTGCATAAGAATGAAAGTGCTCCTGAAGGTCGGAGTCAGATGAGGGGGGCAAATCCCTTGGATCTTGAGTTCCAGACATTTGTGAACTGCCTTATATGTTTATTTGGATCTGTATTTGGGTCCTCTGCAATAGCAATAAGAACTGTGAGCCAATGAGTTGTTTCCAGCTCCTAACTTGTACTTCGGGTTAGGCAGTTTTCTTAACATTAATCTGTGGTTTCCTTAAACAATCAAACTGATAAGAGCAAAAATTAGTACTTTTACTTTGATATTCAGAAATTATATGTGGGTAAATTACACAAACATATAGTTTACTCCCCAAAAATATAAGTATAAAGTATTAGTAAACAGAATTTTTACCAGATTAGTATATACAAAATATCGATACACAAAATGTTAGCAAAAATAGAGCAGACACCAAATACTGCACAGACAAAAGATACCAAATAGTGATCCACTTAAGGTCATCTAGTCAATTAATCTCAGGAAATAATATTTCTCCTACCAATAAATTGTATAATTTGAATTAAGGATAACCAGTTTTGAACCATCATAATATTTAATTCTCCCTTTTATAAAAGAAGAAACAATAGCCAAAAAATAAGAAAAATAATGCAAGGGCTGGAGAGATGTTACAGTCATTGAGCATGCTTGCTGCTCCTACAGAGGGCCTAAATACAGTCACCAGAACCAGTCCATGTGCTGTGGCTCACAGTAGCTGAACCTGCTTCTGGTTTCTGAAAGTGCCTGCATGCATATTATATGCACATAGACAAGACACATACTTAAATACATAAATAAAATGAAATATTTAATAAATAAATGGATAAATGTTATTTCAGAACAAGTACAATTTACAGGCTTCTAAAATATATTAATTTATTTTTTAATTATGTATGGAGAGGGAGAGAAAAGAGAGAGAAACAGAGAGAGAGAGAGAGAGACAGAGAGAGACAGAGAGAGACAGAGGGAGACAGAGAGAGACAAGAGAAGAGAAGAGTGAAAGTTACGAGACATAGTTTTTAATATGTATGAGCATTTTCCTATGTATATGTCTTCACAATATGTGTGTACCTCATACCCGAAGAGACCAGAAGAGAATACCAGATTGCCTGGAACTGCAGTTTCAGATGGTCATGACCTGCTGTGTGGATGCTGGGAACTAACCTGGGTCTCCTCCAAGAGCAGTACATGAACTTAACTGATGAGCTATCTCTTCATTTCTGAGACATGAGTTTTTAAAAGAGATTTGGAAGAATGCTTTGAAAAGGGTAACACAACAAAGAGCATGCTCACTTGAAGCTTTCTTACTCCACTTGAGCTGCAGTACACAGTCAGGTAAACCCCCTAATAGTGAGAACTTCAAGACTAAAAAGATAGACGTAAGTCAAATCACTCATCCAAACCCTACCCCTTTCTCAAAACAAAAAGCCCAGGAATTTTTGGATATCAAACTCATGTGGTCATAAAGGAAGCTGTGAAAACGTATGTTTCAAATCCTTTGCTGTAACTAAGAAGAACTTTCTCATTAGCATTTAGAGTCTTAATGAGATTCATGTATCCATATTTGTCTTTCATGGAGGGTGAATATGTGCATTTTTTGCATCTGTATAAGGATATATGTCTGTATATTTGCCTAAGTATGTGTGTATGCCTATATGTGATATGCGTATGCCTATGTGTGATGTGTATATGTGCATGTGTGTGTGTATATATGTGCAGGCATGTGCATGCATGTATATGTGGTCATGGACCTGTTTGTGTATGTATGTGTATATGTAGAATATATATATGGATATGTGTATGCTGGTGTCTATTTTTTGCTTGTGTGCATAGGCATGTATGTTTGATTGTATGTATGCCTATTTGTTTTTGCTTGTATATGTGTGTGTATAGGTGTAGGTGTGTAAATGTGCACACACACACACACACAATATATATATGTGTGTGTTGTGTGCATATGTACATGCTTCAATGTGTATATATTTATATGTTTGTATATTTGTTTATTGTATGCTTGTATATATGTATGTATACATTTGTGTACATAAATATGAGTCTGTTGTATTTATGTGTATGTATGTGCAGGTATGTGTGTATGTGTACATATTGTGTGGAAGCATGGACATGTATATGTGTTGGTACATAGATAGATAGCTATATATAACTTTGGATAAATTTAGTACTGAATGTAACAAATTAATTTCCCTTATTTATTGCATTTAATTGTTTAAAAATGTCTTGCAAATAATTTTAAAATTACAAGTGATAGTGATTATTGAGAAGTACATGTAAAAAGAGTGATAATGAATTATGATCTATAATAATTATGATATTATGTGAATTGGCCTAATTAGAATTTATTACAAGTAGGAATGTGCTTCCTCTGTAAATCTTCATTAATTGCAATGAATATCTACATGTCTTTATTTTAACTTAATCTCTTCCACAAACTTCCTTTGAAAATAAAAAGCCTAAACAGACAACCAATAAGTATTTGTGAACTCTGATAAGAATTGTGTCAAGCACCAATCAGAGAGTGTTTCTTAGTCTTATCTTAAATGACAGCCTTCTGTATACATAGATAGTACAGCATATGTGACATTTCAGCTCCTGAGCACAGTTTTTCAAGACCTAGCAGTTATTCAAACTAAGAAGCAATTCCTAATATTATTTTAAAATGTGATTTGAAAAGCATGTTTAAAATGCTGGAGTCTGATAAGAAAAAATTCTGAGTAAATAAAATTCTTTATATCATTTTATATGGAGTAGAATAATGGTGTGTTCAGGGATTTTATTCTGGCAACATGGCAATGCTGGCAAAGGATCACTCATATCCAAAGACCTAGGTCTGTGTAATCCAGCTAAAATATAGACATGCCCTTAGTACACACCTTTAATCCCAAACAATGATGTGTAAGGCAGGGGTATACAAGGTGACAAAAGAGGGAAAAATTTGACAGAATGAGTCAAAGATAGGATATGTCCAACTCTTAAGAGAACAGGAAAGAAAGGCTATTTAAGAGTAGTTCAGGGAGGAGAGAGGTGGGGTTGAGTTCACTTGAGTTTGGAGAAGTTCAGTTGAATATAGTTAAGTTCACTTGAGTTTGTGCAGTTCTGTTCAATTCTGTTCAGTTCATGGGGTTCAGAGATAGTTTTTTCCAAACAGAGTAATTCAGTCAGAAGCCAAGAGAAGTCAATTTGAATCAGTCAGCTTGGAGTGGATTTTGAGCCAGAACATATGATTTGAGCTAGCCATCCAGATTTCAGAAAGAGCTTAGAAAAGATAAGTTTATTCAACAGTAAGTATCAAAGGCTGAAACATTCTAAGTCTAGGTTAGCAGACAGAGGCTGGTAGCTGAAGCCTTCAAGGTTGAGGTTTGAAGAAGATCAGATTGTATGAAGGCTAGAAGCTTCCAGGGCTAGGCCTAGAGACAGTAAGAGATGCTCTGGGCTCAGCCAAATATTCTTGAAGCTTGAGTATAGTTCTCATCTCATCTCTTTCTCTGAGGAAATAAAGCAACCTTTACAGTGGTGGAAGATTTATATCATTGAAAGTATATATTAATCATGTAAATATCTATATTTAGGTTTTATCTAAGTCTGTATTACAATGTTAAAAGAGTAGTAAGAAATCATTATTATCAAAATAAGTGATTTCTATTTTTAAACTATACATAAAAGGTACTTTTCTAGATATTGAAATGAAATATTACATGATATTTATCAATTACAAATATTATTTTTGGAAAGACTTCCAGTTTAGTATAAGGAGACAAAGTAGAGTTGGGACAAATATAGGCGTTCTGAGAACTCTATAAGAACCATGACATTTTCTTATTGGAAAGATGACTCTTAACTACTCTTAAGAGTAAAATAGGCATTGTCTCAGGGCTATGAGGTAAAACGAATCAGAGGAATGAAAAACTTAGTGAAAGAGAAATGGAGAAGAGTGAATGGAGAAATCAAACAAAAAGCTGTGAACACACAATCCGTGCTTATGTGACTTTACCATTGCTTTCCATGAAATAGGAAATAATACTCAAGTTGTATGACTCTAAGTGCTGGTGAATATGTATGTGTCAAAGAATCTTGTATTTTAGTTCATCCCACCAAAACAATAAACAATTTTTGAGGAATGACTGCTAGTAAGTATGTGGATTTGGTTGAGAATGGGTCCTATAGGCTCATGAATTTGAGTGCTCAGTCCCCAGTTGGTGGGGACTTTTGGGAAGGTTTAAGAGATTTGGCCTTGTTAGAGAGGGTGTGTCCTTATTGGAGGAGATGTGTCACAGAAAGTACAGCTTTGGGGTCTCAACAATTCATACCTGGCCCAGCCCCCCTCCTCTTCTTCTTTCTCACTTGCTCTCTCTCTCTCTAGCTCTCTCTTTCCTTCTGTCTCTGTCTGTTTTTCTCCCTCTTTCTGCTTGACACCTATAGATTAGGATGTAAAGCTCTAACATACTACTCCAGCACCATGCCTCTCTGATTCCTATGATGATCAAGGACGAGCCCTCAAAAACTCCAATTAAATGCTTCCTTCTATAAGAGTTGTTTGGCCATGATGTTTCTTCACAACTATAGAACAGTAGTTCTGAGAGTGGAACAAATGAATAATCAAAAAGAAGTATATAGTGTAAAATGCATGTGACTGAAGGAAGGACAGTGGAAGTGATGGCAGAAAGCATTTGTGAATCAGGAAGAACGCTGAAAGGAGTAAGGAGGTACCAAACTTTGTACTGAAGGCAAGCAAAATAGGATAGGAAATCCTTTTGGAAATAAGGAAATCTCTGGAGTTGTAACTGAGTTTCCTACTTTTTAAGTAAATCAAGTTTGAGAAGGAGGATATTTGAGGAAAATTTTTTTCTTAACTTATAATTAACAATATGTTAAAGAACAATATGTTGCAGGTATAGAGCTATTTCCCTTTATTTTATTTGTAGAAATGAATTGACAAAAGACATGGGTCATTAATAATAAAAAGAATGAAGGAGTAGAAAGGGTTTGAAATCAGAAAAGGTGGATTTAAATTTAGATCTTGTGTACTTAACTGTATAAAACTAGCAAACATCTGAGCATCTGAATGTTGATGTGGAAAGATTACTCTAAGAGAATCTTAGAATGTGTAAAACATTTAAGAAAAAAATAGAATAATAAAACCTGTCATATCATGTTCATCTGAAGATTCAAATAATTTCATGCAACATATGTGAGAGGAAGTCATGGATTAAATTCATTATCAACTTTTAATCCAATCAGACCACTAAATAAAAATTAAAAATATATGTAATATATTCTATATAATATATGAGAAATCAGATGAAATATAATTAATATTTGTGATCCTACAAATTGTAATTTTAAATCCATCACTTATGTAAAATAGGCTTATATTTTATTAAAGAGACTTTCTCTCTCTTTCTCACCCACTTTCAATTCAAATTCATCCTTCACTTGCTAAGTATGATAAAAAATGTTTCAGTAATGTAATTCTGTATCTTGGCAAAAGCTGAAACTGCAAATAAGCACAACGCAAGCCTAATCTATTCTGTTTATAGTCTTACTGTCACTTCAAGGATTTTGGAATGCCATATGGGTCTGTTGTTGCTCAGATGAAGCTTACAAATAAAGATTAGCAAATACTGTGAAGGGGGTTCTAGAAAGGCGAATTAAGTTGGACATAATGTCAAGTGAACAATACACATCATTCTTTTCAGAAAGGAATTAAGATTTGTTACATATGAGGAAATACATACCCAGATTACATTCTACAGGATAAACGAGTCTGCTTGCATCTCTACATTTCAAATTTCTCATTCACATATGCTTTGTTTTCATAATAAATTAAAAACATAATCACTTTTCAAGGTTAGTGGTTTTTTTTCACAATTCCTCATTGATCTTATACAAATAGAAGATTGATTTACCTTATTAGTTCCTAAAGTAAATAGGCTGGAGAGATGGCTCAGTGGTTAAGAGCACTGACTGTTCTTGCAGAGGACATTGGTTCAATTCCCCAAACCTACATGGCAATACTGCTTATACTCCAGTTCCAGGATCTGATGCCATCTTCTTGCCACTGAGGCCACCAAATACACACATAGTATACAGATATCCATGAAGACAAAGCAAAAATACATATGAAGTTAAAAAAAAATGCTGAGCTCGAAAACAAGGTGGTAATTAACATGTCTAGACTTCTGTTTGAGAGTGGAGTATTTAAGTCAAGTAAACTAAGAATATTCCAAACAAAATTTAATCCATACATAGAAAAGTTAAAAACAAAACAAAACACTAAAGTGACTTTAAAATGCTCACCCCAAAGTGCAGGTCCAGAACAAGAGATAACCTAGTAAACATTCATGTAAACACACAGCACTGAAGTATGTCATACCACAGAATACAGTTTGAGCAGAGGGCAATTTTAACAATAAGTTTATCTTTATATTTTATCCATTCAATGGAGTAAAGGATAAATGTGCATAAGAATCTTTTTACTGGCATTTGTTTATATGTTTTGGTATTATAAGGTATGGACTGATTTATTATCTTGAACATTTCCTATATCTGTATCAACCACTATGACTGATTGCTGGTCATTACATCATCATCAACCCTGATAATATTTCTATGCATACATCAGTTATTTGTAAGAATATTCTTAATTTACAGATACATTTAGATGTACTGCCTCTCTGACTTAGTGTAAGTCAATGAAGTTAATGGAACAATCCTGTTTGAAACTTCCAGAGCTCAAGGATAGAAGAGTGAAGTCATGTCCCTTGTCATTACAGAGATAGAAACCACAATTTGATTTTAAAATCAAAATGTTATACTTTTCTATAGATAACAACTTTTGGCTTGTTTACAGTTTTTTGCTTGATCACATTCAGTTATCTGAATCATACTTAAAAACAGGCATTAATACACCAGTTTTGCAATTTTTTGACTTTAATAGTTTGGGGAGAAAATTCTTATACTTGACCAAGATCCAGGTGATTTCTAACCTGTCTGACAGTTTGGGATTTCATTTATCATTTTCTTTCAGTTGTGCTCCAATTTCATGGATTTCAGAGTTCCTAAAACACTGTGTAAAATTAAATGCAGAGCTGTGTATCTTGGTTCATTCTTTCTTCAAGTTCATACTAAAACTCCAACTGAGATTTTTGGTAAGCAATGTTAACTGAGAATTCCAGGATATTATTTCTTAGGTTTATAAATAACAACAACAACAACAACAAAAATCCCAAATGGTTAATGAAAATGTCAATTCTTTTTTGACTCTATCTATGTGTTCATTTTCTTTGGGGATAGTACAGTACAGTAATCACTTTTTTTGTTTTGACTACTCAAGCATAGCCTTTCTATTTGGTGAACTTAAGGCGGGATGTGAATCTACAATTTCCTAGTACATAAAATTTACTTCAAAGTTGATTAATTTCATCTACACTAATTAATCTCCAATAAATATAAATAAATTCTATTTGAGATACATTCAAGATACAAATTGTAGCATGGTCTTCAAATATTATTCTACAAATTAGAGTTAATTTTGGCCTCCATATATTGTGTGTGAAGCTTTCCAGGAATTTTGAGTATGAGGTAAATCTGTTGTCTTGACCCTGCTTGCCTTCATCCACAGACTTTAAGGATCTAACTTCTAACAAACATGAATCTCTGTTAAACAGCATTTTACCAGGAAAGTTGAATTAGCAAACAGTAACATTAAACATTTGCCCAGTACAAAATAGCTTCAACCCATGGGGACTTGTAAATATGACCTTAGTTAGAGAAAGACTTTGAAGGTGTAACCAAGTGAAGGTTCTCCACATGAAGAATAGACCTTGAGTATAGAGTGGATTCCATGTGCAATCTCAAATGGTCTTAGAAGGGTAGACAGAAGGAGAAGTGACATTGAAAGGGAGAAGAATAAAAGATTACAGATGCAGAGATTAGAGCAATGTAGCCACAAACTAACGAATAGCAGCAGCTTCCAGAATCTAGAAATTGCAAGATACAGATCCTTTCCCAGAGTCAGTGAACATTTCTTGGTTGACACCTTGGCTTTGCCAGTGGTACTGATATGGGATCTACCTCCAAGATTGTGATAGAACCACTCTCTGCTCTTTAAAGCTCCAGAATTAGTAGTAACCTTTTGTAATCACCTCAGAAAGCCAGCACACCTTCTTTAAACTCATAGTGGTCTCATTCTCTTGCACAAATATAATGATATGAAAATCAAAATCCAGAAGGCCACCATTACATAGCTTTTCAATAGTATTTTTTGTTCACTGTGGGAATAATCAGCAGAATTCTGATTTTACAATTATTTACAGTAATTCAAAAACATAAAAGTAAAACAATTTAGGAATTTATAGATGAATGTATAAGTCCTTGAAAAGTTATATGAGAAATACAGGAGAAATAAAGGAAATAGCTATTCTATTGTTCATTGGCTTAAGTGCATTGTCAATGCTAAAATATTTTCCAAACTTTGTAAAGACAGTAATTTCTTAGTCTCACTTTTTCTAAAGGAGTTTCTATATTAATAATAATAATATTAACAAAATAAGCATTGTATACATCTTATATGTTATTATAGTTAAAGTTCTATGAAACATCATATTGGAGGGTTCATTATAATACTTGATAAATGAAATTATTCTTCAGATGAATTTTTGGTGGTGGTGGGTATAAAGTTAGGCTTGGGAAACACCTAAGAGGAAGAGTGCTTATCTAGTACACAGGAGGTCTTTTATCTAGTCCTTAGTTTTGTCAAAAACTAAGAGTGAAAAGGGTGATTGGTACATTATATCACAAGTATATAAGTAAAGATAAAATCCGTGCTCCATATGGTTTGGGTGGGTCCACACTTTCATGCGTCCACTGTGGGTTTTGAAATGTGTCTTATTTAGGAAAGGATGAACTACATACGCCAAACTACTTAGCTAATAATCTATATCTTGTGTTTAATCAGTGGTAACATTTCAATAATTTTCTTATTATCCAGTTTTACAATAGTTGATCCCTGTGATAGAACGTTTTTCCTTATCCTTCAACTATAGCAGAGTTTTATACAATAGTCAGGGCTGGTCTTGCAGAGGACATTCCTTCTAGATGTTCCAGCTTTTAAATTTTTCTTTGATAAATCAGTTTTATTCTAATAAGCTTTATTATATGTGATATGCGAGTTTTCTCTTGTAACCTTCAGTACCTTCTCTTTGTTCTGTATGTTTACTGTATTAAATACATCATGTAATGGATTGTTTCTTTTGTGGTGCTGTACATGGGGTTTTGTGAGGTTCATGAATCTTTATGACTGTGAATTCATTAACTTGGGCAAGTTTTCTTCTTTGATAATATTGAAGGTCTGGTCTATGACACTTACCTGTGATTTTTTTTTTCCCCCTTCATCTATGCCTGTGATTCAAATATTTGCTCATTACTTGGTGCCCCATAATTTCTTCATATTTCTTTCATGTATGTATATTTTGGTTTTCATATTATTTGCTTGAGTGATCAAACCAAATACTCTACTTTGTCTTCAACAACTACTACTCTACTCCTTGATGAATTACAATTGCAGAAATTCCCATGAGTTTTCTAATTCTTTTTAATAGAAAATGTGGATTCTTACATCTGATGAAAATGTTAATATGATGGAAGAGGAAAAACTCTAGGAGAACTCACTCAAATATTACCACATATGGACTATACCAACTTAATACCATTGTAACGTTCAATCTTAGATTTAATTTTTTTATTTTTTCTTTTCTTTTGTTATTGGATATTGTATTTATTTACATTTCCAATGTCATCCCCTTTCCCCATCCCCCCCAAAAAACCCCTATCCCAACCCCCTCCTCCTTTTTGGTTTTATACCATTTTAATTATATGCAAGTATTAAGGTCAGTTATTAGACTAGAACAAAGAAGTAATTTCAGGCAGGAATCTAAATTTTTAATATAATTGTACAGTGAGATTTTCATAATAGATGTGAGTAGTTTCTTTCTCAGCCTCAGCACTAGAAGACCTTGCAACTTCACCATCTTTTGACCCAAAGAATATAAATGCTAAGATACTCCTTTATATGCATATATAGGAATTACATGACTATTCATAGCTACCCCATCTTCATACAATTCTTGAGAAAGAAGGAAAACCCTGTGGGCTATTAAAAGTTTTTCAGCCCCTTTTTTTCCTATGTGAAAATGTAGCTAGTCTCTGTGTTATATTAATCACCCCTTTGAACAGATAGCATATTGGTAGGTGCATTACCTGACAATAATATTTTAACTACATTCTTTCTCTTCCAGGACTCTTTCTGTCCAGGCAAGAAGGATTGCTGTCATTGAGAAGAGACTATAGCTGTGATTTAGATTTTTCTCTGTGGCCAGAAAATGAGCAGACAGTATTTCATGTTGTTTAGGTCATAGGTTTCTCACCTTTATGCATTATACAGAGTTTTGTCATATGACCCATAGAACTGAAGAACATCTGTCCATTGTTGAGCCCTGCCATGTCCTTCTCCTATTTGTCTAGAAGTGTTTACACTCACTGCAGTTGAAGACTATACATGGATGTTAGCATTCTTCATCACATTCTCCAATTAGGAGAGAAATCTACAGCTCCTTCTCAATTTGCAGAAGCAATCTGTCCAATAATTTTAATACTTTGTAGTCCAAATCGATTTCCAAATCTGTGTAATGATCCATGTTTTTTGAGTTAATGGCTTGGTTTCACTTCTTTGAGACAATCCTTTGTTGTCGTATGGGTTCTTTGTTTCTAGGGACTGTAGCCAACAATAGGTCATATCTTTGGTTTATGTCTTATACACATATATTTAATAATATTTTCAATTTTACTATAATAATGTATTTCATTTTGCAGGTGTAATATTGGCATGCTGGGATAAAAATGCAAAATTGCTCATCTTTCAAAAATTCACATTCAGAAAATTAATTTTAATTATAGGTCTTTGTAATGTCAGAACTTTTTTTTCCTTTAAGCTGAGAACCATTATATGTAATTTTATCTGAATAATTTTTAAAAGAGGATCAGCAGCAAACAGTGTGCAGTCATGTTATAAAGACTGAGGAGAACGTAAAGAATGAAAATCTTTTTTAAAATTATTTTTAAAAATAATGTCAGTAAGAAATGAAATATATTAGGGAAACAGCAATAGAGATTAAATAACATGGAGTGTATTCTATCATATCACAGGTCTCATAAACGAAAAACTATAATTTGTGCAAAAATATTGTTCTACAAAGCTTGCGTTTTGTGGTTAAAATGCTTATAAAGAGGAACAGGGGAAATCCTGCAGTCTTGGACAGGGCTCATCAAAACAACAACAGACGATTTGGCTAATGAGATAAGACAGAATGTTTCTATCCTGTATTGAGATAGGTGGTCATAGAACAGGATAGATAAATATGGATAAATATGGGCATAGAAATGGGAAAAGCACAGATTTCTTTCTAAGAATGTCAGACCTAAGCTCCAATGTGTTTTTCCCTAGTATTCAGAGCTTATTAATAGTGATTCTAATTTGAAATGTTTCAAGAACGATGTCACTGGTTTTACTCTCTAAATGCCCCCAAGTAGAGCTTGTCTTCAAAGCTCTTAAGTGCTTGAAGCTCTTTCTATTTGGAGTCTGCTGTGTCTCATATCTGAGGCACTGCCATGCTTCTTTGTGCCTTTTCTTTGCCAGAGGCTCAGAGCACATATAGATTCAGAACTCAACTGGCCCCGTTAAAATCCAATGGTACTTCCGGAGAAGTGAGACAGTCCGCGTTTTCAGCCCCACTTTGTTGCTATCTGGCATGTAGGTGAGGTGTTGTGTTTGTTTTCAGCTCATGTTGTCCGGGGAGGCGCGGTGCCACATGGCTGAATAAAGACAAAACTTCCCAAGTCAAACAAGAACACCCTCCCTCTTTGTCTCAAAGACAAAGCTTCATATTCTGTTCTGTAGACTGAGAACCGGAAGCAGGCACATTTTAAATCTTGCCTTACTCCCATTGGAGGAAGGGAAACCACCCATGAGAGGCAGACTTTATACATTAAAATTTAGAAAATGAGTGATTCAAATGTGTAATAGCATTTGTTCAGTGTGTAGCATAATCTCAGTTGGTTTTTGTTGGTTACTTTCGTTCTCCTATCACCTATGCCAACTGAGTTCAATATTGGTGACAAAGGAAATACTTTCACTAGTTTTGAAACTTGAACCACTCCTTGGGCACTGATCATTAATTGAGTATGATTGATGCAGAAAGCATATTATTTAAGAGGTTTTTTTGTTCTTTTCAATTTAGGAGTTCTAATCTTGTTTCCTCTTTCATCTGTGTAGTGGACCACATAAAAAGCAAAAGCAAAAACAAAAAACAAAAACCATAAAAATGGAACAAAACAGAACAGAAAGAGCTTCTTTACATAAAAAGAGCCATTGATTTTATCTTTATTGGGCATCTCTTTTTCAATATGCAAGACAGTAGTTGTTAGGAACAAATAAGAAACAGAATATATATAATATTTTTTATTAGAAAAATATATTTAATAGTCTGGTCTTCCAAAGTTTCACAAAGAACAAGAAACTCTTGCTGCCGGATTGCTTAAGAATCAGTGTGAGCAAAATATATCAGTTTCTCAAAATAACTGATTTACTCAAACAAGCTGTGCCTCAAGAGACTTTCAAAAGTACATTGAAATCTAAGTACCCCCTCGGCACCATGTTTCACAGGTATCTCTAGCACTACATCGTCGTCTTGTGTAATTAAAGGCTATGGGCACTGATAGTAGCTCCCATCTTCTGCCTCCCCTGCACTCCCCTCACAGGTGTCTTTGTCGGACTCAGCTTTTCTACTGCTCCTATCATTAGAGTGCTGCAGACTCTCCTTTATGACCCAGTTAGTTCAGTAGCATATATCAACATGCCATATGATTTGACCTAAGCAGGACTTTCTTCTCTCTGAAGGATGACTAGTGTTCCATTTTGTTATACACTACACTTTTATATATTCAAGCATTTATAAACATTGTATCTTCTTCTAGCCACTGTGATAGTGCCGTAATCACATGAGAGTAAGTATGTGATTTTACACGCCTCGTGAAACACCCAGATGTATCCCCACTGGGAACTGAAACTTGGCTCAGTTGGTAGGATGCCTCGCTAGCTTGCGTAGAGCCCCGTGTTTGAGCTCAAGCACGGCATATAGACAATTGAGGAGGAGGGGATCAATAGTTCAAGGTCATCTTCATGAAAAGTTAGAGACCAATTTGGAATAATCAAACAATTAATTAATTAATTATAAACATATATATCTTTGTTGTAAAATTACAGAATGCTTACAATGTATACCATTGTGAAACTACTACCACTATCAGAATGTGTAATACTTACAATCCTTAAAACTTCCTGTTTCATGCTTCTGGAATCATGTACTTCCATGCTCACATTCACTAAAAACCACCATGCTATACTGTAATTTTATCTTTCTATGTCTATCAGCTAAGCATAATGTCTTAGAGTTTACCCATACATCGTCTGTTTGCTTTGTAGCATTATGGCATAGAAATATACCACCTTTCAAAAACCTGTGTGTATGTGAATTATTATATATATCACTATAACCTGCACATGCCATGTCCTATAGGTAGGGGTCAGAGGTCAATTTTGGGCATTGGTCCTCGCCTTCCTCCTTTTTGAGATAGGATCACTTTTTATCCAGAGCAGATGTCAGTGTGCTAGTCCAGAAGCTATCATGGATTCTTCTGTTTCCACATTCCATCTTCCAGTGACCGCTGGACTTATAACTCTCTTTACCACATCTGGCTTAATGAAGAGTTCAGAAAGTGAAGTCAGATCACCAGCTGGGCCTGGCAAGCCCTGTACTCACTAAGCACTCTCCCCAGCTCACTCGCTCCCCTTTCATGGTTTTATTCATGGTGAGGTATTTGAAGTGTTTCCAAATTTGGAAACTGCTATTCAAGGTGCTGGAAACATTTGTTGATAGAATGTAGGTCTTTGCTTCCTTATAGGAAATATGAAAATTTTGGATGTAGCAATAGACATTTATGTCTATCTTTAAGAATATCAAAGACTGTTATTTGATGCAAGTACATCATTTCACCTTCCCTGAAACAAATTATGTGAATTTCAACTTTGTTGCTTCCTCATCAAAATTCAATGATATCAGTTTTTTTCCACTCTTATATAGCTGTAGTGGAATCATTCCAGGATTAATTTGCAAACCCTAGAGATGCTAAACTGATGCTGTGACCTCAGACATCCTGTCATTTTCTTATTCCTAACTTTCTTCTTTGGTGAAGTGTACATACAGTCCTGTGACCATTTCTTTTTAAATTTTAGATTATTTGATATTTTCCTGATTAAAAATAATTGCAGCAACATCTTAGTGTATTCTGCATACATTTTTTGATCAGATAAATCCATTCCTGATATAGTCTTCTGGACTGTAGCTTTTAATTTTAATTTTTAGAAATTCATTCAATGTGGTAAAAATATTTTAATACCAATTAATTCCAATCTAACAATTCCATTAATGGAATACACTTTTGTATAGTCTCTAAAACTTTATGTAAGTGTAAATCATGATACTTTCAGGTTTTTTTATTCT
Organism: Mastomys natalensis; assembly: GCA_021653895.1. Classification (NCBI taxonomy): domain Eukaryota; kingdom Metazoa; phylum Chordata; class Mammalia; order Rodentia; family Muridae; genus Mastomys; species Mastomys natalensis. Next base: position 949,395 of record JAJTUV010000566.1, on the reverse strand, counting down.
ACACATTTTATATTATCACATCTTTAAATCCAGTTATTTAAAATAGATTAATGAATAAATCTGTGTATGTGTACTTGTATAAACTATTCCTTCAAAATGTATACTTTTATATACACATGAATAATTCACCAAAGTACAACAAGCTAATATTTAATCAAAACCTCTTTCAAAGGTTCTGAGAGTGCTAGAGAGTTTCGTCAACGAATAGGAGCACCTTGCACTTCTAAGAGGATCAAAGTTAAGTTTCCTCTATCTTTATCAGGAAGCTCACAACTGCCTATATGTCCAGCGCCAGAAGATTCAATATTCTCTTCTGGCCTTTTTGTATGCACACAGATACACAGAAACAGACACAGACGCACACACACACAGGAGAGAGAGAGAGAGAAAGAGAGAGAGGAGAGAGAGAGAGAGAGAGAGAGAGAGAGAGAGAGAGAGAAAGAGAGAGAGAGGGAGAGAGAGATCTTGGAAGTTAAACTCTCAAAATATACAACCTTTGAAATTTTTAGCATTATTTGGGAGACACAAAGAGTGTTGGGAGACAACTCCTGGCAGAAAGGGCTATCATCTTTGCAGCCATCTCAGGCCATATACTCTGACAAGAGACTTGTTTTCAACAGCCTAAAACAGCTGAGCACACTCTGATAAACATCTTGTTTTTCTCCCATATCTTGTTTTTTTTGTTTAATGCCCCCAGCTGCAAGGCACAAGTGGTAAAGTGTCTTCAGCTGCATTTCCCCTGCTTGTGCTTATATATACCCAGGATTTCCTTTCAGTAAAAGGGACATGGTCATACCCTGTCTTGTCTCCATTCTTCACGTCTCTTGCCCCTCCATCAGCACTCTCTCTCTTGCTAGACCCTGACCCACAGACCAGAGCAGCAGCTCAGGTCGGGACATAGTGGCCCCCAAACGTGGGCAGAATGGGTTGTTACAAAAGAGGACTTATTATTTCATAAATATTTATGATACTTAATCATATTGTCCAGTTAGCTCCTGGAAATTCTAAACTTACACATTCTGAGTTAGCTATATCATCTCACGAAGCAAAATCACGTGAAAATCTTTCACAAACTGTTGCTTCTTAAACACTGTACCAATCTTATTCTAAGCAATGCACTGTGAGTTCCCTACCCGCAATCAGAAGTATTAATATTCACGTGATCAGATGAGGGTTCTAGTGAAAGGCAGATATCCATCTAATGCAGGTGATATGATCAAGAAGTCAATGAAGAGCACTGAGAAGTTACCCAGGTTCAGAATTTCTCATTTTGGTAGGCTCTGTTTGTTTGCACAGTAAGTATCTTAAAATATAATCTCATTATTTACTTTTTTTTACTTCCTAGCTCTCTGTTTGTTACCTCTAGAGAAATGCAACTGGCTCAAAATTTACAAGGAACAACACATTGTATTTATCAGTCTACAAAACATATATTTTTATAAGTTGACATTTCAAATCACGCTGAGGCAGAATTTGTTGCATTTTAATATTTGTATTGCAATATTCTCTGCTGTTTCTTATTTAATAATGTGACTTGTTTAATTTCATTTTATAATCCATGAACTTGTAGAACATACATGGTGGTTTTTGACTGTCCTGCAGAAAAGTACAGGGTGCTGAAGGCTTGCAGCAGCAAACTCTGCTGTAAAAGGGAGATAAGTGAAACCAAAGCTTGTTGGATATACAGAGGCCTAACCACAGTGTTCTCATTTAGCATATTGAACACAGAGGCTTCTGAGGCTACAAGGAACAATTCCAAGCCTAATCAAACTAGCAATTCTGCCTACTGCTCCTGCTTTATACTTGGCTTCAAGTGACTATATACTCTAAGACAAATAGGTCTGATAGCTAACTACCTTTCTTTCCCTGGATCTGGCTACAACTTCTCTTTTGAGCACACACCTGAGAACATTTAGAAGGTATTTTTGCTTTCCTATGTCAAAGATTGCTTTTGATTGATGTGATTAATAGTAATGAAAAGGTCCTTTTCTTTATTAACCAGTATAATTAAAGAGAAAGAAAGAACTTTGTAATCTCCAATAATTTTTACCAAAATATCTTTAAACTATATTTAAAAGAGCTTTAATAGTCCTGTATTAATGTAAAACAAGCTTTATATTTAGATTACTATAAAATTACTTAAGTAATTTTAGGAGTTTTCACTTTAGATTTAATTATTGCAATTAGATCAAATTTGTCATTCAATACTATCATCCTTTTGAAAAGTTACATATAGTAGTTTTATATTACTGTTAAAAAACACTTTATATAATCATAATTTTAAAAATCACTCTGTATTAAACTGCCCTCTAAATTTATATATCAGTACCATAGATTAGTGAAGCTTTGAAACTTACCAGAGAAGTCTTTGGACAGTGGACAGAAGTTGTGACTGAATCTCACAACTGGTCAAAATATAGAGACTGTGTGTCTACAGAGCGCTCAGTTACAATTCAACATCAACGCTATGTCCCTTTCCACAAGGCCCAGGGACTGTTGTAAAAGAGAAGATGTTAAGAAGATCTAGAAGTTAAAACCGCTACACAGAATCAGTGTCTTCTGATCATGACATGGCTGAACTCACAAGCTCATGGGAGCTGAGCTTGCCTTCATGAAATCTGTACAAACCAAGCCTGTCAACATTCTATCACCGATCATGCCAGGCAAGAACTAATGGGTCCCAACCATGACTGAAGAACTATCATTAGCTGATGGCTTCTAGGAAAGGAAGAGTTGTTTTTTTTCCAGGATGTGATTTCAGGTATGGATGGCCCCACACGCATGAGTACATATAGGCAGCATAAATTAGAGGCTTTGGGTTATTTTGTTTTTGTTTTGTTTGTTTTTAAAGATAAGACCAGTAATTTAGAAGCAAGTGAGGATGTCAAAAATTGACCTGGGGTAGTTAGGAGAATTAGGATAGGTGAGTGAGATTAAAATATATTATGTGCAAGAAATTCTGAATGGATTGATAGACTATGGATAAAAGAAAAAATGTTATTCTGTTTGACAATATTGGAAGTTTCAGTTTTCAGTTGGTTGTCTCATTGCTGTAGGGCTGAGAGATACTCTTTGTAACTAAGAGTTCAAAAAAAAGATAAATTATATGGAGCAGCATCCTATTATTCCCATTGAAGACAACCAACAAAGTTCTACTAGCTTTCAGTAGATCCTGACACTTAATATCATCCTCCAATAATTCCAAGCTACAGTTAAGACACTTAACCCATGGGTCTTTGGGGGATATTTAAAATCTCAAACACAGCATCCTTGATAATATTTTAACTTTTTCATGCTTCTCAAAAAGATGTGAAATCTCTTGAAGGTCAAATTGTAAGGGCCTTCACTGATAAAAGGCACACTGAAACAGACGTTCTGAGTGCTGGATTTAGTGTTGTTTCCTTAGAAGGACAACCCAGGCCTATTTATTTGGTGTTTTCTGGAGTGGCTATCATGAAGGGTCATTATAACAAGGCAGATCACTCTAAATGAAGAGAAATCAATAACTTACAGTCCTGACAGAAAAAGTGACATTGTGGTTTGGGGAAAAAAATTAAATGTAACAAGAAAAAGCTAGATTTTCACATTTCGTAATATTGAAAGAAATATGCTTATATTTTTAATAGAAAACAATAAGGGTAGATAGTCTTCAATTTATAATAAATGCACATGAAATTCCTGGAGTGTAAGAAGCAGATAAGAGGGATTAAGTTACTCGGTATAATGAAACGAGGACATGTATCTCATTCAATGGGCTGCGCACAAATGCTTCTAGTATCATGAAGAGTGGTTGCAGTCTACTCAAATTAATCAGGATTAGTAATAACAATTAAGAAAAATACACTTTTCATATGTGTTCCTTTCTACTATACAGTTTAATGAAGCATAAAGTATTATAGTCCTCCTTTCTCTTGCTGTATTTTCTTCTGTTAGTCTTCCTAATTTGCATATCAACCCTTTTTTAATGGCAGATAAAGTTTATTCTATTTGTCCCGTAAATATGAAGTGATTGACCACAAAAGCTATTTATAAAACCATTGGAGAATCTAGTAATAAGTCTGAGAATTGATTTGGGGTATTCTATGATTATTGAGTAATGTAGATAATTAATGCTTTTGTATCATCTTTCGTGTTCAACACTTCAATGAGCTAAAGACGCGGCAAGTACTGAGGAAGCATGGCGTATCTTCCAATTTCCCTGACATCGGCCTCTATTAATTTGTTATTTCACACACTAGTATTAAAGAGCAATTCATGTTATCTGCTGTCATTAGAGAAACATTGATTCACATTGAAAAATAAACAAATGTAAAGTTTTTCCAGTATATAAAATTTGGTTGTCTTTCAAGATTAGGATCTCACTTTAGTATTAGTGATTACTCATGTGTAGGGGTGTATGTGGTGTGTGTGTGTGTGTTGTGTGTTTTGTGTGTGTCTGTGTGTCTGTGTGTGTGTATGTGTGTGTGTGTTTGAGGTTGCTGACCCTTTTGCCATTCTTGAAGTCCTTTATAAAAGAAAGGAAACTTGGTATTAGAATAGAAACTCAAAGATAATTTATTGCACTTAGAGGAGACAGGGAGTTGTAAAGGTATGAGGAAGACCTTATAGAAGATAGGAGGATAAAATTACTTTTAACTTATCCTTAAAGGGCAAAGTTGGATCATTGGGGAAAAAAGAACGAGGCATCTAGGGGTTTTCGTGACTAGTGGATTTTATTGGAGGGACATAATTTGTTCTCTTTCTATGACATTAAGGGCCTTTCAATGTAATAACAGCCTTCCACACTTTTTGGCCAAGCAAGGAGGGAGTATAAATTATTCTCTGGTGGCCCAAGACTTTAGGAAGAATTCAATGCAGGAAACAGCAATAGTTCATTATGTAAATTTTTTGGAGTTCACCTCTTAATGTTGCTATCACTGGTCCAGGAAGGTTTAGTTGGAAGTGTTACTGTAGCTGGTTTTGCTATCTTTGAGTAAGTTTAAGGACCCTGCTGTCTTCATCTTTAAGTCTTCAGCAGATAAAAACAGCCTGTGCAACTTCTTTGCCTACTGAATGTTCAATACCTGTTCACTGAATGCAGGAGTGAAAGGCTGATGTTTAGAGAGGAATTACAAATAGCTTGGGGATTTTTTGTTATTGTCCTTGAAACCTCCTTTCCTGCTAGAGTACTGCTAATCACTGATCTTGAAGTTTGTAACAGAAGAGACTGGAAATATCTACATTTATATATCTTAAGTGGTACCTTTCTTCTTAACGACCGTCCATGGACACAGGTGTGCCTCTGTCTTTCAATCATAGAGTGGTTGAAAAGTACACTATTCCCAGATGATTTTAGTCTTTTGTGAACTATAACCATAAATTATTATTTTTAATTAATTAATTAATTAATTAATTAATTATTTATATTCTAGATGTTTCTGGCTCCCTGTTGGCCCCCCACCTAACAGTTCTTCAGCCTATCCCCTTTTCCCTTTGTCTTTGAGAGAGTCATCTCCTTCTCTCCCAAGTGCCAGGCATTTCCCTTCCCTGGGAAGTCTTTCCAGGATTAGTCATATCTTCTACAACTGAGGCCAGACAAGGCAGTCCTCCGTTACATATGTGCGGGGACCTCAGACCAGCCTGTGTATGCTCTTTCATTGGTGTCTTAGTCTCTGGGAGCTCCCAGGAGTTCAGGTTAGCTGAAAGTGTTGTTCTTCCTATGGGGTTGCTATTCCCTTCAGCTCCTTCAATTTTTCCCCTAACTCTTCCATTGGGGTCCCTGATTCCAGTCTAATAGTTGGCTGTGTATATCTGCATCTGTCTCCTTTAGCTGCTGGTGGAGCCTCTCAGAAGAGAGCCATGCTAGTCTGGTATTTGTAAGTACAAAATACCATCAGTAATACTGTCAGAATTTGGTGACCTTAGTTGAAATGGCCAGCAGTCAGGAGAGGGAACCTGAAGAGACCACCTCCAGCAGATAGGTCCCCAAGGGGAGGAACTGGCTTACCAAACCCTTATCAAAATTTCTGACCCAGAATTGTTCCTGTCTAAAAGTAATGCAGGGACAAAAATGGAGCAGAAGCCATAAGTTATTATATATTGAACTAAGTTAACATGGACAATTGTGTATTTTCAAATTGAACAGTTAAGATGGCACCATTCAATTGTTAGTATTTTTTTCATATTTAAAATATACAGTGATATATTTATGGAATATTTAATTCCAACTACCCCCAACTATACATATGATACCTTTTTTTATTTGCTCCATATACACATACCTCTGCACACAGTTTCCTCTTTATCTGATAAAATTAGGCATGTTAACATGAATATTTGAACTATTTACCAGTGAGGACAATTTGAAAGTGTGTTAACTCTTAATTAACTTAAAATATTCACTGCTACGCTGGTCTGTGCATATTATATACATATGAATTTAGCATAACATGTTTGTTTTTTCAAACCCACGAGAGTATTGTGCTTCACTCATATCTAAAACATATCAGATTATTACACAGCATTTTCCTATCCTACCATACTATTCTATTTTCTGATTCTGATACCCAATTCTTCAGTCCTAAGTCATTTTATTTCACCTTCTATGCATTTTCCTGTCTCAGCGATTTTGGTTATAGTTTGTTTCAACTTTATAGTAATAAATGTCTAGTTGACATAATTTCCCTCTCTCTACCTCCATCCCATGCCTGTCATAAACATGGACATATGTACCTTTACACTGGAATCAGTTTTGTTCTGTAAATGACATGCAAAGAGTAATCATGTGAAACTACCAAAAGGCATTAAAATGTTAAAATCTTATGGTTTGTGTTTTATCTCATATGGTTTTTAAGACTTAAAAACTAAAAAATACTATATTAACAATAGTCTAGATAATAACCTTTCTCTTCCTTCCTTGTATCCTTTCATTTCTTCTTATGACATCCTTATTCCTCCTTTTTTCCTTTTTATTTTTCCTTGAATTTAAATACATTTGGTGTTAAATAATGGTTAGTTGTTACTTTAATTTTTTCAAATCTATGCTTAATGATGATTTTTAAATGCTTTAACCTCCTTTTTAGCCCACCACACACCAGAGGTAGTGGAAAAGAAAGGATAGAGGGGAAGTGGACCTGTTTGGGAAGGGTTCTTTGGAGTAAATCCTGTGTTGCAGGAAATCAGTTTAATACACAAGTGTCAGCAGCAGCAGCTCAATCCACTTGCAAGCACTTTATGGATATACCAGCAGTCCAATTTCATAGAATAGGGTTAGCAGCAGTGATGGCACGACTTAGCAGGAACAGCCAGGTCTCAGCCTCAGCTCAAGTCAGCAGGAGGGACCAGGAGAACACGAGGAAAAGTTCTTGCCTGTGCCTCTCTCAGGAAAGGGAAGTTCAGCAAAGACTCAAGACCAAAAAGCTTTGTACAGCTACCTCTATAAGCAAGCCAAGCTCAGTCTCTCAGTGTCTATTGCATTCTATTTATACCCCCTACACACATCATGTGTCCTCCACAGGTCTTGGCAAACTACATGTCTTTCCTCAGGTGACATCAGTCTGACAATCAACTCAAGTCTGTGAAAGCTGCAAAATACTGCAGCACACCACCAGAAGTTTTTTAGTGCATTTCTTTCTATGGAGCTCAACTATGCAATGTAAGGCAAATCAATACATGCTGTCATTAGCAAAGAATGCCTCGTTGCATGTCCTTTCATGTGCTTTAGCAGAATATCCTGTCTCCTATATCTGCTTTAGTGAAACACTCCTTCATGAGTCTGCCTTAGCGTTTCACCTATGTCTACTTCAGGAAAACACTCCTTTACATGTTTGTTCCAGCAAAACATCATCCAACACAACTGACTTTCAAAAGAACCCTTAAGTTTCCACTTCCATTCTTTTGTCTTATTGTAGATAAAGCAATCATGTATTAGCATGCAAACTTTTCTTCCTTTTGGTGTTAACAAAGTCCACCTTTCTTTCACTAATTCCTTCTAGTGGGTATTTCTTGGTCTCAGTCTCTAGTGCTAGAGATATCTCTTTCAACCACAAGTCTAGAGCCAATGACTGTGAGTTCCTCTGTTTAGCTCTGTCCACCCAAGCTAGATTTTAGGACTTCACATCTTACTTTAAATTTACTTGTTTTTCTTATTGAAGATTTCACAACAAATAGCTGCATCATCCAGGATGTTTCTATGTCCTCAGCTGAGGTCCTCTCATAGAGTACATTCTTTTCTCAGAATATTTGCTTAGTTTTTAAACTGACAACATATTGCTGAGCCTTTTCTCTGTATGGTATTAGTTGCAACTACTCTTTATCTTTTCTTGTGTAGTTCTTACTTTTATTATATTGTTTAACTTTGAGATTATAGTGTAATTATAACATTTATCCCTTTGCTGTCCTCCTTCCAAGCCTTCCATTATACCTCTTCTTGATAATTTTCAAAGTTATGGCCTATTTTTTCTTAATTTTTTATATGCAGTTGTATATGTATATACATGTCTAGTTTTAAATATAACCTGTTCAGTCTATGTAATATTAACCACATGGATGTTTTCAGGGCTTTTTATTTGGTATTGGATAACCAATTGGTGTGCTCTTCCATGAAATATAAGAGCTATTTCTTCTGCTCCCAGCATGCCTTAGTTGCCTGCAGTTCTTTGTGTAGAGTTGAGTGAGGCCTTGTGGATCTTTCACTGTATACGTTTACAATTTTTGTGTATTGTATCCACACTGTTCAGCTTACATTTGGGATGTCATGTGAGAAGACTTTATGGGTGCAACTTCTGACACTTATAGGAAACACATTCTCACAGTAAACATCATCATATTATGGCTCGTACATTCTTTCTGCCCCCTCTTCCCTACAATAGTCCCTGAACCTTAGTTGTGGAGATGTTTTGTAGATATTTGCATTTGGGACTGGGTTCTACAACTCTGTATTTTGACTGACTGTAATTTTCTACAGAGCCTGTTTCAAAGAAAAGTTTCCTTGTTGAGGAATGAGTACTTTACTTACCCGTTAGTCTGAGGAAAAATATTTATTTGATTTTAAGGATTATGCTTGTTTTGTCTTTGTGTCAACCATTTTCTTATTCATCTAGATCAAGGAACATGTGTTTTTTGCAGCATAGAATAAGAGGCCAATATCCATATATCTCATGCTCCTCCATATTCCTCAACTCTTCCTGGAATTGCACATGGTATCCAATTATCACCTTCCAATGAAAGATGAGTAGAAGTGCCCTATTACATGTCTTGAAACAAGGATTAGACTAGACTTCTGGAATCTGCATTGTTAAAGAAAGAGTGGCCCAAGTGAGCCAATGAACCACATTAGACAGTGCTGGCTGAAATTTCGACTTCATTATTCTAAGTAATTGTATGTGGGGACTTTTAAGATGGCTACTGTTAAAATCATTTATGAGTACTTCATTGAGTTGTTAACATTAATATCACAATATACAACTTCTGTGCCAATAAATACTTTCCTTCATAAATTGAAAGTAATAAAAATACTCTTGCATTATATTTTACTTTTTTCCAATAAAATAACCTTTAAAATAATTACTTTTTCAACATACTATGTAGTTCTGTGTCTTGTATATCTTTAAGATTTGATTTACTTCACTTAAACTGTGATTGACTTTATGCATCATAATTAACAAAACTTGATCAATGAAATGAGCCCCTTGACTCTTTACTTAAGAGAGTCACTCCAGCAATTATTAAGTAAACTTTTTGGTCTGCTTTCAATAAGAATTTATTGTGTATTGGATCCTTCACACTCTCTGAATATGTAATTAACCTTTCATAAAAACACATTCCTTTTATTGTAAGCGTACAGGGTACCAAAGTTTCACTTCCAGAAACATGTTTCTAACTATTTATAGAATGTTATTGAGCAGAGCATGTATCATCAGGTTTATAATGGAAGTGGTATTCTATAGGCCATGTGTAATTATATTTATGTATAAGTCAAAAGGTCACTGACTTATTTAGTTATTGTTTATATTTGTAACCCTTTTTGTGCTTATATTTGTTTGGGTATACATGTACAAATGGATCCATTTATATATGTATATGCTTATGTACATGTGCATATGTATGTTATGTTTGTCCCTATGTGTCTTTGTGTTTACATGTGTATGTGTTTGTCTCACTCTCTGTGTATGTATGTATGTTGTATGTATGTATGTATGTATGTATATATGTATATCTGTGTGTGTATAATACTATGTGCAAAGTGGACAACGTAGGGTGTCATTCATTAGGAGCTGTCATACACATCATCATCATCATCATCATCATCATCATTGAGATAGCGTCACTCCTTGGATTTTGCCTAAGTAGGTTAGACTGGCTGGCCAAGAAACTCCATGGATATGGTATTTCTGCTCCACAGCACTGGTATTAGAAAGTTGTACCACTATACCTGGGATATTACATGGTGCTGGGCGTTACGCTCAGGTCTTGTGCTTGCAAGACAGCATATTGTGTACTGATAGTGCCGTCTCTCAAGCCTACATGTTTATTTTATATTTCACTCAATTTCTATTTATTCTAATGACAAATTTTTACAGTAGTGTACATAATAAATACTATAAATTTATTACCTATTAAGACCTCTCTTTCGAAAGTATATAAACTCGTTCACCAGGAACCTACAAACATTCTCACTTTACAAAGATTCCTTCTAAAGAATATTAGTTTGTCAAAGGGTGGCCATGGCTACCATGTTGATCACTAGAGTTCTACAGAGAAGTACTCAGAATACAAATGATGACAGAGTCATCTGGAATACTTGTAAACACTACTTTCTGACTCTCAAATTAATTCACATCTAAATGATTATATTTTATATATTTACAGATGTAAGTTTAAAACTCTTTTTACTAGGTTGTTTATAAGAATCCTATTCTATTTTCCACTTAAAGAAATACTTTACTAATGAATTTATGAATAGAAACATAGAGTGTCCTTAGATGACGATGGGAAGTAATAACCTAAAAGGGAAGTGCTGTCCATCATGATTTGAAGAGGGGAAATGTGTTATTTACTCTCATGAAAATGCCATCCACATCTTTACTGTTCATTAAATGCTCAACATGCAATGTGGTGCCTTTTATTTTCCTATGGGTAGACCACTCCAATATCTCACTCCTGCTTTCTGAATTTCTTTCTCATGCTTGTTTTTTTCTCTTCTGCTCTCCTTCCCTGTCTCTTTTTCTCTTCCTACTTATCCTCTTCTTCATCCTCTTTCCACTTCTTTTCTGATTCTTCCCCTCCCCTTATTTGCACTACACTATGGCTTAGCTTTGCTATACAGACTTCTTAAACTGCCAGTGCTTCTCTGCTGAATTCTCCCTTTGAGAAGACTAGAAATAAAGACAAATTTTTACCTGATAACATCTTTCACTGTTATCAAAATGAGCACATTAATAATTTGGAGGTCTCTGTTGTAGGTAAAATTACTATAATGGTTTATCAATGAAAAGAAAATCACATAGCATTCAAAAGTATTATCACTGGAAAACAATTTTTAGATCTCTTATTTAGTGTTGGATTGGTGACAGAGTCAGAAGATAAAATCAACTAGCTAAAAGTTTATTTGTAATGTTTATAAATGTTACTGTTTTCAAGGAATCCCTATATTTAGAAAAAGTAATCCTCTCCATCTTGACAGTTTGTCAATACTTAGGACCTTGAGACATCCTGGGTTATAGCATCACCAAACTCTCCTTCCTCAAATAATTTCTAGTAAATTATGGATGAAATGAGAATTCCAATGTTCCTTTTTTCTGAGACACCAGAAGATTCTTCTTAAAGAACTTTTATCTGTAAGTCAATGGCAAAAATAGGACCTTATCGTCCTAGGACACAACAGGGTAGTCTTTCATCTTTTGTAAGGTATATATTTACTAAAATATAGTTACACTAACACAATAAAATTAAATTAAACAGAGAGGAAAATACAATAAGAAAATAAATCTCATTAGTTTAAGAAGGTGACCTGCTATAACTTCTTATATACTATTTTGTTCCTAGAATTATATAGAGGTTCGTTTAAAAGCCATAATGATAAAATAGGCTGTGGTTTTACTATAGATGGAGGCCATAGATCTCAAATGTAATTTACAATTTAAACAATCTGTTACAACATTAGTAAGATATTCTAAAAAACTTATGAATTCTGCTTTAGGTCATTCCTTTCAATGTAATTATTCAAACCACATTTTAAAAGGTGCATTTCTTCCAAATGTAAATGCTTTATGTCTGTGATGTCAAACTAGTTAGACAGATTTTCTACTCTGTACATTCAGGTCATTAAGTTGTGTAACATTCTCAATTTAAGATGTTTAAAAATCTCAGCTTCTAAAAGCTAGTTCTTCTCTGTTCACACTAATTGTAAAGTTTATGTTGTCATAAAATCTTTAAAATGCATACTTAATGAATCTAAAGACAGTAATTGGCAAATAGAGTAGTTAATTTTAAACCACTGGGTCATATCAAAGCAATGGCTTCTTAAATGAAACCTTAGTAGAAAAGCTTTAGGAGAATTCTTAACCTATATTTATGAATTATTTTCCCCCAAACAATACATAGGTAGACACATTTACCTTTGATGAGGCCAGAGATTTTCACAAAACCTGCAGCAAAGTTATTTTATAAAGTGATTATATATCTTGTTTCACTTGTCTATTGCCTCAGCTACTAAGAGCCCTGGACAGTCACATCATTGGCCCCATGGCCCATGACAGTTTCCCATAAATTACTGCCCAATTAAATGGGCATTGGGGAAAAGAATTTCAACAAAAGATTTCAAACATGGAAACGAATTTTAAAATCTGATGGGTTGAAAGTATTAGGAAGCTTATGTAACAACAAGTTTGGGTATATTTTCATGAAAGTGGAAGATGAAAGGAATGGAAAGGAGGTTCTGTGGCCAATGTTGAAGTTATACTGTCATATCAGATGAATTATAAAGCATCTGTGAGGGAGTGAGTCTAAAGAAGGAAGGCTTAAAATGCAGTTTGTGTTTGGAAAGGCTCCTTTGGGACAGAGTAGATCAATGACCAAGTATGCCCACAGATGATGCTGGAAAGCAAAGCTGAGAGAAAGTGATGGGAAGGATATGGGATGGAATCCCTCCCAAATAAGGGCATTTATGAAGAGCAATATGCTGTGTAATCTATGTAAACTAAACTTCTATTTGGTATTCTTGCTAGAAGATATAGCTTCTCCCACTTAAGGGTTTTCTTTACTAGTTTTTTTTTTCCGGAGAATTTCAAACTTACATGTAATGTGTTTTGATCAAATTCATTGCCCTCTTTTCCCCTGTAGTTCTTTCCCTATTGCTTCTAACACCTTTTATTCTCAATTCCATGTGATCCGTTTTAAACCCATGGATCCTACTTAGTGCCGCCTCTATGTGCAGGTGTTTATGACTGTCTACTGAAGCATGGATAATATCTCACTGGTGGCATCCCTAGAGAAAATCGACACTTTCTCCCCCAGCAGCAAATACTTCCTCATATATGGGTGACACTTCCTGAGCTTCTCTCCCATTCATATTGAAAGTTTTGCTGGCTTGAATTTGCACAAGTCTTGTGCTACTTGATGTGTGCAACGACCCTGTCATGATCAACAAATACTGCTTTACTCCAGATGTTCACTAACTCTTGTTCACACAACCTTTCTGCCTTCTCTTCCATAAAGATCCCTGAGCCTTAGGAGGAGAGAACGTAATACACATGCCCCATATTGAGATGAGAACTCCTTATACTGTTTCTTATTTTGTGTATAGTGGCCAGTTGTGGGTGTCTCTACTAATCAGTGTCTACGTCCAAAAGAGATCTTCTGTTATAAATATTAAGAGACACTCTAATCTATGGGAATAAAGATAAGAATTTACTGCTAGTTTGTTACTGTATCCATTTCAAAGTTTTAGAGTAGCAGGTTTTCCCTAGGATTTGTCAAATATCTCTATATGGTAAGAAAACTTCTCTTTGTAGCAGACAGAGACCATTACAGAAAACCACAAAATATCAAAACGCACAATTATGAAACCCATGTCTAATGAATATATCTAAAAAATACTCCCATACCTAAGACCTAGGGAGCATTGCAGAGGAGGTGGCAGAAAGACAATGAGAGCCAGAGGACCAGAAACTTTCCACAAGATCGCATCTTCCTAACATCAGAAGCCATGCTCATAAATACTCATCAACATGACTGTTCAAATGAGAGCTGAACACAGATGACACCAGTGCACATGCCAAAGTGAACAGGGGAACGTGAGGAGGCCATAAGTCTACATATAGAACTACAGGCAACTGAGGAAATCTAGAAGTGAAAGAAGTGGCACTTTTGAGGGAGATCACACTAATTGGTTGTCCAGCGTGAAATACTGAGCCTTGAAAACATACAAACAAGTAACATACAGACTGAGCAGATTATATTTATATATATGTATATGCTTATGAATATATGCACACAATAACAATTAATGATAAAAACAGGCCATGGATTATAAAAGATATATGGGAGGGCTTGAAGGGAGGAATGTGAAGGGGAAAATGTAATCATATTATAATTTTAAAAAATAACAAATGAGTTAGAAGACCTATCATTGCACCTATGACTGGCACCTAAACTGTGTCAAAATCCCATGGCTGGCTAGAACCTAGACCTTAAAATGATTTATTTGGATATATGTGTGTGTGTGTCCTCATTATTAGCTTACAATTCAATATATTTAAATTACTTTGCTATTCAGATCTTATTTCTCACCAACCCCTGATACATATCTCAACACATTTAGATTGATACTTTAAGATTATTTTTATTGATGATTACTGAGAATACAATTCTACAATAGTCCAAATGGAAGAATATTGCCATCATGGGGTCTGGTTTAGAACACTCTGACTAGCACCAGCCAAGAGAAAGCTATTCAGACAGCCATAATCTCAATTTCCAAACAAAGTTAAAAAGTTCTGGCTTACAGAATTATAAATGAGACTCTAGGAAATGGTTTGCTAAATATTACTCACCATTGTCATCATCAAATAATGAAAAAGTTCTACGTTAGGTTTATGTGCATGCCTGTGTGTGTTTTTGTCCATCTCTGTCTGTCTGTCTGTCTCTCTCTCTCTCTCTCTGTGTAAACATGTAGAAGCTAGAGGTGATGCGCAGCATCTATGTCAGTTCTTCTTTATCTTATATTTGAGACACAGTCCCTCACTACATAGTTCTACTAATTGGTAGGCCCGTGATTCCAGAGATTGACCTGTCTCTCTCCAGAGAGTGCTGGGGTTACGTGTCCATGCTGATCCACCTCTCTTTTACTTGAGCGAGGGGGATGCTTACTCAGATTGTTGTGCTTGAGCATTGGGTATTTTACCTACTGATCCAATTCTGCATAATTGAGTAGTACTTCTTAAGATAGTTCAGAGTGTAGAAAATTAAGACAGACAATAACAACAACAAATCTACCAGTCCACTAAGCATGGGCGAGTGTGTGTGTGTGTGTGTGTGTGTGTGTGGTGTTGTCTGTGTGGAGAGAGGTCATCAATTAACAGAATAAATGGTCTTTTTGCAGTTATCATTTATGTAATCACTCAACAAGAGGTTTTCTGAATCCCCTATCAATCTTTGGTTTTCTTCACTCTTCATTATGTTCCTTTAGGTCCCATTTCATCTAAGGATACACTGTCTTCCTTCAGGAATTAACAATCCTTACAGTCTCATTGAAAGCTTTATTTTTAGAATTTCAAAGCACCCATCTGCCTCATCATTATTTGCTTAGCAGAACGAGCTATCCTGAACTCGATATCAGCATATCTAAATAGAACCTGCAAAGTTCCCAGAGTTTGTAGTTATCTTTAATTCTGTGAATACCTGTATATTCAATCTGGAAACTTGTGTGGAACTCTGTATAAGAAATAGCTTTAGAATCAGGAACGTCTGATCTGACTCCACCTTTGTGGACCTTGCAACCTTTGGTGACCTAATTTCTCCAAGCCTCAGAGTATCTCCTATTAAAAAGGTATTTTCTCTAAGAAGTAATTTAAGATGCTTAGCTCAGTTCCTGGCAAAAGTAAGCTCTCAGCAAATTGTGGCTACCATTATTCATATCCGTCTCACAGAGTTTCTGAATTATAGGCATACACATGAATCTTTTCAGCTTTTCTGTCTCCTATATCAAAGTGATATCAAGTCACAATGAAAATGTCAACTGTGACTCCTTTATCCTACCTGTATTTCCCTTAGCTTACAGCAGCTGCATCTTTGAGAGCTTACACATGCCACGTACATAGACTCATATCTGCTTTCTTCCTCAGCTAAGTAATAGAATAGGATCAGCAAGCTTGTTTTAAATCTTGCCATATTCTGACCTTGTTGTATCCTTCAGATGCCATCTTTTAAATGTCTGATCATCTTATCTATGAGCATTGTCTTGCTATCCACACACATACCCAGTCTTCTTGTCCCTGCTACTGTTCTTGTCAGATTTTGTATATCCAGACACCTAGCAAATATAACCTCGATCATCATTAATCACCTCATATTGCAGGCTTCCAAAGTCAACATTGCCTTTCAGTGAGGCAAAAAAGAACCCTCCATTCCTCCAAACACCTTAGATACCTTGCTATTTTCTGGATACTTTCTGTTTTTTTATAAAGCTTGTCATTAAATTGCTGTTGCCTTGCAGCAATCTACATTTTGCATTGTTTGTTGTTTATTTCTCTGACATTTGCTTACCAGTTGTACTCTGTCTTTTTTTTTTTGAACCTACTTTTCATTAAACCCTTAATATGGTATGAATCACTTATTTCCTTCTCTACTGTGTCATCATCCATTCTTGCCTCTAATGACTAGATTAAATTCTCCCACAGATCATCATTAGCAATTACAGCCTCAGAGGCTCTTCCCTGCATAAGAATATATTTACTAGTCTTCCATTTAATTCTGTGTTTTCAGATATTTTATTGTATTTACTCAAACTGTAGCTCCGTATTTTGACTCAATAATGCCTAAACTTAAACTTCACGTGAGGTTGAACATGCAGGCATCTCATTAAAGATCAAAACACTCAAGGGGAGAATGAGCGTGAGAATTTCAGGCACAGAAAATGACATTGACCTGAGTGTATTCTCTCAAGGACTTTCAGTATAAATAAGTACTAGCATTGAATTCACTTTAAAGGAAATATGAAATTTTTTGCCTATCCCACTTGTCTTGCATTTCTTATAATTTTTCAAACATTTTTCATATTTTTAAAAATAAGTTTTAATTTTTGAGATTATAATAGAATTACATCATTTATTCTTTCCTCTGTTCTCCTTCTAAAATCCTATATATCCCCCTTGCTCTCTTTTGAATTCAGTGTGTGTGTGTGGTGTGTGTGTGTGTGTGTGTGTATGAGTCTTTACGTGTGGTGGGGGGCAGGGTGTGTAGGAGGAGCTAAGGTGGAAGGAGTAGGGAGAGGAAGAGGACGAGTAAGGAGAGAAAGAGGAGAAGGAAGAAGAGGAGCTAGGAGGAGAGAGAGAGAGAGACAAGAGAGAGGGGAACATGGAGGTGGATGTTTGCATGTCTCTGGCAGTCAAAGGTAGTTGGTATATCTAGGTTGGGTATTGATTACACCTCTGATTGTATGGGCATCTTGTTATTGATCATTAAAAAATATATAAAGCCTTTGGATAATCTAAGCATTAGAGTCTTATTTGTACCGGGCCACATGTGGATGGCGGGATGGTTTGTGCAATGCCCACCCTTATGGAGATAGCATGGAAGATTGGTAGAGCCATCTCCCATACTGAAGTCTCGTGGGCGGCAGGGCTGGTTTTTCTGTCTGGCCATTTTAGCTGCGGTGCTCATGTGGCCTCTGGCCGAAAAACATGGCAGCTGGAGCTAGGCAGAGCTAGGCAGAGCCACTGCAGCTTAGATAGTCAGCATGACTGGCAGCAGATTTAAATAATTACTGCAACAAGGGTATATGTACATGTGTGTGTATATTTATATTTTTTTTGAGTGTGTGTGTACTAGAGTAACAAGGACTTTGCTCTAGATTTTATCTCCTAGAAATATTGAAAGTCACAACCATTAAGACTTACCACCATGGGTATCTAAATCTGAGGTGAAGAAGGACAGCATTAAATGTTGAAATGGGAAAGTTTACAAGGCCTAAACCTGACCCAAAGAACTGCACACAACTGAGAAATGCTGATAAGGAGAGTAACAGTCTTCTCAGGGGAAAAACATACCAGTTGGTTATTTAATATGTGCACTCATGTTTTAGTATTATATACTATAAAATGTGTTCTGTATATATAATATACAGAGTATTGTATAGAATTTTGTAACAAGAAGTAGTCAAGAACTGTTTTAACCATGCTAGCAATGATATTACAAAACAAGTAGAGACAAGTTGGTCATAATGGGTTTTGAGTTTTTTGTTTGTTTGTTTTCTTTTGTTTTTATTACTTTTATTTTATTTTTTACAGTCCGGTCATTGCCCCCTCCTGGTCTGCTTCTTCCACAGTTACTCATCCCATTCTTCTTCCCCCTATCTCTCAGAGGATGTCCCCCACCTATACCACACCTCCCCACTCCCTATGGTCTCGAACCTCTCAAGGGTTAGGCACACCTTCTCCCACTGAGGCCAGACCAAGCAGTTCCCTATATGTGGTGTTGGCCTCAGAACAGCACTTATATACTGCCTGGTTAGTGGCTCAGTATCTGAGAGATCTCAGAGGTGTAGGTTATTTGAGACTGCTGGTCTTCCTATGGGGTCCCCCTTCTCCTCAGCTTCTTCCAGCCTTTCCCTAATTCAACCACAGGGGTCCTTGACTTCAGTCCAATGGTTAGGCATTTTAAGTTTCTCCCTCTGGCTGAGTCAGCTGCTTGTTGGACCTCTCAGGGGACAGTTATGCTAGGCTCCTGTCTATAAGCATACCATAGCATCAGTAACAGTGTCAGGCCTAGGAGCCTACCCTTGAGATATTTTCTTCTTTCCCTCAGTCTCTTCTCTAATTTTGTTCCTTAGTTCTTGTAGACAGGAACAATTCTGGGTCAGAGTTTTTGATTATGGGATGGCAACCCCATCCTTCCACTCGATGCCCTGTCTTTCTACTGGAGGTGGACTCTACACCTTCCCTCTCCCCACTGTTGGGCATTTCATCCTAGGTCCCTCCCTTGAGTTCTGAGAGTCTCTCACATCCCAGGTCTCTGGAACATTCTAGAGGGGGATCCCCCCCACATCCTACCCCCATGGGTTGTATATTTTCATTCTTTCTGCTGGCCCTCAAGGCTTTTCTTCTGTCTCCTTTCCATACCTGCTCATATTCCCCTTTTTCCTATCCCATTCCCGTTCCCATCCAGGTCTCTCCTGCCTCTGCCTCCTGTGATTGCCTTCTTCTCCCTCAAAGTAGGATTGAAGCATTCTCTTGTTAACCATCTTGAGTTCTGTGGATTGTATCCTAAGTTTTCTGTACTTTTTGTGGCTAATATCCACTTATTAGTGAGTATATACATGCATGTCCTCTTGGGTCTGAGTAACCTCACTCAGATGATATTTTCTAGTTCCATCCATTTGCCTGAAAACCTCATGATATTTTATTCTTAATAGCTGAATAGTACTCCACTGTGTGAATGAATCACATTTTCTGTATCCATTCTTCCTTTGTGGGACATCTGGGAGGTCATAATGTTGTATGGTATGATGTTTATCCTATTGAAACTGTGACTTATGCATTTGATTGTGGAGTTATTGGGCTTCCCATATTTTGCTGCTGCAACTAGTGTCACAAGATCTAACATGACTACTATGCAGTTTTGCTTAAAATTTGCATTTTGCTTTGATGGTATTTTTCATATATTTCTCATTTTCAGAAAAAAAAATCATATCGTTCAAAAACAGTTTGCACTGATTCTTTGAAATTTGCTCAATTCCAGAATGTGCAGCAATGGTTCTATTGTATTTCTCCCTATTTAAAAATGATTCTGCTTTTGAGAAGCCTGTCAAAGCAGGACTATACATTTGAACCTGCTTCTGCTTCAGGGTCAAGGGTTCCTTCCTTATGAGCTAACAGAGTCAAAAACTGAGCGTTGTGTAGTGCCTTTTAGACAAGGTTAGACCCCTTGTCAGTTCTATTAATGCTTTGAATGTGGAGAGACGCTGTTCCTTAGGGAAAATCCTTGTCATACTTTGAGTCTAAGAGATGTCAAACTTATTAAATAGTGGTTAATATTATATAATATTAGCTTTGACTATTAGTATGGATGTAGCAAGATGCTAACTCAATATGTTTGAAAGGGCTCAAACAGTAATCACCAAACTACGTCATTTTAAAAATATACCTGAAATTAAGAAACTGAGAAGAGGACATGTTTTAGTGAGGGTTATGGAGGTTTTTATGTGGAATAGTAAGGGGGTAGAAATGACCACAATCCTTTGACCACATGCACGAAAACTTAAAATGATAAATTAAAAATTTTAGAAATTGAGATGATATATTTATTCCAATATGCAATAGAAAGTCTTAAGGACCTGTGTTTTTAAATGTTAACACAATGTCTACATGGAAATGGTGCTCATTAGATGCTAATATTAGTACCTAAAAACCTCATTTTCTCAATTTTTTTAAGCTATGTCTTAAAGCTATGATGTCAAATCTACATTATTTTCTGTTCTTTGGTGCTGATAAAACCATCATACTTACTCCTCAATTTCTGATTTTTACTCTTCACCCCTTGGGGGATAAAACAATTTGTTTATGTTTTTAATAAGTGCTCAGCAAAAAACAATAGAAACATGAGAAATGGAACTGAGCATTTTATAATTTATGTAAGGGATTGTAAAGAGCCCAGAGGGGTCAAAAATGTTACTCAGATACCTGGCAAGATTCCCTCTGCTTTATGTGCCATGCTTCTACTCTTGTGGAGAAGCTAACGTTAGCTGAAGAGAGGAGACCCTGACAGACCATCAGCTAAGATTTCTCGGCACGTGCTACAGTATATACTGGCTAGTGCTTTGTGTTCTTCCTGCCCATGAGGAATAGTCACTTTCAGGGGATATAAAACTCCTTGTAGAAGACACACTCTGGACGAGGACAGACACCGAACTCACTACCAAAGAATCATTTGTTGGATCACAAACTAAGGACAACTCCAAAAATGTTTTTTCTCTATAATGGAGAGTTTCAGAAACAGTAAGGCAAACTGAAAATTTTTCATAGCGTAAGAGGAAAAAATATAAGGAGAAGAATGCTTATCAATGGAAAGGATTCTCTAGCTAGCAACATGAAAAACATTTGTATTTACCAGAATATCAGAATTAGAGTGCTAAGTAACAAATTACTTTCAAGATGACTTTAGAATAAATTGTTAGATTAACAGGCAGATATAGGTAGATTTCTGTGAGTTCTGTGCTAACCTGGTTTGGATAGTGAGTTCCAGGCCAGTCAAGGCTACATAAAGATACCTTATTTTAAGAAGAGGAGGGGATTGGCAGGAAGTCAATAAAAAGTACTTCTAACTGTTTGTATCCAGAAATTTTAAGTAAGTATGCATTATTTGATAAAATATTTAATTTTGCTTTAAAAATTATGATATAATTACAATTTTTTTCCTTTTCTTCCTTCTAGCCTTCCTATATACCCCTCTCATTTTCTTTCAAATTTGTGGCAGTGTATAATATATGGTGTGTGTCCATATTTCTGAATATAACCTGTCCAGTCTATATAATGTTAGTTTTGTATAGGTTTTCTGGGAGGCTCATCTGATAGTGCTTAATCAGTTGGTGTGATTGTCCATGCAGAAGACTACCTCTCTAGATCATAGCTTTCTGCAGCTGCTTATAGTTTTCTTTTGTGTAGGGTTGGTGCCTACACAGGGCTCTTCCCTGTCCATTTTGGCATGTCCATCAGTGTCCTCCAGATTCAGCACATATTTGGGCAGTCATTTATTGGGGATTTATAGGTGTATCTTCTGGTTTTACTAGGAAACACAACCTCACAACAAATTCCTTGGCTCTCTGGCTCTTACCATCTTTTTGCCCCTTTTCCCACAATGCTCCTTGACCCTTAGGTGTGGCTTGGAGTGTTTTTTATATGACTTATTCTGGTATGTTATAAAAACGACTTATAATCATTAGTTTTTATTGCAGTGATAAAATCCATGGCCAAGACTCTTTATAGAAGAAAAAGTTCATTTGGCTTATGCTTCTCACAGGTCAGAGCTCATTATGGAAAAGTATGAAGGTGACAGGCAGTTGGCTCAGCGGCTGAAACTACACATCTTAAACCACAAACAAGAAGCACAGAGATTGGACTGAACTGTAAACTACATGTAGCTTTTGAAAACTTGAATCCTGCTCTCAGTGGCATGCATTCTCCATTAGCATGATTCCTAAACCTACCAGAACAGTGTCTTCACCGGAAACCATTATTCAGACACCAAAGAATATGGGGACATCTCATTCAAACCACCACATAATCTTGATGTGGAAATTCATCTTGGTAGCACTTATGCAATAGTGTGTATGTGAGTCCTATGTTATATTTGTAACCCAGAGTTACTCACACTTCCCTATGGACAATTCCCATAGTTCTCTCATTTTCAATTTCCTGTGGTCTTCCTTGTGACATGTCTTTACCAGTAGCAGGTTAAAAACAAACAATGCCATTCATGTTTCCACTAGAAATCTGTGGAGTTTCTGCATTTTTCATTACCAAGCCTGCTTGCAGAAACCAGAAACCACGCTATACAGACATCAAAACCATTGTTATGGAGACAGGCTACTGAGGTGTACAGTTCATCTTAGGGAAACAATATTTGGAAAGAGATCATGTGAGAAACAAAGGATGTGTCTCTGCTAGCAGTATCAAGGCCCCCAATACACACTAGAGGCCTCTTGAATTCCCCAGCAGTAGACCATGTATGACATGAGTGCAGCTACACATCAGATACTCCAACCAATTATACAATCAAAGTGAAATTAGAAGAAACTCAAAAGTTCTTATAAGATAATATTGTACAGATATAAGAGTCATTGTTCTTTTGATTATTAATTATTTTATTATTTCAAATGCTTTCCCCCTGCCCGGTCTCCCCTCTGCAAAACTCCTTCCCCATTTCCCTTCCTTTTTGTCTCTAATAGGGTGCTTCCCCACACACACGCTCACACCCAGTTTACCCATCCAGCATCCCTCTTCACTAGGGCAACAACCCTCCACAGGACCAAGCACTTCCCCTCCCACTGATATCAGATAAAGTAGTCCTCTACTATATAGGTAGTGGGAGCCATGGACCCACCCATGTATAATCTTTGGATGGTGGTTTAGTCTCTGGATCTCTGTGGGGTCCAGTTAGTTGATATTGTTGTTCTTTCTATGAAGTTGCAATCCCATTCAGCTCCTTTAGTCCTTCCCCTAACTCTTCCACCTGGGTCTCCTGGCTTAGCCCAATGGTTGGCTGGGAGTATCTGCATCTGTCTTAGTCAGGTGCTGGCAGTACCTCTCAGAGGACAGCCATAATAGGCTTCTGTCTGCAAGCATGCCATAGTGTCAGCTATAGTGTCTGGGTTTGGTGTCTGCAGGTGGGATGGATTCCAAGGAGGGGTGGTCTCTAGATGGCCATTTCTACACTATCTGTTCCAATATTTGTCCCTGTGTTTCCTTTAGATAAGAACAATTCTGCCTTAAATTTTTTGAGATAGGATGGGTGGCCTCATCTATTCACTGAGGGCCATGTCTAGCTACTGGAAGTGTCCTTTCTGTTCTATCTCCCCTCTTTGGGGTATTTTGGCTAATGTTATCCCCATTAGGTCTGGGAGCCTCCTACATTTCTGGTGTCTGGGATTTCCTCACTGTTCCCCCCACCTGTTTCCTACCCCCACTCCTAATTATTTCTATTCATTCTCCTGACTCTCTGGACTTCTCTCTTCTGTCTTCCCATACCTGTTCCTGCCTCCCCTTTTTCCTCCCCCTCCCTTATCCTGTCCAGGTCCCTCCCTCACTCTGCCTCTAGTGATTATTTTGTTCACTATTCTAAGTGGGATTGAAGCATCCACAATTTAGACTTCATTATTTTTAAGTTTCATATGGTCTGTGAGTAGTATCATGGGTATTTTGAACTTTTGGGCTAATATACACTTAACAGTGAGTACATACCATGTATGACATTTTGGGCCTGGGTACTTCACTCAGAATATTTTCTAGCTCCAACCATTTGTCTACAAAATTCATAAAGTTGTCATTTTTAATAGCTGAGTAATATTGTGTAATTGTACTATAATTTCTTATCCATTCTTCCATTGAGGGTACATCTGGGTTATTTCCAGATTCTGGATATTATAAATAAGGCTACTATGAACATAGTGGAGCATTGTTCTTGTTATATGTTGGAGTATATTTTTGGTATATGCCAAGTAGTGGTATATCTGGATCTTCAGGTAGAACTATTTCTAAATTTCTGAGGAAAAAAAAGATTGATTTCCAAAGTAATTGTACCAGCTTGCAATCCCACCAGCAAGGGAGGAGTGTTCCTCTTTCTCCACATCCTCGCCAGCATCTACTTCACCTGAGATTTTGATCTTAGCCATTCTGATTGGTGTAAGGTGGAATCTCAGGGTCATTTTGAATTGCATTTACCTGATGAATAAGGATGTTGAACATTTCTTTAGGTGCATATTGGCCGTTTGAGATTCTTCAGTTGAGAATTCGTTCTTTAGCTGTGTACCCAATTTTTTAAATTGGGTTATTTATTTTTCTGGAGTCTAACTTCTTGAGTTTTCTTGCATATTTGGATTGTTAGCCCTTTATTGGATATGGGTTGGTAAAGATTTTTCCTCAATCTGTAGGTTGCCATTTTGTCCTATTGACAGTGTCCTTTGCCTTATAGAAGCTTTTCTGTTTCATGAGATCCCTTTTGTCAATTGTTGATCTTAGAGCCTGAGCCTTTGGTGTTCTGTCCAGGAAAATTTCCCCTGTGCTGATGTGTTCATGTCTCTTTCCCACTTTCTCTTCTATTAGATTCAGACATCTGGATTTATGTGGAGGTCCTTGATCCACTTAAATTATTTTGTACAAGGAGATAAAAATAGATAATTTGCAATTCTTCTACATGCAGACCTCCAGTTAGACCAGCACCATTTGTTGAAAATGTTTTCTTTTTTTCATTGTACAATTTTGACATTTTTTATCAAAGTTCAAGTGACTGGTGTTGAGGTTACTTCTGGGTCTTCACTTCTATTCACTTGATCTACCTGTCTGTCTTTGGACCAATACCATGTGTTTTTTTTTTTTTGTTGTTTTTTTTTGTTTGTTTTTTTTATCACTATTGCTCTGTAGTAGAGATTAGGTCGGATGTGATTCCCCAAGACCTTCTTTTATTGTTGAAGATTATTTTCACTATCCTGGTTTTTGTTTTTCCAGATGAAGTTGAGAATTGTCTTTCTAGCTCTGTGAAGAATTGAGTAGGAATTCTTGATAGGGATTGCATTGAATCTGTAGATGATTTGGGAAGATGACCATTAATATTAGGTTAACCCTATGACCATGAACATGGGAGATCTTTCAATTTTCTAGGTCTTCTCTGATTTCTTTCTTCAGAGACTTGAAGTTTTGTCATACAGAGCATTCACTTGCTTGGTTAGATTTATACCAAGATATTTTGTACTATTATTGACTATTGTGAAGGGTGTTTTTTTCCTAATTTCTTTCTCAGCCCATTTATTTTATTTATTTTTAGAGGAAGACTACTAATTTTTTTGAGTTAATTTTATATCCAGATACTATGCTGAAGTTGTTTATCAGGTTTAGGAGGTTTTTGTTAAAAATTTGAAGCCACCTATGTATACTATCATATCATCTCCAAATAGTGATATCTTGACTTCCTCCTCTTCAATTTGTATCCTTCTGAGTTCCTTTTGTTGTCCAATTTCTCTAGCTAGAATTCAAGTACTATACTGAAGAAATAGGAAGAGAGTGGGCAGTCTTGTCTCATTCCTGATTTCAGTGAAATTGCTTCAAGTTTCTTTCCATTTAATTCATGTTGGCTGTTGGTTTGTTTTATACTGCTTTTATGATCTTTATGTATATGTCTTGAATTCCTGATATTTCTAAGACTTATAACATGAAGTAATGTTATATTTTGTCAAGGGTTGTTTTAGCACCTAATGAGATGATCATGTGACTTTTTTTCTTTGAGTTTGTTTATATAGTGGATTACTTTGATAGACTTCTGTATATTAAGCCATATCTGCATCCCTTGAGTGAAACCTACTTGATCTTGCTGAATCAGGATTTTAATGTGCTTTTTAATTCAGTTTGCAAAAATTTTATTGAGTATCTTTGCATTGATATTTATAAGAGAGATTAGTCTAAGTTCTCTTTCTTTGTCGAATCTTTGTGTGGTTTAGGTATCCGCATAACTGGGGCTTCATAGAATTAATTAGGTAGTATTCTTTCTGTTTCTATTTTGTGGAATAGTTTGAGAAGAAATATACTTAGGTCTTCCTTGAAGGTCTGATAGAAGTCTGTACTAAAACCATCTGACCCTGAGTTTTTTTTTTTTTTTTTTGGTTAGGAGATTTTTATTGACTGCATCTATTTCCTTAGGGGTTATGGGACTGTTTAGATAGTTTATCTGGTTCTGATTTAAATTTGGTACCTAGTATTTGTCTGGAGAATTGTCCATGGGATCTAGATCTTCCAGTTTTGTTGGGTATAGGCTTTTGTAGTAGGATCTGATGATTTTTTTTAATCTCCTCAGTTTCTGTTGTTATGTCTCCCCTTTTGGTTCTGACTTTGTTAATTTGAATACTGTTCTGAGCCCTTTAGTGAGTTTGGCTAAAAGTTTATCTATCTGTTGATTTTCTCAAGGAATTAGCACTGAATTTTGTTGATTCTTTTATAGTTCTCTTTGTTTCTAATTGGTTGATTTCAGTCCTGAGTTTTATTATTTCCTGCCATGTACTCCTCTTGGGTGTGTTTGCTTCTTTTTGTTCAAGTACTTTCAGATGTGCTGTTAAGTTGATAGTGTAGAATCTCTCCAATTTCTTTATGAAGGCATTCAATGCTATGAGTTTTCCTCTTAGCAATATTTTCATTGTATCCCATAAGTTTGGGTGTGCTGTGCCTTCATTTCTGTTAAATTCTAAAAAGTTTTTAATTTCTTTATTTCTTTGCTGATTACATTATCATTGAGTAGAAGTTTTTCAATTTCCATGAGTATGTGGACCTTCTATTGATTTTGTTATTGAAGACCAGCCTTATTCCAAGGTGATATGATAGAATCCCATAAGGATTATTTCAATCTTCTTGTATATGTTGAGGCTTGTTTTGTTTCTGATTATATAGGTAGTTTTGGAGAAAGTACCATGAAATGCTGAGAAAAAGGTATATTCTTTTGTTTTAGGTTGAAATGTTCTGTAGATATCGGTTAAATCCATTTAGTTTATAACTTCGTTAGTTTTACTGTGTCTCTATTTGGTTTCTGTTTCCATGATCTGTTCATTTTGAAATCCCTCACTATTATTGTGTGAGGTTCAATGTTTTCTTTGAGCTTTAGCAACATTTCTTTTACAAGTGTGAGTGCCATTGAATTTGGTGCACAGATGTTCAGAACTGGGAGTTCATTTTGGTGCACTTTTTCCTTTGATGAATATGAAGTGTCTTTCCACAACTTTTTGATAAGTTTTACTTGAAAGTATTTTGTTGAATATTAGAATGGCTACTCCAGTTTGTTTCTTAGGATGATTTCCTTGAAAAAAAATTCTATCCTTTTACTCTGAGGTAGTGGCTATATTTGTCACTGGGATGTGTTTTCTGTATCAGCAAAACATGGGTCATTTATCTATCCAATCTGTTAACCTATGTCTTTTTATTGTGTAATTGAGTCCATTGATGTTGAGAGATATTAAAGACCAATGATTGTTGGTTCTTATTTTTTTTTTTTTTTGTTAGAGGTGGTATTAGGTTTGTGTGGTTCTCTTCATTTGGGTTTGTTGTGAGATGATTAATTTCTTTATTTTTCTGTGTGGATTTTCCTTCTTTGTGTTGGAGTTTTACTTCTATTATTCTAGGTAGGGCTGGATTAGTAAAGAGATATTTTTTAAATTTGCCTTTGTCATGAAATATCTTGGTTTCTCCTTCTATGGTGATTGACTATTTTGCTGGGTATAGTATCCTTGACTGGCATTTGTGTTTTCTTAGGGTCTGCATAACATCTGTCCAAGATCATTTGGCTTGTATAGTCTTGTTAGAACCCCCGAAGGGCGACCCTCACTCAAGTCTGGATCGACATGTACCCATAGACACACGAGAGACCGTCTGGATGCAATCAGCAAAGGCAGTTTAATGGCGTGGGCCCACAGGTCGAAACATACCTCTCATAGGAGGCAGTGGATTCGACCCAGACCCCAAAAAGCTTGTGACTTATATAGGAAAAGGTTGGGGGCCGGGGGAGGTTTGGCGCGGTTACATATTGATTGGATATTTCAAACATTAACAGTTTGCATCAGCAATTATTGACAGGATGTGGGTGGCAGGATGTGTAGTTATTTTTCAACCATGGGGTCTTTGACCTTCCAACTGGGAAGGAAGAGAGCAAAACACCAGATGGCCCATTACTCACTTGGACATGTTTAGACTTGTTTGGACATGTCCGTGCATACCCTTGTTTTCTTTCTCATTCTTGGTCACTCTGCCCCTGAAGGGGCTTGATATTATTATTATGGCTAATTCTTGGTGGTCTTCACTGATCATGAATATTTTTGTCCTGTGTCTCAATGTTTTTAACTTTATTCCCACAGTCTCTGTTGTAATTCTGGTGTAATTCTGATAGGCCAGCTTTATATGTTATTTGGCCTTGTTCCTTACCACTTTAATATTCTTTCTTAGTTCTGTGCAGTTTTGTGTTTTGATTATGTGAGGAGAGAAATTTCTTTTCTGGTCCAATGTATTTGGTATTCTGTGAGTGTCTTGCACACTCACGGCCATCTCTTACTTTAGGTTAAGAAAGTTTTCTTCTACAATTTTGTTGAAGATATTTTCTGGCCCTTTCAAATGGGAATCTTCACTCTCTCTACTTCTATTATTCTTAGGTTTGGGTCTTTTCATTATGTCAGAATTTTCTGCATGTTTTGGTTTAGGAGCTTTTTACACTTTGCATTTTGTTTTTGACTGTTGTGTCAATATCTTCTATAGTAACTTTTTGCCTGAGATTGTCTCTTCTATCTCTGGTATTTTCTTGGTGATGCTTGGTTCTGTAACCTCTGATCTCTTGCCTGGGTTTTCTATCTCCAGAGTTGCCTCCCTTTGTGATTTCTTTATTGTTTCTATTTCCATTTTTAGATCCTGGACATTTTTGTTCTACTCCTTTGCCTGCTTGATTTGTGTTTTTCCTTTTTGCTTTAAGGGATTTCTATCTCAGGACTTCTACCTGTTTACCTGTGTTCTCCCATATTTCTTTAAGTGACTTATTTATGTCTTCCTTATGGCCCTCTGTCATCTTCATGAGATTGAGTTTTAGGTCAGAATCTTGCTTTTCAGGTTGTTAGGATATCCAAAGCTTGCTGTGGTGGGAGAACTGGGTTCTGATGGTCCCAAGTGGCATTGGTTTCTGTTGCTTTTTTTTCCTGAGCATGCTCTCACCATTTGGTTATTTATGGTGTTAACTGGCCTTGCTGTTTTTGACTAGAGCCTAATTATGATGGATTTCTTCTGTCAGGTTGTCTCTGGGTGTGATAAGATATCTGGAGTCCTGATCTAAGACCGTGGTTATGACAGGCCGCAGAGGAGTCAAGCTGTCTCTGGGTATGGTGTGAGTGTGAGGGGTGCTAGAGCACCTGATATGTCCCCAGGCATAGTTGAGAAACTGGAAGGAAGATATGTCTCTGCTGGGCCCCTTGGGCCCAGTTTGGCCAGGTATTGGGGTAGGGAGTGGTGTCTCATTTTTGAGTCTGGTTAGACAGACTTCCTTGGAGTCAGGCTGTTTCTGTGTGAAGGCTTAGTCTGGGTGGGGGTACCTGATCTGCACCTGGGTGCAGTTAGTTATGGACAAAAGGATTGAAGCATTGTTCTATCCTACCAAATATTAAGATGGTTTATTTATACTAAGACAGAATTGTGTTTTCTAATCTATAGTATGATGTAAAAATGGCAAGATTCCTATGTAGATTAACCCATTCCAATATGATTTAACATAAGGTTAAAGAAGCAAAATGCTAAAACTTACTGCCTTAATTAACATTGGAGAGCTGAGAGAGAATGTTTAGAGAAATTTATGATTGCATCAGACCTCTAAGGTCTTCTTAAAAGAGAGGAGTTAACAAAATTGATAGATGACCTTTAAATTAATTGAATAGGACAACAAACTACAGTTCCTAAAGATATATAGATATAGATATAGATATAGATATAGATATAGATAGATATAGATATAGATATAGATATAGATATAGATATAGATATAGATATATAGATATAGATATAGATATAGATATATAGATATATATGATATATAAGTATATATATATATATCATGTATCTATCTCTATCTATGTCTATCATATATACATATGCATGTACTTTTGTGTGACTGTTTGGGTGAAATATGGCAAATAGTTATTCATGCCAGATATGACACCAATGACAAACCAAAAGAAGAACTCTACCCAAGTGTAGTTTAATGAGCCAATGAGCTTCATTTGGTGACTTATCGAAGTATGGGTGCCTTAAAAGCAGATGTATCAGCAGCTTGGATGGCAACTTGGGAGAGCTGAATATCTGGAGCTTTCTGTACAACTTGTAGGCATCTTTCCAATTAGAGAGTCCCCTCTTCACAGCAAGTGTTTCCCAACTTATAACCTTGGAGAGGGGCCTGAGTAATCTTGGACATTTTGTTAACTTCCTAAGTAATGAGTAAAGGTGTATATATTCATAGTCTTATGAACCTGCCTTCTTCTTCTAAGAGGAAATATCCCAATTCATAGGAAATTATACAATCCTTACACATGGAAACACAGACATTCTGTTTCAACTGTATAGGTTGTGAATATATGCATCTATATAATCATACATAAACACATTTAAATACATCATACATTTATAGCCCAACAAAATAGAACATATATATGTATATAGCTTCTGGAAAATATCTATAAATACATACTTTTATTTTAACAATATAGAGTATGCATATAAGATTTATATATGTACATATTTATATAAATCTCAATTTCATAAGACACACATCTCTAATCAAATATGTATTTAGGCTTACTCCCAGAAATTTACATTTTATGTAACTCACTCTCCCTCAAAGAACCATTGGATACCCCCTGTAGAGATGTGAGTAAAGTGCAAAATATTCAAACTTATTCAGATTCTAAATGATTGGACTTATAATTGTCAGTTCAGTTCAGTGTGTCTCTGATTTTAGGTAAAGTGATTGGGAAACTGATGGAATTGATGTTATTCAGCATAAATTGCAATGAGCATAGAACCACCCCTATGCTGCTCCTGGACAGATTATGGCTGTGTTCAATAATCCCACCACAAATATACCACTATGCTGAATTGTTGCACACCATAAAGCGGAATTCATACCCAGTTCTTGTAGAGATACCCTGCATCTGAGACAACCTGGCACTTACATCAGCACTTCTCAGATATAAATGTCCTTATGAATTAAGGATGTTGTTTAAATATGAGCTTGTGACTATATACTTCTAACAAGTCCCCAAGTATCATAGTTAGCGTTCCTATTGCTGCAATGTAACACCATGACCAAAATGCAAGTTGGGGAGAAGGGTTATTGGACTTATACTTCACATTATAGTCTATCTCTGAAGGAAGCCAGAAAATGGACTCCAACAGGACAGGAACCTGGAAGCAGGAACTGATATACAGGAAGTGGAGGGGTGCTGCTTATAGGTTTGTTTCTCATGGCTTGCTCAGCTTCCTTTTTATAAGATTTATAAGAAATCCCAGTACCAGCAGCTCAGGGGTGGCCCCACCCACAATGATTCCCCTCCCCAATCAATCACTAATGAAGAAAATGCCTTACTGCCTGCTCATATAGAGGCATTTTCTCAATTGACATTCCCTCCTTTCAGATAATTATAGTTTATGTGTCAAGGTAAAGTAAGACTAGCCAGCACACCAAGAGGTACTTGCTGTGGAACACACTCTATGGTTTTCCCATGCATCCTTCCACCCATCAGTATTTCTGACAACATGACCTCTTTAGCAGTAGCAACCATGTTCTCAAGTGCCTGAAATAATTGGAAAATGATGATCAAATGTCTAAATCCAAATATTCACTAACATTAGATGACAAGGAGACTAGCTTTCCTAGTCATTAGTTAAAAAAATAAAACAGCAAATAGGGTAGCTTGTCTAAAATTCAAGGAACAGAATTATGTTATTGCTAATGTGCTTTCACTTTGCAGGTTTGGAGAGTTGGCAATGATGCTGAAGGATAATGAACTTCAGGGAAACCATACAGAACATTCTCCAAATATTTGTTCCTTTTATAATTGACTTATGGAAGTTAGAGAGCTATTTCAGTGAGTAAAGTACTTGGTAAGCAAGCCAGACAACCTAAGTTCAAATCCAGAGATCACATGTGAAAACCAACGAATTGAAACACTCATCTATAATCCCAGTAACATCCCTTCAAGCAGATGTGTTTTTGAGACAGGAGTATCACTGGAAAGTGGAGAGACAGCCAACCTGGAATACACAGGAGGAAACAATATGTCAAATAAAGTGGAATGGGAAGACCAACACTAAGTCACGCATGCAGTGTGTCATGTGTGTGCTCACACACATGCATACACACATATACTCACATAAACAACAAATGTTACTTCCAGAATGTGCATAAGCCAAGTGGGTATGTGTTTCCAACAACTAATTCACTAATTTCACAGTGGCAGTAAGACAATCATCTTATTTCATAAAGACTGTTATAAATTATTCCATATCTCTTCCATAAGCAAGAACTACATAATTTACATCAAAATTGAAAGTTACAATTGGTGTCTGTAAATAATCACCTCAGAGAACAGACAAAAGGCACTTGGGAATAGGAGTAGGTTGTATCCAGAAATTGCAGCAGTCATGAAGAGTGTATGGTTTATAAAACAGCAGTAAATCTGATGCTAACTAACCTGTTGTGATTTGCCACTTCACTCCAGCAAAAGCAGCTTTTATTAAGATTATAGCAAGTTCTGTGGTGGATATGACATAGTGTTGGAGGTCTTTATTATTCTGTAACCACTATGTAACAGGGTATGGAGATTTCTTAAAGAAATAAATCTGGAACTATACCTGGGGTTTCTATACACAAGTATTCAGTGTCTGTATTTCAAAGGAAATGAAATAAGCCTGCTGAGCAGACACCTTCAGTTCCATGACTGTTATGTCATTAGTCATAATTGCCAAGAAATAGACAATCTGAATATATGTAACTGATAAATAATTGGAGAAAGCATGAGATAAATACATGGTAGAGTAATATTCTACCATAACTGCTTATGTTTTTCTACCATTTGCAATGACATACACAGAACTAGAGACCTCTAGATCAAAGGGAAGTAGTAATATAACAGGCAGAGAAAGGCAAGTATTATATGATATTCTTCATTTTGGATGTAAAAGCACTGGTCTTCTTGAAGTTGGAATAGAACTTATCAGGAGTCAGGGAATAGTGGAGAGTGGTGAGTAAAGACCCATTTGTGGTAGAACATATTTAAAAGTATAAAATTTGGTGTGCCACCATACAGTTAGTGATTATGTAACTAGTGATTATGTAACACTTGTTCACTTTTAGTAATGAAAAGAGAT
Source organism: Mastomys natalensis (assembly GCA_021653895.1). Taxonomy (NCBI): domain Eukaryota; kingdom Metazoa; phylum Chordata; class Mammalia; order Rodentia; family Muridae; genus Mastomys; species Mastomys natalensis. Next base: position 915,559 of record JAJTUV010000566.1, on the reverse strand, counting down.
TAGGAGGGCTGGCAAGATGGCTCAGCAGTTAATAGCACTTGCAAGTATTGCAGGGGCCTGGATTAATTTCCACATCACAGAGCTAAAAACCAGTTTCAGGGGATCTGATGTCCAATTCTGACTCCCATGGGCATTTCTAGATACGTGTACATGCAGGCAAACTTTTCATACAAATAAATTAAATCTTTTTATAAAAAGAAACAAAAATTAGAAGTATAAGAAATGTTTTTAACATAAATAATAGATATTCAAAAATTGGTACAATTAATATGCTTCAGGTATTATATGCATCAAATATCATAATACCCTATATATGCATTTATATATAATTTCTATATTTTGAATATCCACTAAATTTTATAAAGTAAAAAGAATATTTGAATATCATTGATGACTTTGGGGCAGTGGTCAGCAGAAAAAGAATGAGAGCAAACACAGGTAGAAATGATGGTCAAGGGTCCTTGTTTTGAAGGATTTGAAATCATTCAAGATTATTAGAAACAAGGAGTTTTGTGATTTCTCCTTTTCCTCTGATGCAGAGATATGGCCATGGAACAGTCTAATGGTACATATAATACCATAGCTCAGCTCTTCAGTAGGCCAGACTACCCCATCTCCATCTGGGTTGTCACAAAAATAGCTGTGTGCATTAATAAGGCCAACTACTAGGCCTTTATTGGGCCATATGTTCTTGCATCATCTTATATCTTATTCTGGAATTTTCTGCTTTTCACCAAAGGGATAAAATGAGCAGCTTTAGTCATACCTAGCATACTGTCGTTGTAAGGGAAAATTCCATGTGATATGTCTATATGCTCAAAATTTGGTCAAATATTGGATATTTCTGTGGATACGATTGGTTTTTTTGTGTGTGTTTTTTTGTTTTGATTTGTTTTGTTGGATAAAATCAACACTTAAATTGAGAATCATTGAATCAAGAAGATTATGCTACACACACACATACACAGAGAGAGAGAGAGAAAGAGAGAGAGAGAGAGAGAGAGAGAGAGAGAGAGAGAGAGAGAGAGAGAGAGGTGATATCAGAGAGGGAATCCTTATGTTTGTTTTTCTGAAAAACTCTAATTATGCATTCATGTGTATATAGCAGACCTTGAACATGGAAGATGGCTCCTTAGAGTCTAAGGAGATGACTCCATGGTTAATTTCTTGACATTGAAGTGTGAATAATGGAGTTGCAATCACCAAAACCTGTACAAAGCACATGTACCTGTAATCTCACTGTGCCGTCTGTAGCCTGGAAATGATATAAAAGAACCTAAGAAACTTACATTGCACAGTGACACACCATTTTGAAGAAGGTGGAAGGGGAGGATCAATACTCACAGTTATCCCCTTACCTTCCACAATGTGGCTACATAAGCCAATTCACACTCAGATGAACATTCACTCACACACACAGATGCACACTCACACACATCATGCTCACTCACACAACGAAACTATGTGTACTTATAAATGAAATGAAATAAATACCAATACCATAAAAGCTGATGAAATTCATACCTGCTTTGGCATGAGTTGGAAATGATCTTGGATGTAGGTGGCCTTTCACTGCTTCAACCCAGCTTGAGCTTAATCTTGTAAGCCTTGCTGACTCTTGCCTTGTGTCTAGACACATGCTTTGACATGGCTTTGTTCTTTGAATCAAGGGATGTAGAAGGTCCTGTTCCTATGAATTTAACTCATGTCTTGATTGAGGATGATAACTCTATAAATGTCCTGTGTGGATGGAATTGGATCATCTCTGTGAGGCACAAATGAGAAACACAGTTTGTTCATGGGGAAGTAAGAAAGAAATACTGATAAATTCATAGAAGATATTTCATTTGAGGCAAGCCCACCTTCTATTCCATTTACTATTCATTATGTAACTCTCCACTGGAACAGCCTCAACTCTGTGGCATCCATCTTCTCTCAAAAAGGACTGTGTTTGGCAAGAGGCCTCACTCATGGACTGTGCTGACTGAATTAGAACTGTTTTGATAATATAATAGAAACATTATCAAACACTCATTCAAATTGCTTAATTTTAATTAACTCTAATGAATGGCTCATGTCAGAATTTTTCCAAACACTTTACTGAATATTTTAATTTGGGCATGGCATACTTTTCAGGAAAAAAGGATTTCAGCTCTTATTCATACATTTACTTAGTTAATTCTTTGTTACTTCATCAACTGGCTACCCAAAATATAAATTAAAATTCAGAAAGCATAGTAGTTTTCCCACTTTAAATATGTTGGAAAAATACCTAAAAACAGTATAACTAACTGTTTTCCATTTATTTAACTATATGCTGGTCAATAGGAGGAAAAGTTTCAATCTCCTTCTCTCATTTTTTAACCTATAGTAAACTAGTAATCTATATGCTTATAGTGCATATAGTTACAAGTAGACACAATTATGATGGCAACAGAAACATTTCTACCTAAGGATATTGTTAATATGGTATTAAAATTATTGCATAATCCATATTCTTATTGTATAACAAGAATATTTTCAATTTTCTTATGTATTTCTGTTTAAAATAATGAATGCTAATTAGATATTATGCTTACAATCTTTTCCCTAACAGATGAGAAACTGGAAATTAATTTCCTATAGCTTTCCATCCTGTATTTGAAAATACACTTATCTGTAGTACAACTCAATTTTGTATTATTTTAACCATTTATTTAAATGTTGTATATGAAATTTAAGTTACGAAAAGATAAAGATGTCTGAATAACTGATATTTAATTAATATTTAAATACTGATGTCTTGTAGTTAACATGCATTTCCACCATGATTGGTTTGAAAAGAATGCCTTTAATCTTTCATATCATAGTAGAGACAATTTTTATCATAGTAGAGACAAAAAGACATTTTTACAGCCAGTTTGTGCAACATGCCTTAGTTATAGGTCCTGATGTTACTAGTTTCATCCTCTAATTCCTGCCTGAGATTTTTATGTCTCTTTTGATCCAAGGAATGGAGATATCTTCAATAATAAAATCACTCAGTTGAATGCCTAATTCTGAAGGCTTAGAGATATATTTGTCTTCTTCTTCTCTCCCCTTCAGTTTTCCTACAGATACAGACTCCAAATCTTTGCCCCTTTAGCTGGCCATTCCAGATAATCTCACAGTCTGGGACTTCAAACTTCATTGTGAGATTATTTCTGGGTTTTTATCGTCCCTTTTCATTAGGCAATATCAGTATAGTCCCTAAAAACCATCAAAACCAAGCTGCTATGTCCTGATGGAAGCATCTCCAGTGGTGGTTATCCCCTTGACTAAGCAAGATGATTGCTTGGATATAGTAGATACCTTGTTCAGTGAGTAATTTCAGCATTTATAACAGACTTTTCTATATTACTAGGGGCCATAAATAACACAGCTGAATTGTTGAAGTTTAAATTCAGATCCCTAGAGAAAAAAGCCATTAAAGCAAGTAGAGCTGATTTATTTGTCCATTACTATAAATCTCATAAACCTGAATGTCATTCCACAAGGTGTAAAACTAGAGATTGTCCTAAGTCTCTTCATTATTTAACCTTTTCTCAGCTCCATAGCTTTATCCTCTTTACCTTTAAATAGAACTGGAGTTTCTGAGTCCTCCCTTTTGTGTTCCAAAGAATACAGTCCTGTTATCTGAAATGCCCATCCCTGATCCCAATATAGTCATACATACCATCTAGACCTGTCTGTATATCAACCGCACCTCAAACACACAAAATGGTCATTCAAGTCTCCTCTCCCCTCTCCTTTCTTCCCTTCTCCTCCTATTCTTCCTTTTTATTTCTCTCCTCTCTTCCTCTCATTCCTCATCCTCCTCTTGGTCCCCTTCCTTTCCCTGCTGTCTTTCTTTCTCCACACAAATTCATATGAAAGCTAGAGGTCAACCTGGGGTAGACTATCAGTCATCAGTCAGTTCTCTTCACATTGATTTTTTTTGGGGGGGATAAGAGGCTATGGAGTCTTGGCTTTGAACTTATTATGTAGACAGTGCTGGACATGAACTCATAGGGATCTGCCTACTCTGCCTTCTGAGTCATAGGATTAAAGTGGTGTGTCACCGTTTCTGGATGCCCACCTTGAGTTTTGAGACAGACTTTCTCATTGGATTTGGGTAGACTGGCAGATCCTCAAAACCCAGACTCACCTGTCATTTCCGTCCTAATTCTGTAATAATTATGTTCACTACCATTTCCAAGTCTTTATATGGGTACTAAAGCTCAAACTCAGGTCCTCGTACTTGCATGGGAAGCATTTTACCAACTAAGATGTCATCTCCCAAGCTTCGGTTTCAGTATTTACTGAGCCATTTCTAGTCGTAAAGAATTCACTTTATTTTCAGTGTAATACTGAGTAGTCTACATCTCAGTAAATCCCAAATGTGACTCAGAACATGTGTCCTTTGTGTTTTACTGGTTCTTATTTTATAAGACTGGGGAATATTGTGTAAACAATCCTAAGGTACCGGTAGTCCCTAATGAAATGCGATTTTTTAAATCAAGAATTCTTGTACATGTGATATCAACTTGAGAATATAGCTTCTCAGTTGTGGCAATATGACTTATAATGGGACATTTCCACTTTTATGGAAAACTGGCTCACCTAAAATACAGATATGCATTTTAGTCATATCTTCAAAGTAAGATAAAGCTTTATTTTATTATTATTATTTTTTTTTTTTTTTGGTTTTTTGAGACAGGGTTACTCTGTGGCTGTCCTGGAACTCACTCTGTAGACCAGGCAAGCCTCGAACTCAGAAATCCACCTGCCTCTGCCTCCCAAGTGCTGGGATTAAAGTCATGCACCACCACTGCCCGGCAAGATAAAGCTTCTTAAAGATACATGTTATCAAATCATAATTAAGTAATCGTAGTCCAATCCCATGCAAATTAATCCTTAATTTTAGACTTAATTGTGCTTAATGCTTTCATTTGATAGTTATAAATGATTTATATTAAAACAATCTCATATTATATTTTATATCTTAAGATATATTTAAACAGATTATATATTTAAAGTTTTTTTTAAAAACTGTCTTTTCAGGTATCATATTTAAAGGGATTTATTTTTTTTGCTTTCAAGAACTTTTTTGTAAAAGTGACAGAGGTACTGTAATTTTATGTTTGCATGATGCACTTCTTATCAAATATATGAACAACAAAAGTTGTACCCTTTATTTCTTATAAAATTTATAGAAATAATTTCTCTGTCATTGTATGGCATCAAGCATATAGCTGAATAGTCCAGGGCCACAGTTACATATCTTGTATAAGCACCATTAAATCACAGGATGTTGATTTATATAGCCACTTACTGGAGATTGCATAAATCTACCCATCATTCCAACCATAGTGGTTTGCACTTTTATAGTAATATAACTGAAGGACTGTTGCTGAAGATCCCTACCCTCTGATTACTCCTCAGTTTCATAGCTTGAGACTTAATCCTTTGCAGCTGAGTCATTCTTGAGTCTCTTTACCAATATCTCCATTTTAACCTTTTCACCTGAAGTTTATTTTCAGCACAGGTGATACTATTGAAATCTCACTACTCCTTGGCCCACTTGCCCAGAAATTAGGTAGGATACTAACATCTGTCTGCAAGTCCAATCTGATCAATGCTGCTCCCTGACCTCACCATTAATTCTCCTCCATGAGTTTTTTGCTCTGAACTGTTCTCTGCAGATCTTTACCTCTTACCTCGAAACCTTGTGATCTTTAACCAAAGACTTCAACATCTAAACATGTAATGCCTCTGCCTTGGACATCTTTCTGATATTCCAGGTCTCATTCAAAACCTCCCTCTAGTTGGAACTCAATGTCTTATATTTAGAAATTCTGAACAGTCAGTGTTAAATAGCCTTGCCAACTTTTTAAAAGAAGCAGCATACCATACCATCTTCCTATGTTTTTATTGTCTAATGAGAAAATGGTAACTGATATTTGAACAAACATGAAGGAATACTCAGAAAGTTTTATGACATCGTTTACTTTCTTCTTTAATTCTGGAAATTGGGATAATTTCCCCTTGATTATATCAAGGGCACTTTCCAGATTGTGTTGCTACTGATTTTTAGGAGAAAAGAAATAGGGTTTAAATTTAGAGTGAAATTGTCAGATGAAGTTCTCCGTTAAATCTGATTGATGAAGTCATTTTTATTGGCTTGGATATATAGTTTTCTATGTACAGTGAAAAAGGATAAAATTAACTCAAGGATTGGCCAATGCATCGAGACTATGAGATGCAAAAAGACACACCATTAGCAAACACATTTATAAATGATAATGAAAGTCATGTTGATTTAGATGTTATTAAACAGATATTGACTAGAAATTAATTTCAGTCCTCCAAAATGGAATTGTACACAATAGTACTATACTAGTTTTTAAAAGTGAATAGTTTTGGCTATTTTCTCTCATGCAAATCTATACTTTGAAAATCAACTGGAATTATTTTACATTTGGAGTCTACATATTAGAGTTTTCTGTGTATGCCTTTCTTGGGATGAAATATGATAGTACCATTTTTAGCTTCCCATTATATCTGATGGATGCCATCCTAACACAATTGCTTGTACAGCATATGTCAGAAATAAGACACACTTGTCTAAAACAGCTATTTCACTAGGCAAATTTGGCTTTCAGATATATTCTAAATGTGTCTCAAGTACTTTAAAAATAGAACTAAGTTATGTAAATACAGAACTTTGACCAGGAAAAATACTGTGGATATTCTTAATCTCACTTACCAGGGACAATAACAAAAGTAGTCACCCATGTGCTTGGAGCAGAGAAACAGATTAGGGGATTTTTATGCTTCTTTGTTGTTTATTTTAACTTTGATTTTACTTTTAGAGGATTTAGTGGAACTGCAAATCATTTTCTAAAATAATCCATTTGTAGTGGTAGACGACCTTGTGTCCAGTTAAATGTTTTTATCAAGCAACAAGACTAGCATAGACACCTTCCAAACTCAAAACTATTTTTTTTCCAGTCAGTACTATTTATGTATTGAATGGAGATGTGCTTAAAATTTTAAAGTGTCATTTGCATTTAGAGTGTTCAATTTTCAGTGAATGTTTTCCTCCTATTTTCTTTTATGTAAGACTCTTGTAATCTCCATACAACCTTAAGCTAGCACTAAACACATGACTGAAGCTTTGTGGCAATTATATACTTGACTGGAAAAACTGGTTGATACATTATGTTTTCCGAAATTTTTATATGAAGCTGTCATTGTGATCATAAAAGATAAAAGCAAGCAAGGCATTCCCTTCAGAATATTCTGTAGCTTGTTATTGCACATTAACTTGTTACATACTTGTTCTTTTCTGGGGCTCATGAGATCTGCACAGACCTACTTTTCTTTCTGCACCTCACCAGGGACACCTCAGCTCTCAACTTGGTGTTTGCATGTCTTTGTGTAGCCACATTCTTTCCAGGTACAGAAATTTTATAACTGTTTCCCATTGAGAAATAACTAATCACTCCATTTTTCTGTCTAATGTGTGCCATCTACAGAATTCGTAGGCCTTGCCACATGTAAGAGAAATGGCAGACATTTTTAAGAGAAACATTATCAATGCATCTTCCCTATACTCGATACCACACATGCATATATTTCTCCTTCTCTTCCTCCTCCTCCACCTCCTCCTCTTCTTCCTCTTCCTCCTTCTTTTTCTTTGCAACGTCATTTACTTATATTTTGTTTTTCTCAGAAAATAATAAATGTGGTCCATGATTGCACTAGAAGATTTACACTCAGCATAAATGATGGCTTCCCAAAGGTGGAGTACATGAAGCCTTCCTTGATCTCTTCCCAATTCACATCCTTGTTTTTCACTAATTATTCTTACATGTGTATGTGTGTGTGTGTGTATGTGTGTGTGTCTGTGTGTGTCTGTGTTTACTTCTTGCCTACATGCTCAATTTTTCTAATGTTATTTATACTTATGTGTGGGACTGCGTAAGGGTATTCTGGTTCTTGGCTGGGCATGGGCCTAGAACCCCGAGACTCCAAGGGAGAAACGGCAGGAGTTCGGCCACGCCCCCATAACTCAGGGTCCTGAAAAGCAGTCCAATCTCCATAGACCTACATTGTTCAGTCAAGTAGGCCATTACAGCCCCTTCCAAAGTGCATAGGTAGAGGGTGTAACTACAGGCCTCAGGCCCTAGAGATTTACATACTAATGAAGGTCAGAGGGTGGAGTCAATTAAGCATTGCCCCCAGAACCTCCCCCTTTCTCCCTCCCTACTTAACCCAGGTCTGAGTTTGGGGGGGTACATCCAGATCCATCCACCATCCGCCATGACAATAAACCCTTTTGGAACCAAGGACTTCCTCGTATCATTGGGGCCTGCAGGGCCCGCCACCGCCAAAGCTTCCAGCCACTGGAACCAGGGACCTTCCTCCGGTATGTGACACAAGCTGCCTGGAAGCCTCCAGGCAGCCTCTACCTCGCAGGGCCCCCGGGCCGCTGCCGTGTGGGCCCAGGGGCTGCTACTGTGGCCCGCCAGTTTGTCCCACACTTATGTTTTCAGGGCTGACTTGAGACATCACCAACATGACTGCTTAAACATGAGCTAAACAAATACAACAAAAGAATGCATAGTGGACCTGGGAACTCTCAGGAAGCATTATTCTGATTCTTATGAACTTTAATCAAAGGTAGACTTCCTGATTATAGCTCTTTGATTTTAAACTATAGGTGATCATTACAAAAATCAGTTCTCTTTCTAAAGTGTCAATGTGGAGTGTTTTTATCAAAACTCTACCGTTTCCTTCACATTTGTTAGCTGAGTTATTTTAGTTTGCTCTTGGTAGACATTTCTTACCTATTGACCTATCTTCATGGTTTCTGGAGTTGTTATGCTAGTGTATTAAAAATATTAAACTGCACATTTACTTTATTCTGTCTCTTTTTTTCCCTGCCCAAATCTTCACTGGACTTGTTTATTGAGAGAAATTTCTAAAAGACTAAAATAGCCTCTGTGGCTACACTGATAACCTTCAGGGATCCTCTTTAGATGCTTCACCAGGTCCTTCAATGTGCATCTCAGCCTTCCCTTTCTGCTCCCATTTTTAAATCCCTCTAAACATTTCTGGTCTGTGTAGCAATTTAATTTTTTATTATCAAAGTGGAAAGGCACAGAAGATTTTTCCTGTATAAACTGCAGTTAATTACACAGCTGTAGTACAAAGTTATGTAGACTCTACTTTGTAAAAAAGATTACCTAAAGATTACTTCTCTAGTTTAAAAGTTATCCCAAATTTCATTTTTGTACATGAAGTGGAAATGACCAGAGTAAGTTTGGAACTCAGATGATCCCTAGATATTTCGTGAAGCCAAGTCTTCCATTATTTTAACTAGAAGTTGCAGTGCTCTTTCCTTGATAGTCTTTGGTACATAGTATGTCCTTTAAAAGTTCTTGGAATTTATCTTATTCTCATGTTATGGTTTAGAAATAAGATTATTTGAAGAATTAGATTTTAATTCAGTTGTGCCTGGATGACAATGTATTCTCCAGACTCACACGTTTTTAATATTTGTATTTTTCCTGTCCTCTGTATAGTTGTCCACTCTGGTAAGAATATGAGGATGTGTGAGATGTACTACATAGAGGCTACACCTCATTCTCACTGACATGTTCTCCTAGAACAAGAGCAATGAATTCTGGGATATTTTCCCCTAAATGGACCTAAGTTATCATCCAGTTTATGAGTCCTGAAACCCAGTATGCAGAGATTAGCTGGTGACAGTTTATGTTTTTTTGTACAGTGTTTTATACATAAAAATAACTAAGTATTATTAAAAGAGACCTGAGGAATGAGAGGAAATCTAGCCATGTGCTTCAGAGTTAAGGATCTCATCAACAATGCCAGATGTGTTATCATTCTTCTACACTTCCCACCTGTCAGATGCAAAGTGATCCTTTGGGTTTGCTTTAGCCTTGAATACATAAATTTATAGATAGATGGATAAATGATTATATATGAGCTCAGTAAAATGATGAGATATGGAGTCATCATGACTATTTTTTATTTGTAGAAGTTTTTACATATAGTAGATAATTGATAGCTTAGTCATCGTCTCCCAGAAAAGTGTGATCTAAAGTTGATTCCAAAAGCAAATGAGCAGTGCCTTTTCCTCAGTGTACCATCTGTGATTCTATAAGTTGGGGTTGTTATCATATGGTTTCACTAGCATGTGCTTCTCCTTGGTTGCTCTCATGTAAGGACTAAGAGGCTTTACTGCTCAGCTGCGATGAAGTCATGATGCTAAGTCAGTCAGTCTGTGTCAGTGTTCAAAAACTATATAAGAAACCAACTGGCTGGACATGGTCCATTTGGTACAGTTTTATTTAGGTGAACTACCATAGTATAGTGTTTGTGTGGAAGGGTGGGATTTATTTTATAGATGTTTAAGTATATCTAAAAATAAGGTTTATTTTAATTTGAATTTTGTTTGTTTGTTTTGTAATGTTGTAGGGTATACACAAGAGAAGACTGCTCAGACATGGGCTTAATCCAATAAAAAGTCTTTTTCAGTTTAGTTGTCTAGTGACTACACTTGATGTTTGGGATTCCAGTGTAGCATCAAGACCTTTTCAGGATGAATTTTTAAATACAAAAATTGCATTGTAGACTGACATACTTTGGTTAACAAGACCAGTTTGCCAGAAGCAGAAGATTTACAATAAGGTTGGTATATTTAGAAGCTTTATCAAATCTATGAAGTTTTATGCATTAGGTCTTTGTTTTTGTTTGGCTCATGGTACTGTGAACATGCTGAGTTTTCTCATCTGAATGGTACTTTCATCACGGAATCAGTTTGTACTAAGGTTTTGGGGCCTACTAGTGTCTGGGACTCTGTTGTAATCAAAATAATTTAAAAAGTAAAAATTTGAGGGAGGGATTGATTGACTGACTGAGAGAGCATCGTATGCCTTTACTGAGCATCAGGGGAGATGTTGGATAGGAGAATCCAGAGGAACCCATACTGTGCTTGTAACATTTGGTGTCTCAAGTCTCTTGGTGATTTTAGTAGGTTAAGGATGCAAGAGACAGTTGTGATCATGGGGTTTCAATTTACTGCTGTATTTAGTAGCCATTAAAAGATTGTTGAGAAATTAGCTAAAATATTTCAGGCTAAGGGATAGGGAGCTAAACAGTGGGAAAGAACTTGGGTTCATCAACTAAAGGCCTCTGTCTAGATTCTCAGTACTCATGTATAAAGCTAGGTGTAGCCACAGATGGGCAGATATGGTCAATTTGCTGTGTTTTGCTACCCATCATCCTAGGAACAGATTCATAAAGAGACACTCTCTCCAAGGAATAAGGCCAAAATGATAAAAAAATATGAACCTGGGCCACACTGACATTCACTCATCCACATGAAATTAGACTATATCTTAGAAAATATTTCTATAAAAATTCTATGAAAAATCTAGATTTGGAAATGAGATATCACTTACCTATTGTAGATATTTTTCCATATAATAGAATATGAATGAATGAAAGAAAATAAAGTGATACCAGAGATCAGAGACACTGGAGGTTTAGAATATCAAATTATTGACATTAAATGATTGGATATGGGAGGTAGTAGGGAGGGGGAATGAATCTTTGGAAATGATAACAGCCAGCAGTTACTAAGAAGTGTTTGTTTTTGATGAACTTAGCCAAAGCACTGTGCGTCTATTTGTATATATGTGATTTTTTAACTGTTATATTGAAATAAGTGACAAATGAAGGCAAGCCATTTTTACTTATTTTTTATTTTTGCTCAAGAATATAGCTGACAAATTATTTCTTCTTCCAGTTCATAGGAGAAATAAATCAATGACATTTGCTCAAGTGTGGCTATCTTGACTGACTTTAGGAAGAACTCGGGACATTTTAAAGAAGTGTCTAAAATACCTGTACATGAAAACAGCAAGATAAGCACTAATTTATGGTCCCCTTTGTCCCTACACTGATATATTTAAGAGAGTACACATTTTTATTGCTTTATATTTCCAAGGTCAAGCTCATATTTTAGTATTTCTATGAATAAATATCCTGATTTTCAGAGATAAAGTCATATTTCTAGGAGAGATCCAGGGCTACAGTTTACAAAGAACCATTAAAAGGATAACAATCCTTATGGTATCCTTGGGACAGACATACTCTGCACCCTGACAACTGCTCTTCAAATTTCTTAAAATTTATTATCTTTGTTGAGAAGCTAAAAATTACAAGGACAGGTGACACTGAATCTAAAATTGAGGATACAAGACATTTACAAAACTTATGTCTATAATTTAAGCAACTGCTAATAATTTTTAAGAACCCAAGGATAAAAAATACTCCCGAATGACAGATGTATAGGACAGAATATATTAATAGCCTCATAGAAGAATAAAGAATTTGTGCCTTTAACTTAGGGAGAACATGCATGCTTGGTTTTAACTTTCAGATGAGGCGATAAGAGTAGCATTTGTAGGAGGGTGCTGAAAGTACTCAGTAACCACCAGGAAATGTTTGCTCTAGGTATTGTCTACCTGCCATAAGGGAATACATTGCCAAGTTTGACTGACCATAGGTAAGTAAAAATCTCTGCTAGGAGCTTGTACCTTAAACTCTCCCTGAGCAAAGAGATATTAACATATAGTTGTCAATGATTCAAAGAGGAGACAGAACAGATCTGTGGAAGAATAAAGAGCTTATAAGTATGGCAACTGTGGACACCCACACATATATTTATATACACATAGACATACATATATACACATAAATAATAAAATAAAAACTTAAATATTCATATAAAATATATGTAAAGAAACCAAACTGTAGTATATCAAAGCTTAACTTACACCAAATAAAAACTGGAAAATAAAACAAAATTTTATTTTCTAGCAAGTTATTACTTAATGTTCTGTTCTGGCCAAACCAAGTTACATTTTAATCGAGACTCAAGGTCAAAGAACTTTTAGTGTTACCAAGTGAGAAGGTATGAAGCCCCAATCCAAAGGGAACAAGACTAGAAGTGCTTGAAGTTTGACTGACCTTGGTTCCATTTACTGTATCAGAAAGAATTCAAATACAATTTGAATGACATGAGCCTTATTGTCAATTAATAGCTTGGGAGTCAATCAAAACCTCCATTGTCTACATAAAATTAAAGTGCTCTGGAAAAGTATACAATGTCAAATTTGAAAAGCAAAAGTTATTGTTGAAGGGAATTTGTTATACTAGATAACATGTTCTGATATTAATAAACTAAATTTTCTATGATTTATGGAGTTTTTAAATTATAAATATACATGCACTCTTATCTAACATTCATCATTAAGAAAATTTTAGTATAAAGGTCATGGGTCCTAATTTTCATTCCAGAAAATATCACCCCTATATGATTAACTTGTCTTCAAATACTTACATGTAATTAAAATGGTATAAAAGCAAAAAGGAGGAGGGGGGATGGGATGGGGGTTTCTAGGGAGGGGGAATGGGGGAAAAGGCTGACATCTGAAATGTAAATAAATAAAATATCCAATAAAAAATTTTAAAAACTGAAAAATATAGGAAAAAATGTATTTCATTTTGTGAATTTTAATTGGATTTAACAAACAAAATAATAAGGATGCTGAAGAGGTTGGAATATATGTAGATTAAACTAGATATATAAGATAAGCATTTCAGCATTCAGATCATTGGAGAATACTGGAAGGTGCGAGGATAATTTCTACTTCATTGACAAAATGTTAGTAGAGGAGATTCGAATGTTGAGAAATATTTATCAGTGAAGAGTAACGCCTTCCTGAATTCAAGGGAGTTTCAGCAAAAAAAAGACACAGGCAGCATCATCAGTTATCAGGGAATGTAATAGTCGCAGGGTAGCTCGTGAACTACAGTAGCAACTGAAACACAGGAATGTCTAAGATCAAGGAATCAGCGCATCAAGCAAGGCAAGGACTGACTATATTAAGAGTGCAATATGAACTAAGGCAAAAGGACAATATTCTCTGCCAGTCATTTCTTCACTTTGTACCAAAAGTGTTAAATATATATCTATGTAAATGGGTCCTACATGTTGGGCCTTTCTTTATCATTTATCAGTTGCATATTACTCAATAATTTTTTACTATTTCTAAGTTTTTTCATGTACACAATAAGCACACTAATGATGAACTCTTAAATATTCACCTCTATTGACTCTTATGAGAAGAGCATGAGGTTGGGTAGGTGTTTTCTTTGCCTAATTTCACTGAAAAACAAATAACTTCAAGACTTGATGGCATAAATAATCATACTGTTATTTATTTATAAATTTGCTACATTGTAAGGATAACTCATCTCTGATTTACTCAGTCTCTGCTGTCATGGCAAAAGGGATGAGAAATACCATTCAAAAATGTCTTTTTTCATATGTCTGCTAGTTTTTTTTTTTTTTTAATTTTTTTTTTCAGCAAATCAAAAAAATTTAAAAAGCATTCAAACAGAATAAAATGAAAAGAAACAAACAAGCAAAATACCAAGGGTCAGATATACTTATACAAGAATTCTATAGAGCCTTCAAACAAGCAATACTTTTTGAGTTATGTTTAAAAAAATTCAGAACCACAATAAGCTCCTTCACAAAGCAAATAATATTGAAATAGTGAAATCAAGTGTAAACCCAACAAAAATATATAAGTTATAGTCCAGTATCCCTCATGAATATACATACAAAAATTCTCAATGAAGTAGTTGCAAACTGAATACAAGAGATATAAAAAATAATATTCCATGAATAACTGAACAACTGTTTTTTTTTTTTTTTTTTTTTTAGAAGACCATACTCCATATACAGGCTGCATGTTTTGGGATAGCCCCCACTCCAGATGTTTGAGACCTACATGAAAACCAAGCTGCACATTTACAACATATGTGCAGGGAGGCCTAGGTTCAGCCCATGGAGGTAGATCTGTGTAGACTAGGTATTTCAACAAATGGTGCTGGTCCAACTGGAGGTCAACTTGTAGAAGAATGCAAATTGATCCATACTTATCTCCTTGTACAAAGCTCAATTCCAAGTGGATCAAGGACCTCCACATAAAACCAGCTACACTGAAACTAATAGAAGAGAAAATAGGGAAAAGCCTTGATCATATGGGCACAGGGGAAAAGTTCCTGAACAGAACACCAATGGCGTATGCTCTAAGATCAAGAATTGACAAATGGGATCTCATAAAACTGCAAAGCTTCTGTAAAGCAAAGGATACGGTCAACAGGACAAAGCGGGAACCAACAGACTGGGAAAAGATCTTCACCAACCTTACATCTGATAGAGGGCTAATATCCAAGGTATACATATGTCTGCTAGTTAAAGAAGGTTATGAGCTGAGGCATTATCTAGACTGTGACCAACAAGTAGCAGGAGTGAGGGTAAATCTCAGTATTGAGCAAGTATGAACTGGGGACTAGGTTCAAACCACACTCAAAAAAAAAAAAAAAATGACCTGGATGTAGACTTTCTGTCATCTTGGAACTCGTCATTCAATGAAAATGGGGACATGACTACTAGGAGGTGTGGTTGAAGAGGTTTTTATTGTATAATACAGCCAGAGGCATCTGGAAGAGTCAAGAGCAAAGAAAGTAGTAAATTCGATATTGTCAGTAATCTGAACCACGTCATGAGGGGCAAGGAACAAGAGAGGAACAGGAAAGAAAGGGTGCAAAGAGAAAGCCAAGGATCAAGAACCATAAAAACCAAGAGAGCTTGAAACAAAAATGGTTGGCTTAGATAGGAAAGGGAAGCTGAGGTATAGCAAGTAGGGCTCAACATCCCGAGAGGTTTAGGGCAAGGGACAAGGAAGAGAAGAGCTAAGAGGTACCAGGACTCTGTAACCATTACTTGCTAGACAGGGAAAGGCTGGCATGCAGAGTTTGCTTTGATACATTAATGGGTACAAGAGTTAGTTCTTTTCCTGAGTTCCTTTGAGACTTAAACATTCATATGACACCTAAGATGCATGTTCCAAATAGCAAGATTGAGCCAGGTGTAGGTGATATGGATTCTTATGGCTCAATTCAATAGGTACAACAAAATTTCAATCACATTATGTATGTCAAAGCTGCCACAGCATTCCAAGACTTTCTACGGAAACTAAAGGACACTAAACTTTCCTTGGAAGAGAGTCTAATTTCAGGAAGAGAATGAGGAATATTGAGGAGCCCTGTTTTAAATACAGTGTTTGCCATAAATGTATACACAGTGTTCTAGGCAACATAGAACATGTGCAAAGACAAAGAGCTTGTGGGTAAAGTGTTTAAACAATGCTAGTTGTTGTGACTATAAGTATGTTTCTCATTTTTTCACATAAAGATATTCAGTGTTGGTAAATGAATGCATTTCTGGTGTCTCCTTGGACTATAATTACAGCAATAGCAAATACAATTTCCTGAGAGTTAAGCACATCCTAACAGCTATGATTAAAATTCTGAGTATAAAGTTAAAAGCCTTTCAAGGTTTTATGTGGGTTGGCTTAATGGATTCAGTAAAAGTCAACTGGGCCCTAACTGTGTACACAGGATCATCCTGTCAACGTGTGGATGGATTTATAGGACTTTAAATTTTTTCTCTTCCATTCTCCCATTCATTTAAATGCCCAATAAAATCTTGTACCATTTTAATAAGCCCAAAGTAAAGACAACCATTTAACATCAAACATTAGATTGTATGTTTCTGAAGGAGGAGAGGACACTACTTGATGTGCACACTCTTCTGAGTTCCACAACTCAGAACTTACTCAGGAGGTAGCAGGCATTTATGTGACTGTGGTTTGGTTAATAAAGCATGGCTGGCACCCGAAGAAGAGTGGGTAAGGTTTATAGTATTTATGATCATGGTCATTATGCCAGCTCAGTCTCAGAATCATCTATATCCACAACAGTCATAGGAAGGTTAATAAAAATATGTTTATTAATACCAGAATACCTGAAACATAGAACTAGACAATAAAAACAAATGCTACAGAAATTAGTCTTTAAGTAGTTTTCTTTGAAGTTGTTGTTCTACTGATTTTGAAATTATAAATACTTCATTTTCCCCTTTCCTTTCCCCTTCCAATCATTGTCATGCAACACTCCTGGTTTTCTCTCAAAATTGTAGCCACCCTTTCTTCAACTATTATCACACACACGCACACACAGACACACACACAAACACACACATGCACACATGCACACATATATACAAATTCACATATACTCCTAAATCTTTACATACAATTTACTCAGTTTATATATTGTTACTTGAATGTATTATATGGCCTAAGGGATAACTACATTTTAGTGTTTGCAGGTAACATACACATGAGCACCCAGCTGTATTTGGGAGTCTGATGGAATTATAGTATCCAAGGTAACCTTGAAGAAAAGGCTATACAAGGAAAGGGGGTATTAATTTTTTATAACCCATAATAATTTTCTCTCTGTAAGTCTTATCTTTGGCATGCAAACCTGAATCTTCAAATTAGGAATGGTCCCAGTTTAACAGAGATCTTACTATTTAAAGTGCCATTTCATATTTTGAAATACATATGCATGGCCAGTTCCAACCACTAAGGAACTTGCATGACTCCATTTTGAAGGCAGGGGCCATTATACTGTATTGTTAAAAATAAGCTTTCATTTACTGAAAGACCTAAGTTTCTGTTCTTAATTGTTTCTGGGAGCCTGATTTGCCCCAACCCATGACCTTGATTTATATTCTAGAATACTCTAACCCTCCCTAACCTTCCCTAATCATATGGTGACCATATGCTGAATTGTTTTTTTTCAGATTTTTCAGTATTTTCTTATTGCCTCATTGTCTCTCTTCTGTAAACCTACTTTGAAAATACTTGTGAATTTACTCCTTAAAAAGAGGTCAAGGAATGGACTTAGGGCTGGTCTTCCTACGTTGACTTAGGACATAGTTGGTGGCTAGCTCCTGGGTGTACCCCATTAAAATCAAGCCTGCTTTAATTTTTTTTGGCCTGGTTACAATTGACATTTTCTGGAAGCCCCCCCCCAACAAGATTCAGACCACCCACTCAAATTCTAAAGCCAAACCTTCACTCTGGAACTCCAGGGGTGAGGAGCTACTTGAGGAGGCATGTTCTGTCAGATGTTCCAGGACTTGGAATACACATTCAAATTGCAGACTATTGGGGTTAACTGGGGGACCGAGAAAAGCAATAAGGATTTATAGAGGTCTCCTGGTGAGTCATTGTCTGGTGCTATTTTGTGGGATTCTTATCTGGAACATGAAAAGGATTATATGGGACCCCAATATTCTCCCATTGAAGGAAAAAAGCAGAATGTTGCATTGTCTGCCTGAGATTCTTGGTCTGTTTTTGTGTTGTGTTTTGCTTTTTGACTTGTTTATCTTGTTTTTGTAAGTCTTGACTTTGAACATCTTATTTTTGGCTTGCATTTCTACTGTCTCTGTTCTGTCTTTTCTACTCTCTGTGTTAACTGGTTTATATTGGGGTGACTGAAACAATGAAGAGCATGTGTAATAAACAAGCCTAATCAACCTCTAGACTGTGTTCTGAAGAATTTTGACAAATTTTACCCATCTATAGTCAAGGAGGATTATAGTCATCCTATCATCAAGAGTCATCTCTGAACATTGTGTGAAACTGAATGGCCTACATTTGGGGATGACTGGTCTTTGCAAGACACTTTTAATTCTCAAATATCCTGGACAGTGGTAAACGTCAACCTTGGTGAACTCAGCCACCCAGATCGAATTGGATACATCTTGCCTTGGACTAAAGCAACTTCTAATCCATCACCTGGATAAAGGTCTAATATGGTTCACAAGAGGCTAAGTGGCCAAGCCATGATTGTTGGCAGACAGGGACCATTTGAGAGCCTGTGGCAGAGACCCAGGAGCCCCCTCTGAAACCTTTTCTGCTGGACTCACAGAAGGAAGCATGCCTCCTCCCTCTATATAACCATATTTGCTCTATTTACCTCCTTACCTGAACTTTCACCTTCACCATCCCAGTCTCCACCCTGTTCACATATATCACTTACCCCACCATCTAGCACTCCCTTATCTGTCCCTGTCTTTCGCCTCCTCACACCTGCCAGCGAGTCCCATATAATGCACAAATCTTCCTCTGATTCTGGTTCTGTGGTGGCATCTCCTTTGGTCCTTGTTTCCCTACAGCTATTTTCTGACAATTGTTCCATGCTCTGTCTCCACTAGGGATGTCTACAACTAGAATAACCAGAGTCGTCTTTCAGCACTAATCCAGATTCTTTATTTCTTTAATTGATTCTATCTTTTTCAATCATCTTTCCATGTGGAACAACTGTTGGCACATTCTCCACACCTTCCTCATTACTGAAGAAAGGGAATGATTCCTATGAAAACTACTGAAGCACACTCCAGAACAGCTTCAGTGGTTTATGACCAGAGCGCAAAGGCAATTCACTGTGCTCTGCCAAGATGGAGACATCAATGGGACTACAACACAGAGAAATGTAGGAGAGCATGCAGTGAGTAGACCAGGTTCTGTTAGAAAGGATGAAATGGCAGCCCCAAAGCCCACAACCCCATTTAAGGTATCAGATGCAAAACAGGACTTCAGCATTCGTGAAGTACCTCCTGGACAATATGCACTTATTCACTGCTAAAGAACCAGAAGACCTGACAAATCTAAAGGTGATTTACCTGGCCTTTGCTACTTAGTTGACTTCTTGTCTTAGTTAAGGGTTTTATTGCTGTGAAGAGGTACCGTGACCAAAGTAACTCTTATGAGGGCAAACATTTAGTTTAGGCTGGCTTACAGTTTCCAAGGTTCAGTCCTTTTTCATCATGGTATGAAGCATGGCAGCAGTCATCATGTAGGCAGATGTGGTGCTGGCAGAGCCAAAAGTTCTACATCTTGATCTGAAGGCAGCCAACAGGAACCTCTCTTCTATATTGGGCACAGCCTCAGCATAGGAACCTCAAAGCCCACCCCAACAGTGACACACTTCCCCAACAAGGCCATACCTACTCCAACAAGGCTGCATCACCTAATAGTGCCACTCCCTGATCCAAACATATTCAAACCACCACTCCTCTGATATATGTAGGAGGATACAAAAGATGAATGGCTTTGCAGCAAAGAATGGGTCAGAACTATTAGAAAAAGCCCAGAAGATGTTTAACAACAGAGAGAGCAAAGAAGGTCATTTGATAAAGAAGATGGGGTATGCCACCCTAGCTGTACTGCAAGCCCTAGGCGTTTTCAACTCTGCTTGTGCACCCCATGACTAAAAAAAAAAAAATCTTGACAAAAAGATCACTGTGTCTGCTAAAAAGAAATGGGTCATTGTAAAAAGGAAAGTCCACTATGGAAACAGGCAGACTTTTCCAAGCCCAAGGCAATTATAGCTATGGAGGATTAACGAGGCCAAAGCAGGCCCCCAGAGCCTATAGTAACCTTAACCAATAGGTGGGCAACATATAAATATTCCTGGTGAACATGGGGGATCTACTCATTCAAGATTATGGGAGCTCCTAGGAACCCTTATCAACCAAACAATGGAAATACAGGGGAAAAAGTGAATATATATGACACTGGCCAGACATCCTAGGACAAGGCACTGCGGCCCATTCTTTTCTTGTTATTCCTGAATGTCCCTAACTTTTAAGGGATGGGACCTCTTGAATAAGCTTCAGGCAATAATATTCTCAGGATATACTCCTAGGTTGACTTACTTTGCAAAGGATTTACCTATAACTTGTCTAATAAGTGAGGATTATCTTGCCAATCAGCCTGGAATACCCCCTGGTTGTCTTGAAATAAAAAGTACCACTGAAGGTGTCCTGACTCAGGCTCTGGGTCCCTAGAAAAGGATGATAGCTTGTATGTCAAAGAGAATAGATCCCATAGCCTCTGCATAGCCCTTTGCTTCAGATCCATCATGGCCACTGCCACTCTTGTAAAAGCTAACAAGCTCACATTGGAACAAGCTCGTGCTATAACAGTTCTAATAGCTGTGGGAAAGCTTGCCGAGGGATGCCACCAACTGGTGGATATCCAGTGCCTCTCTGATTTAGTACCAAGCCATTCTTTTAGATAAGGACAGTCTGACCTTTGATACATCCTTGGCTATCAATCCTGCCAGCCTGCTGCTGGACAATGACACTGAGGTACCCATCCGTGACTGCCTGGAGATACTGGACATCATCCAAGGTATGCAGCCTGGCCTGGCAGATGTTCTTCTTACCAACAGAGATGCAGTTCTTTACATGGAGAGCAGAAGCTTCATTCAAGAAGGGGTGGTAATAGGCCAGAAAGAGGTCACTTGGGCACAATCCTTGCCAGGGGCTTATCTATCCTGAGAGCAGAAATAATTGCTCTGCCACAGAATTTAAGATGAACTGAAGGAAAAAAAAAAGGTGAATGATACACAAACGGCTTATATACTTTTGTCATGGCTTGTGTTCTTAGACAGATATATAAACAGCGGGGTTTACTCACCTCAGAAAGAAAGATTATTAAAAATAAACATGATATTGTCCTAGCTGCTAGAGGCCATCTGGCTATGAACTGAACTGGCCAGGCCACCAAAATGCTAAAAGTCTCCAAACTTAAGGTAACAACAATGCAGATTAAGTTGCCCAGGAGGCTGTTCTCAGGAAACTCAAACCCCAGACCAATCTGGTACTGTCTGCTGTCTCTGAGCCCTAACTCTGCCTTAATAAATATGTTCCTGGGTACTATCCAAAATAGATCAAGTCATGTCTGATTTAGGGCTCAGGAGAGCCACAGTGTATCTTACTTTAGAGAAGAATTTGCATACCAAATGGTTCCATCCATTTGTCACCAAAGAAAATCTCAGAACTCATTTCCCATCTGGTTACCTGGACACCAAGTAAAACTTCAGATCATTCCAGATGGCTGTCTGAGCTGTACCAGGTAAATGCAAAGATGACATGCCTCTCCCAGATCAACAGAGCCAAGGTGCTGAGAATCTTGTGAATTGAACTTAACTGAAGTCAAACCAGGATGTGTCTACAAGTCTCTGCTGGTCTTTTTCCCTACTATTACAGACTGAGCAGAGGCTTTTCCACCCTGAGTGGGAATAGCTAAGAAATTAATAATGGAAATTATCTTCAGGTTTGGCTTTCCCGTATCTCTGGAGTACAATGATGGCCTGGACTCCACAGCCAAGTTATCTCAATTTCTCTCTAAGGCTTCTGACTTCATTGTATATATCATCCTCTAAGTTCAGGAAAGGTAGATAGGATACATAGAGCTTTAACAGATTTTTAACTAAATATACTCTTGAAACTGGTGGTAACTAGGTTGAACTGTTGCCTTATAGTCTTTTCAAAGTCTTATATGTCCCCTACCTAGAAAAGTTCATTCCAAATGAAATAATCTGTGGGCAACCACTGCCCATCATTGCTCAAATGTAGGCTAGACTATTAAGAGATTGTCCCTGTCTAACCTGAGTCTTTAAAAGGATGACAATTAATTTTGAATAAGATTTTCCCTCAGCTCAGCCCCTTAGATACTGTCCGTCAGATCATCCATTCCAGCCCAGAAATTCTACAATAGTCTGCCACTTCAAAACTGACCAGCATCTACCTACATGGAAAGGACCTTACACTGTGATTCTCTGGATGCTTACTGCTGTTAAAGTTGCTGTTATTCCTGCCCGGGATCATCACTTGTACATCAAGAAGGCACCTGAGGTACCCACAGAAGAGAATCCCAACCCCCAGAGGTGGAAAATGACTGAAAAGGTACCATTAAAAAAGTCAAACTTTCTATGGTTTTCTAATAGAACTTTAAACATCGTATTCTTGCTGTTGAAATCTATACCTTCATTATCCTATGGCTAACAGTTTTTATTGTTTTGTTTTCAACCTTTGTAAACAGAACCTAAATGCATTTAGACAGAGGAAATAAAAGGCACCTCTCTTATAAGGAAATAGCCTGATATTGTTTTGCTATGCAAAATATTGCTTTTATCCACCAGGGCCCATAGCTTAAACAAAAGAAGGGAAACACATAGTGTTTAGCCAGATGGATGGAGGATACTTAGGATGGACTAGGCTAAGTGACCCCTCCTGATGTAATAATACAGACTTTGACATAATCAAATATTCTTTAAAAGATTTTAATAATGAAATTACACATGTGCTAAAATAAGAAGGGGATTGCAAGATTCATTATTCATTTCAGTTGAACCTAACATATCCACAGTAACCATGTCTGTAACTAATAAGATAGAATATAATCTCTGCATCCATCCAGCACTAAAATGCCAAAGAGAAAATTCTTGTGTGACAAGAAGGATCCCTCTATTTCTAGGCTCTTAAAGAAATTAATAAAAAATGGAGCTTTCATAGGAAATTTCACAAGGATCATGGGACAAAATGAAACATTCCCCAATAGTGTTTTAAAAGCTGTGGTTGAGGTTCCCATTCATAGTATCTTTTTCATTCACTGTTTATGTTTTGATTGCACCAATGTTTCTTCTAATTGGAATACCATTTCTTATCAACCCTCCCCTTTGGTAAACAGTTGCCCTCAGGATAAACTTTTTTTCTGTGAAAATAATACTTATTCGACATTCCCTGCAGATTATGAGGGTTTATGTGAGATAGGATGAGTTATACCTATTTTACTCAGCAAATCTTTATAATCAATTCATAGAATCACAAGAACTCTTCTTGAGAAATTCAATGATTCTGTACATGTTTTAGATCCTACTGTATTGCCTGGTACTCTGGACTCTCTGTTACCTGTCCCTGGGCTTGTTTGTTATGCTCAGAGAATAAGATCCCCACAGACTACCAGAGACTACCAGAAATCCAATTCTTATGCAAAAGCAGTGAGCCTTTATTCATGCTGGAGCGTGGACCCTCCAATCTCTCCAACACAGTGGATGGTTATGGAAGATCCTGAGCTGGTGAAGCCTTGGCCTTTTTTATCACAGTTACAGCAGGGTCGGAGGATTGTGTGTATGTATATGTGTGTGGAGCTTTCCAATTTAGCAGTTACATGGTTGGTTAACTTGCATAATCTATTTCATAACGTCTGTTACTAAGGGTGGAATGGCTGTTAGGGAAGTTATGGTTATTGCTAGGGGTGTCTTGGTTCCTGGAACAAGTTGTAGTTTTTCCAGTAACTGAGATCAGCCTGAGGACAAACTTAACATAAAATTGAGTCTAAATACAAAATGGGGTTTGTAATGTTCGGCTGGGACCTTCACTGTTGTTGAACTACAGAGAGGTTTCTAAAGTAACATGTCTAATTTCAAAAACTACTACTATTACAGCAAAAATATTAACTGAAATTAATCAAGAAATGGAAGAACTGAGAACTGTTCTATTAAACTGAGCTACTATAGATTACCTGTTTTTCAAACATTATCTTGGTTATCAGAAATTTACTGGAATGTGCTGTTTTAATAACTTCTGATGTCTCTCATACTATCAACAACCAAATTAATCATCTACATAAAGAAATAAAGAAAATCTTTCAAATATTGACTGGCTAATATGGCTACAATGTTTCTGCCCATTTTTTGGCCATCTAGTATTATTTCTACTAGTTATCATAATTGGGCTTCCAATGTGTTATTTAAGGACATTATTTGTCTCGATTTAGGGACCAGGCCTGATTTCAAAACAGGCCATAAGGCACCAGATCCAAAAATAAACCATATGTCCCAGAAACTACGTCATAAGACACCAGCTCTAGGAACAGAGAATAAAGCCCAGAACAAGATCATAACCTCTACCCCCAACTCCAAAGAACAGCCTGAGGATAATCACAAAAGTTGGGAAATATCTTATTTCAGAATGGGCCATCTGTGCTGGGCAGCCCTATTTCATGACACGATTGAATGTTTATGACATAGCACTGCAAACACTGACCACCTGTGGACCCCCTAGAACCCATCAATAAATTTTTAGATTACCTAACCCTTCTAGAGAGTTCCTCTTGGTTCTCTATAAGAAGGCCTATATGCCTTTGCCCTGGGTTGTCATTTCAAAGAAGGGTTAACCCTTGCATTCTGGTTGTTTCTGCAGAATAAATGTTCTCTTTTTTTTGCATATTATTTGAGTCTGGGTTCTTACTTCAGTGATTTTTGAACCTTTACATTACTAATTTGACTAACAATCAGATAAACAATTCTAGGAATATTGCTGCTCAACCACACTATTAAGACATTAAAAATTTAATTAATAACATTAGTTTTTAATTAATATTTAATTAATAACATTAAAAATTTGACAGAGAAACCTAAGTCAAGGGAGAATAAGGAACCTTCTGACTTCATTTGGAAGGCAGGAGCCATTATGCTATATTATTAAAAATGAGTTTCCATTTACTGTATAAAATGAGTTGCTATTTATAATTCTGTTTCCTGGAGAAAAGCCTGACCTTTGTCAACATATGACCTTGACTTGTTTTTGAGAATACCTTATCCCTCACTTACCCTCCGTAATTATATGGCCACCGCTTTATATTATATAAAGCTGGTTTTTGTTACTGTCATCATTGTTGTTTTTTAGATTTTTCCTTATTTTCTTCATTGCCCCATTGTCTCTTCTATAAACCTGATTTGCGACTACTTCACAACTTTAATCTTTAAAAGAGGTCCAAGGAATGGATTCAAGGCTACTGTCTTTAACCAGAATTAGGAGACAGTCACTACATAAGTAACTGTTGGACGCATCCCAATAAAATTAAGTTTGCTTCAAATTTATTCAAAATTATAGCAGTGGTCTTATTTTCTCCTGGTAGTATTAATATTTTCTGAAGGCCCCAGTGAGAACCTCTTCCAATCCAGCGCTAGCTGTTGCCTGTCACTAGAACGGGGTTTCCTCAGATGGCTTTTTCTAGTCTAAAGCTAGAATATCTGCTTATGATGTACCATTCATTCTTTTCAATCCAGAGAAATACTCTGGTACTCCAATAAAAAAGTTACTTAGAATCTTGACATACAACAAAGTCTTGACATAGCTTAGAAATCACTCCAGTAATAGTTGCTGTGAGGAAAATATTGTACATTTCAGATTATGTAACGATCTCCCACTTCACACAGATTTATCTTACAATATACCTTAGCTTTCACAGAAGAAAAAGGAAAACAGTTACTTAGCAATGTGTGGCTACCACCTTGGTCTCTCACTTCCTGGCACCATTTGCATTCAAGGCACCCACTCCTTCAGCGGGGCTTTGTTTGGTCTCATTTCCATTCCTTAAAAGTGAACTGGGATGCACCCATTTACTCCAATTATTCATCTGACACTAGACATATCTGTTTAACTTAGCCCAAAAGTATACTGGAGTGGAGTCCCTCCGCTTCTGGAATTATACCACAATACAAGCTGTTAAAAACAGAAGCTTCCTTAAACTTCAAAGCTTTTGTTCTACATCCTGAGTTACAGGAAGAATAGTGATGTTAAGTTCCCCAGAGTTGTTCTCTTTCTAAAGCCTGCCTTTACTACTATGTTTGGTTGCTATGCAAATTTCTGAGTCTTAGCAATTTTAATAAAAAAACACTCATTGACATTCCGATTGTGGTCATTTTGAATCTGTTGTGATAACTCCTAATTTGAACATCTAAATCTTGTGCTTCTACATTTTACATTTATTCCAAATGTTCTTGAGAGATAATACAAAGTTATCATTTAAACACTTGTTTTCCTACTGATCACTATAGAGAATTATCTAAAAAAAATGTGTTTGTGAATTGATTCTGTATTACATTTATAAATTCAATACTTTGCATCATTTTACATATTTTACATGAACAATATGATTGATTACATAAAATGGAACCTTTAATAATTAATGTATTATTAATAATAAATATACCAAGGGACAGTTTTGCTCTAAGACTTCTTGGAAATGCTTGTATACGACTAGCTGATTTTATTTTTACTGTTCATTTATAAGAGATTTTATATTTATATATTCAGTGGTTTTGTAGCTGTTTTTTGAGGCAGTAAAATTCTCTGTGTGTGTATGTGTGTATACAGGTATGTCCGTGTACCACAATGTACAAATTGAAGTCAAAGGACTATTTTGTGCCATTTCTTTCTTTCTACATTTCTGTAGGTTCAGGAAGGCTGAACTCTTTTTCGTGAGTCTGAGTAGCAATTGCTTTATGAGCCAAGCCATCCCATCTCACCATCCCTCAAGATGTTGTTTTGATTGACTTATATTAAGAAATGCCAGGTTCCTCTGGTGAAGTTCTTAGAAAAAGAAAGGACTTTAAAAGCATTTTTCAGAAAACTGTATATTCTTAGATAAAAGACCTCAATTATAATAGGAAATAAGAAAAAAAGTTTTTTTTTCTCAAGCCCATAATTTATTTTTTACATTTTATGTGATGACATTTGTTTACTTTTAAAATTTTTATTCCAAAAATACATATATTATATTTTGATCATATTCTTTACCTTTCCACAACTCATCTCAGATTCTCCCAACCTCCCTACCCACCCAATTGCATGTTCTCTCTCTCCCTCAATCTCTCTCTCTCAAAAGAACCAAGAAAAGCAACATATAAAAACCCACAAAATTAAAACAGACAAGCAAAAAGAAAGAGAGAAAGGAAGAGACAAAGACAGAAAGAAAGAAAGAAAGAAAGAAAGAAAGAAAGAAAGAAAGAAAGAAAGGAAGGAAGGAAGGAAGGAAGGAAGGAAGGAAGGAAGGAAGAAAGAAAGGGACAAAGAAAGAGACAAAGAAAGAGTGGAAGAAAATCAGTAAGAACAAAAATGAATAGGGGTGGGCACACATATAAAACTGTGGAGTCTATTTTGTGTATGTCAATCCCAGAATGTGTTTGATGCAATTGATGACAGTCCACTGGAGAAAACTGATTTTCATTTTTCCTGAAGGTACCAATTACAATTGGTTGCTGTTGTTGTATTGTTGATGTTGTTGTTCTCATCCCAGATAGAAGATATCCATTTTAAGAGTATCTTTTCCATAAGCTGGGATTTCATACAATAATTGTTCTGACATGATAGGTAGGGTTGGTTTTTCTACTTTGGTTAATTCCTGAATCCATGTTTTCTACTGACTTAATTCTATGCCTTCTATATCTTTCTGTTTAGGAGTATATTTGAAGTAACAGATGGCATCTTTTACTCCCAGGTTATATTTTTACATTTCCTTTTGGCATTCTGTGATAGTGAAGGGTTTCTCTTTGATCACCAACACAATGAGTCATCCTTCCTATAAACACTGGCACTTTAAGTGTACACTCTTCACATTTGCTTCCATCAATTATGCTTTTCTAATTCTACCATATTGTAACTTTTGAGTCTTAAACATTCCTTATTATTTAAAATAGAAACTCTTGATTTTTAAATACATCAGTCATTAATGAGACTATGATAAAGATCATTTCATTTTACACTATCTGATCAGTACTTTGGCACTAGAATACTTCATTTAGAGCCTGTCTTTTATTGTGTTATCGACTTGTTCATTAATAATTCTTGAGACTTATATAACACAATTTATTTTGATTGTTTTATTTTCTTGATTATAATTTACCTAGAATTTAACATAGAGATACATATTTTTCCACATGCCTTTGTTTGTCTACAGTAACAAATTATCTTATAGAAATCTCTATATTTTAATGCAGTTCTACAGCTAAATAAATACTCAGTTTTGTTTGCCTTGAATTAATGTTAGGTTTATTATTAAAAGGATATTTGAGGAAATAAAATTAAAGTTTGGTAGTTACTTTGGCTATGTAAAAATTCTGTTTTGTTATTTTTGATTTTAATATTTGCTCCTCTCATTTGTTTTATTAATACTCCTTATAAAGTAAAGCAGTCATTTATTTCTCAAGAGACTTTGGAGGTTTTCTCTGTATTTCTTGTCTTATAAGTGGTTAGTATCACTGAAGTTTTCATTGTACTTGAATCATTAAAATATGTCTTGTAGTTTTCTTCATCTTTTCCATCTTTAAACAATTATAGTTCCTCAACCTAGAACTGACCTTGCATGTAATTAAAATCCAAAAAGGAGGAGGTGGGATGCTATAGGAGGTTTCTAGGGATGGAAATGGGGAAAGGGGAAGGTATCTGAAATGTAAATAAATAAAATATCCAATAAAACATTTACTTTCTCTCTTTCCATTTTATGACTTCAGGCACATGAAAAAAGAAATTTATTTTTTATGTTTTACTTTTATTTTAAAACTATCTAAGAGTTACTTTTTAATGCATCCTTCTGTTTCTTCAACCTATAGTTAATTGTATATATTTCATTATTAGTTTTTTTTTTTTTTATTTTTTTATGCAAAAGCTGGCTCAACTCCAGATATGGACAATAATCATCCTATTAAGACCTGGAAGTTAATATTCCCTAGTTTCACAAAGAATCAGTTCTCCCTGCCTGTTCCCAATCCCCAGACTTATACAGACTAATTAGCCTCTCATTCTATTGCATTTGCACTTGGCTTCATATTTTCCAAAACGACAGAAAAATGTTCAAAAGATAAACGAACCAAGTAAGTGACTGAATAATTAGCTTCATAGATTTATTTGAAAACTAGTTTCTTCTAGAAAAAAAAAAAAAAAAGAAAATCTGCCCTGAAGGTAAATTGATTTACTGCTCAAGAGGGCAGGAATTTTTGGAAACTCTACAACTCTTCGTCTTTGTCTACTTTTAAAAGTCCTACCTTTTAGTAACAGATGCCTTGTCTACTTAGATCATGATGAATTCTTTCCATGACACTCTGTCATACTCCTCCATGTAATTGGGCTTGAAGATTTCCTAAAGGAGCTGAGACTTTATTTTATGAGTTAGTCTACACCTTGTAAGAACATGTCAATAATTCCCATCAGTACTTTAATCATTTTTATGAGATGCTAATAAAAAGAAAGAAAATCTAAATGCAGGTATATTTGAATTTCTATGAGCATGGAAAGTTCTATATTTTCCAGATGTGACTATATATCATTTTACTACATATACATATTTATAATGATAATATATCACCAGTCATTTTCATTTCTCCTTTCGTTTTCATTAAAGTTATTTAACTTTATTTATCACTGTGGAGTGTGTGTGTGTGTGTGTGTGTGTGTGTGTGTGTGTGTGTATGTATAGTGGGTGTGTGTATGTGTGTGTAAGTAATAGGGGGGTATGCACATGTGACGCAGCCCATATGTAGAGGTCAGACGGCAACTTAATTAAGTTTTTTTTTTTTTTTCCTTTCCTCCCAACCTTGAAATCCAGGGATAAAACTGAGGTCATCATACAGGTTCAGCAAGTTTCTTCTAAGCCATCTGAATGGCCACTCCTGTTTTGTGTGTATGTGTGTGTGTGTGTGTGTGTGTGTGTGTGTGTGTGTGTATGTATGTGTGTATGTGTTGTATGTGTTTTCTTTTTTCTTAATTACAGTATAAAGTTGTAGAAAATTAATAAGCCAAAAGAAGTTGGATCTTAAAGCAAAATACTCATGAAAGTAATTCTTGCCTATGATGAGTAACCCTAGAAGGAAAACATTTAAAGACATAAAATTATTACGAAATAGACAGACTCAATGATTAAATATTAACATTAGTGATAAAAGTAAACTAAATAATTTTATTTCTAAATGTTCAGTTTTTAAAACTTAGTTCTGATTATAATAATAGTCTTCTCTCTCTCTCTTTCTCACATACATATCCACCGATACATAACTTCATAAAACCTGTCGCTATACAACATTTAGTTCTAAATTTCACCTCCTAGAAACTACAAGCAATGCTTCTATGGTCAGTAGAGGAGGGATTTTTCTCTACCACCTGGGAATTTAGAAGATAGAAGTAGACAGTTCTGAGTTGTGTTGATATAAAGACATATACAATAGTTTGGTGTCTGGGTACTGCAGTGAAACTAGGGGACAAATTAGATGGGTACCCAGATATAAATATGATCTGCTTGAAAAATGTTTGCTTAATGTATTTGACATCCCAGGCTTTGTTTACCGGTGGTGTACACTGATGACAAATCAGTGGTCCAGAAATAATCACGGGCTTCTAGTTGCTCTCACTGTCAATAATGGCTGTTTCTATTTTGTATTCTATACCCTATTTGTACCTGAATTTTTATTTGATTCACAAAGAGGTTATTTTCTCTAAAGTGCAGACATGACATAGTTCCTGTGTAAACATATTTGAAAAAGTCTTAAAAGTGACTTCAGTAAAGCTTTGAATTTGGCAGAGACTCAACAGCTGACAGGGAAGTGTGCAAAGTTTCCAGACATTGAAATGGAAAGCTTTGAATATTCATCTATTGGAGGCTGTAGGAATGGAAAAAGCTGATAGGCTACCCAGAGAGGGAAATGAGGTGAGGGATTACTGGGGCATACTGATATTTTAGGTTTAATGTTAGGTTAGAATGGAAGCCAACTCACAGGCACTCCCCACATTTACACATAAAAAGACTTACCACTGTTATTTTTTTTTTTATTCAAAGATAGATACAATATGAAAATTACCTCAGCACTTCTTTTTTTGTAAAAAATATATTACGAATTAAAAAGGTTCCACCATGAAAGATGCACTTGAAAGCTTGAGCAGACATTTTTATTCAGTGTTTACATAATCCATATAAGTTTATGATTATTAATGAGTGGATTAAAGTGAAGGGCATAGTTAGTGAACAGGGTGCAACATGCAAATGTGTATTTGTAATATAAGTAGGCACCAATTTATCCATTACATTTGAGCAAGCTGTTAGTGAGTGTCAAGTAAGCATGAAAGTTTAACGTTCAAGCCAAATAATTGTCTGAGAGTTAATTAGGTTGACATTAGCACAGCTCAAGTTTCAAGAGGATTTTGGGCATTATCTAATATGCTTGTAGTAACAGCCTGTGCACCTCCTAACCAGTTATATAGTTAGTGCTTTTTTAGACTGGTCTTATTTTCTGAAAACAATCTATTCCTTAATATGATATGTTGAAGTGCAACTCCAACATAACTAAGCACATACAAATGTTAAGCCAGAATTTGTAAGAACCAGTTCAAGATGCCAAGTTATGCACTCTAGAACAATCTGCTCCTAAGGGTTGGGATTTAATTCATAACTGACTGGTCTTATCCACCTAGCAGAATTTATTATGTTTTTAATTTATTCATTGAAATTGTCATGTATGTATACTATACATCTTGATATATCCATGTACTTCTCCTCTAGCTCCTCTTAAGCCTTCTGAACCCATCTTTTCCCAAATTTTCTGACCTTCCTTTTATATTTTTATATAATACACTGAGTCTGATAAGTGCTTCTTGCATGCAAATGCTGTGGAACTGACCACTGGGGCAGGAAGAACCTACCAGAGGAAATACCTCAGTTTAAAATAATGATTCATTTTGATACTTACCTTTCTGACAAGATGGATCCACTAGTGCAATACTGGCATGACTGTTATCGGAGTATTTTGCTGATTTCTGATCAGATTTGAGGCCCACTTCATAAAAGGGAATGCATACCTGGTACGAGGAACAGTTTTGGAGGTCATAGGTCCTGGTACTAGGTACTAGGAGATCTAGTCCTCTGGGAGGAGTCTTTCAGGTAATTCGCAACTTGATTCCTGTGTTTGAAGTGTGTCATATCTTTTATAAAAAATTTTTAGCCAACATTCAAGGTCATGGAATGGAAAATTAATTATGTGTTACATAAATTCTATATTTCCCTTGAGCCCATCACTGCATCTTCTATGTAGGCATTTGCTTCTATCGTTTGCTTGAGCATTCTTTTTTTTTTTTTTTTTTTTTTTTTTTTTTTTAATTTTTATTTTCAGCAAATCAAAAAAAATTAAAAAGCATTCAAACAGAATAAAATGAAAATAAACAAACAAGCAAAATACCAAGGGTCAGATATACTTATACAAGAATTCTATAGG
The DNA here is from genome assembly GCA_021653895.1 of Mastomys natalensis. Taxonomy (NCBI): domain Eukaryota; kingdom Metazoa; phylum Chordata; class Mammalia; order Rodentia; family Muridae; genus Mastomys; species Mastomys natalensis. The sequence goes on along the minus strand of JAJTUV010000566.1, from coordinate 882,640 downwards.
GCCTTCAAACAAGCAACACTTTTTGAGTTATGTTTAAAAAAATTCAGAACCACAATAAGCTCCTTCACAAAGCAAATAATATTGAAATAGTGAAATCAAGTGTAGACCCAACAAAAATATATAAATTATAGTCCAATATCCCTCATGAATATACATACAAAAATTCTCATTGAAGTAGTTGCAAACTGAATACAAGAGATATAAAAAAAATAATATTCCATGAATAACTGAACAACTGTTTTTTTTTTGAAGACCGTACTCCATATACAGGCTGCATGTTTTGGGATAGCCCCCACTCCAGATGTTTGAGACCTACATGAATCAAGGACCTCCACATAAAACCAGCTACACTGAAACTAATAGAAGAGAAAATAGGGAAAAGCCTTGATCATATTGGCACAGGGGAAAAGTTCCTGAACAGAACACCAATGGCGTATGCTCTAAGATCAAGAATTGACAAATGGGATCTCATAAAACTGCAAAGCTTCTGTAAAGCAAAGGATATGGTCAACAGGACAAAGCGGGAACCAACAGACTGGGAAAAGATTTTCACCAACCTTACATCTGATAGAGGGCTAATATCCAAGGTATACAAAGAACTGAAGAAACTAGATTCCAGACCATCAAATAACCCTATTAAAAAATGGGGTAGAGAGTTGAACAAAGAACTCTCAACTGAGGAAACTCGAATGATTGAGAAACATCTAAAGAAGTGCTCAGCATCCCTAGTCATCAGGGAAATGCAAATGAAAACAACACTGAGATTCCACCTCACACCAGTCAGATTGGCTAAGATCCAAAACACAGGTGACAGCAGATGTTGGCGAGGATGTGGAGAAAGAGGAACACTCCTCCATTGTTGGTGGGATTGCAAGCTGGTACAACCACTATGGAAAGCAGTCTGGCGATACCTCAGAAAATTGAACATGGTGTTACCTGAGGACCCAGCTATACCCCTCCTGGGTATATACCCAGAAGATATTTCAACATGCAACAGGGCCACATGCTCCACTATGTTTATAGCGGCCTTATTCATAATAGCCAGAAGCTGGAAAGAACCCAGATGTCCTTCAACAGAAGAATGGATACAGAAAATGTGGTACATTTACACAATGGAGTACTACTCAGCCATTAAAAATAATGAGCTCATGAAATTCTTAGACAAATGGATGGAGCTAGAAAATATCATCCTGAGTGAGATGACCCAATCACAAAAGAACACACATGGTATGCACTCACTGATAAGCGGATATTAGCCCCAAAACACACAATACCTAAGATGCAACGCATAAACCTCATGAAACTCAAGAAGAAGGAGGAAGACCAAAGTGAGGGTGTTTTTGTCCTTTTTAGAACGAGTATCAAAAGATTCAACCAGAGCTCCCAGGAGCTAAACCTCCAGCCTGAGAACAGACCGGCAAGCTGTCCTCTGAGAGGCTCTAACCAGCAGCTGACTCAGACAGATACAGATATCCAGAGCCAAACAGTGGATGGAGCTTGAGGACTCTTAAAGAAGAATAGGTGGAAGGATTGAGGGCCCTAAGGAGATAGGAACTGCACAGGAAGATCAACAGAGTTAACCAACCTGAACCCTTGGAGCTCTCAGAGACTGAATCACCAACCGTGGAGCATACCTAGTCTACACAGATCTACCTCCATGGGCTGAACCTAGGCCTCCCTGCACATATGTTGTAAATGTGCAGCTTGGTTTTCATGCTTGAGCATTCTTGATATTCTATTGCTTACTGCTTGTGCTTTGGTTACTTAAGTCAGTTTTATCTCCTCTGAGGACCAAACCAACCTGGTCCAATTTTCTTGGCAGAGTGGAGTTTGGCTCACTGTAAAGATCAGAACAATCTCTGTAGGTAAATGCTAAGCACCTCTTTGCGCCTATCAGAACAAGGTGGCAATGCAATTCAGGTTCTGTTCTCAGTTTAAAACAAAGTAATGAGAGAGTGGGTGCATTAAGATGGTAACTAATCACATTAGGTAAGGTGTCTAAGAAGATGAATTATATGGCTTTAGAAAAGTGGAGGTAGTTGGGTCTGTTTGAAGATCAATGACCTAATTAGTCACAGGTTGTGAACAGATAGATGACTAGGTTTATAGCACCAAACACAATTTTCTTCCTGTTCAATATGTCTTATATCCAATTAGAGAGTGCTGGTTTCTGCCAAGATATAGTACCACCATTGCACCTTAGAGACATCTTGCCCTACCTGTAATTGTTGTGGTTCCTAGGTATCACAGCTGGGTATCATAAATGTCCTTTTCTTCTTAGAAACGTGCATAGCAACTTCCTGTACTATGAAGCTTAGACTTCAAGGAAAAAGCTTCCAAGTTAGATATAAATCTATTCCTCTCACTCCTGTCTCCAAAGTGCATGATGTCTTCATCAACAGATAAATATCTTCCACTTTTGGGAGGGAACTAAGGGCATCAGCTGTAGCCATATACTGTTTTGGGAGTCTTTCAGATTCCTGTGATCAATAGCCAAAAGGAGATTATTATTCATGGTACTAGGTGTTTGGTTATTCTATGGTTCTTGGAGGACCATTACTACCACAAGTGATATGCACACACACACACACACAAACACACATATGTGTGTGTCTTATCTCTCCCTCTTCAATTAACTCCTTACCTTTTCTGTTTCCCCATTCATATCTACTCACCCACAGATAAGTTTTGCTCTTATTCCTTATCAAAGAAGTATTTTTTTCAAGCATATGTAAACCATTATAGAAAGCCATTAATAGGCTTTCTATGCAAAGAACATCATTTACTGCAGTGGTCAGCCTCCACTGGAACATTGACAATCGAATTCCTATATCCAAGGCTTAGAGAATTATGGAGAACAGAAAAAAAGATTATAAGACTAAAAAAGTCTATGGAGTCTACTGTGAAATTTTATCTTCTAGATCTGAGAGAGAAGATATACCAATAAAATTGTTACAACATGGTTACCTAAACGTGAGCTGCATAATTAAACACCAGTTAATACGCTCAAGTAGGTGGAGAAAATTTCATGAGGCTCCATTCCTAAATGAAGAGATACAGGTAATTAAAATCTGCTAAGATAGGGATAATTAGTCTCTTAATTGTAAGTGTGTATGTGTGCCTGTATACATATATATGATATATGTACATATCATATATATATTTCAATTTACATGTACCAAATAAAAAACAGATTCCTTTTGAAAACTGATGTACAGATGGCCCACATCCAGTGTCCTTAGCAATCTGGAAAATGCAAAGTAAAATTACATTAAGAATCTGTCACTTGCTCAACCACAGACAATCCTGGCCAGGAGACCAGGTAGGCTGTCCAGGGATCTTCTCCACTTTCTTTGTTGCCCAGGAGATCCTATCCCTCAGGATCATCCCTAATGTTGTAAGGGAAAACCAGCTGCAGTCTCCCTTCCTGCCTATCTGTGTGTCCTACGGATCTCAAAGACCACCTCCTACTGACCTCTCTTTTCCCACCCAGCCTCCAGCAGCAGCAGACATTCCCTGTGAACACAGCAAGTAAGCAGACTAGTAAAATAGGAAACACACAGCCATCACACTCTAAACATCCAGAGTGGAAAAAGAAACCAAAGGAGAAAATGCCTGGCCACCAAAGACAAATCCAGAATTCAGCACCTAAACCTATAATTATCGCCAGACCAGATGTCTAAATGTCATCATAAGAACACAATCAGTAACAGTCAGGACTAGAGCCCAGCTATCCTACTACAGCAGGCCTGGAATGTTCTGTTATAGCCGAAGCACAAGGAAAAGATCCCAAAAAATAACTCTATGAAGAAGATATAGGTCCTTAAAGAGGAGGAAGTGAATAATACCTTAAGAAAACACAAACATTGGAGAAAATGAATAAATCCTTTAAAGAAGATCACAACAACAACAATGATAATACTATTCTTAATGTTTTTCATCTCCAGGATTCCCTTAGTTTGTGTTTCCTTTATTGTTTCTACTTCCATCATCAGGCCTTAAACTGCTTTATTCATTTCTTTCACTGGTTTAATTGTATTTTTCTTTATTTAAGGGATTTATTTGTGTCCTCTTTAAAGGACTCTTCCTGTTTGATTGTATTTTCCTTTGTTTCTTTAAGGGATTTCTTCATTTCCTCATTAAAGGACTCTATCATTTTTATAAGACTGGATCTAAGGTCATTTTCTTATGCTTTGGTTGTCAGGATATCCAGGGCTTGCTGTAGCAGCGTAGTTGTGCTCTAAAGGTGTTATAGTGCCCTGGCATTTGTTAATTGTGTTCTTTCATGCACCTTTAGCCATCTGGATGGCTTCGATCTTTAGATGTTCCTGTTGTAGTAGGTGTTGGTAGGGGACTTAACCTCTAGTGTGTCAGGCTTCTGATGGGTATTCTGGGTTTTATGGTTCAGGATCAGCAGGTTTAATGAAAGCTAGTGGAGAGGTGGTAGGAGAATGGGAGTCCAGCAGGGATAGTGGACTGTTCAGGGCAGTTTGTGGTGCCCCAGAGTTCTCAGCAGGCAGGGAAGACTGGTTACAGAAGGGAATCTAAACTGTATTATTTATGGATCCACAGGTCTGATGAAGATGTGGAGAGGTGGCAGGAAAATGGGGGTCCAATGGGAACAACAGACTGCTCACAGGAGCATTGGATGCCCCCAGAGTTATGCAACAAATATTAAAGTTATTTACCAGTTTGAACAAGAGTGGCTCTTATTATTTTGCAAACTGAATATTATAAAATTTCAGGGCAATTCAATTCACTACAATGTCATACAGTTAACTATATCAATTTTGTTTCAGATACTTGAAAAGTGACTTGAGCAAAATACTGATAGTCATTTTTGTACATTTATCTATTTATTTATTATGTGGTGTGTGTGTGTGTGTGTGTGTGTGTGTGTGTGGTATACATTCATGCATGGTGCTTAACTGCCAGCCATTTCCAAGAATCAGTTCTCTGCCTCCACCCTTTGGGTTCTAAGACTCAACCTTAGATTGTCTGCCTTGGCAGCACATGCTTTTAACCTTAAGTCATCTTGCTTGTCCATCTCACAGTCCCTAACTGCCATTTTAGAAACTCTAATAAATAAAACATTTAATCCATTTCACAAGTTTTACATTATAAAACAGAGTTCTACGAACAAGTGTATATATGCAATTCATAACAGTGGTGATAAACATTAAAAATTTAAGAAAAATGGCACCTAGTGATAGTGAGGACAAACTACATCATAAACTATTCCATCACGTGAGAAAGAATATCTTTGTTAGGAAGATACTGTGTGTCCCTATGGTACAGGTTTACTTTAAAAGGAGGATGAACATATCCTCTTGTTGAGAGGAAATACCATTCAAAAGAACAAATATATAAAATGTTAAGTGTAAAACATACATTCCTTGAATGGTTTAGGAGTAACAAGAAAGCCAGATTATGGATCCTGAAAACCCAAGGGTCAGACTGTTTGGAATGATGGCAAGGGAACTCCTTAGATAAAACACTGCCCAGGTTAAGAGTGATTGAAAGAATAGAAAAAAAATCTTTTTCAGCAAGAAAAGCACTAGAAAATTCAAACTAAAAGAGAAAATGGCCTGATTTTGTTAATTGCCTCTGTACAGGATTTTTTTTTTTTTTTAATGAAGTGAAGTCATTAGCTAAACAAGGCTAGAAGCAGAGAGCCTAATTAGAATTCTGTTTTCTAGTCTAAGCAAGAGCTGATGATTCCTTGAGTGGGGCTGATGAAGATAAAGGCATGTTTCTGTATTTCAAACACCTACTCACTGGAATATAGGGATGCTAACAAAGCACCAGGAATCAAATATAATTTAATAGCATTCTGCTTAGTACATATTTTACCTCTAAAATTTCCTTAAATTCCTCTATTCACCTCAAATAGCCTCATTTTTTGGTAACTTTTAATAGGAGCTTTATTTATAATAACCACAGGAATGTTCTGAGCTAATGAATTCATTGTTAATTAGGTCAATGTGCAACACAGCATAGAGTAGAATCACATCCACCAGGAGGAATAATAAAGTGTTGATAAATCTGTTACAGTATTTATGTCCTTGAAGAAAGATATGTTCCTTCCATAAAGTCAGTCATTTGAATGAGAGATAGCATAAACCCCCTTGCAAAAAGTCCACAGAGAGATTGATCAGGGTTTGGTTACCACTTGCAGGAAGGAGATAGATAAGTAAAGAGGGCCTGTTAGTGTTTACAAAGTATCAACTTATTTTGGTGAAGAATAGGCTCTGATGGTGATGGTGAAGGCAAACTTATGACAACATAATAAAAATACTGAAAATTTTACTATAAGAGATATATAACTTATATATCCTTCACACAGAGAATGTGTCAACTATACTTCTTTAAAGAGTTACAAGAAAAATAATAAAATATTTTAATAAAACTATTGAGAAATTGTTTATTAGTCTAAGGCTAGTGAGATGACTCGTTGGATAAATGCACTTATTGTTAAATGTGATGACCTAAGTTTCATCTCAGAACACACATGGTAAAAGTGGAGACTGCTGAGCATTGCCTTCTGACCTCCATACACATGACATGTGATACGTTCACATGAACACACACACACACACTCACACAATCCTTATAAACAAAAATAAAGGTTATAAAACATTTTAATGCATCAAGCCTCTTCTAAATGTCATCCAAATTGTTATTGCTTTTTTTTTTTTTATACTGTGAAATAGGAATTTGTGTTTTACAGGCTATCTTATCATTTTACAGTTCAGTGTTTTCTCAAAGGCTCTTTCAGAAGTATTTATTGCAAAGCTGGCAGAGGACATAGATCAGTAGTAGAGAGTTTGCCAAGACACTTCAAGGCCCTGGTTTCTATGCTCAAAATTACAAATATAAATAAAAATATGTGAAAATAAAAAGGGCAGGATAGAGCTCACAGAAAGAGTCCATGTCTTCCCTACATTCTGTAATTTTATAGGTCACACATTTTTATGGGTGGATGAAGGAGAGTCACTGTGATAAATATAGAGCTTCATAATGAGATTGTAGTGTCACTGACTTGTGCAAAGAATTCATTAAATCCCAACTGTTAATTTAAAACGGCATCTTAGACTGTCTATTAAGCTTGTCTTAAAACTATCTTGATATGCTTTTGCTTGATTTTGATGATGCAAGTATAAATTATCATCTATTTATTAAATGAACATGCTATATTTCTTTGGATCTGCTACAAACCTCTAAGTGGACAAGTGACTTTGCATTCCTAAAATAAATGACCGTTGTAAATAGAGTTGTTTGCTTATTGCGCCAGTTTCTCTTCTGAGGATTGAACTAACTGCAGATGTCAAAACATTGGGGAAAAAAAGAAGGGAACTTGTAATCGGGATATATTAGGTAAGGGAAAAATCCTATTTTCAATAAAAGGGGAGCAAAAAGTTTAAAAAAATATTTCTATGTTTAGTACAAAAATATATCAGATAAATCATGTTTTAAGTTGATTAAATTTGCTCCAATTTATAATGTAGTGTTAGATAACGAACATAAACCACATGCCTCACACACTTAGTCTTAGCCTGGCATCCTAGAAGTGAACAAAGCTCATATTTGCTCTACAGAGATTGCCACACAGACTATTGTTTTAGATGTCTGCATTGTGTGATTATCCTTATTTAAATATTTAAAACCAAAGTCAACCAGCCTTGTCCTTGGCCTGAATTTCCCTGTTAATTTCACCTCTTTGCATTGCTGTGAGGCTATTTTAATAGAAGAAAAAGAATAAAAATTCACAAAATGTCCCATACTCTTGTCCAGGTCAAAGGATTCTCTGAGTGACAAAGTGGAAGCCAGAGAGGTTAATGGACCTTGAAATTACTGATTGACTGTTCATGAGACAATGAAGGCTGAATGAATTGGAACAGGGTTTCTTTCCCCAATCTCCTTGTATCAGGACTGTTTATTCTTCTGTTATGAGAATGTGGTTTTAAATATTGAATCCCTCTTAAACAGTCCTAATTAAAAAGATGAGGTTAGCTAGCACATGTGTTTAATCCCAGAAAGCAGGAGACAAAGGCAGGATGATCTTTGTGAGGTCCAGGTTAGCAAAGTCTATATAAAGAGTTCCATACCAGCTCAGGTTACAAAGTGAGCTCCTGTCTCAAAAAACATAAGCCTTATGAATCAACTTATGAACAATACAGAGAGCAAACTTCAGGAAGGGATCATCAGGTGGTCTGCTAGAATGCATCATCAGAAGCAGCAGAAATACATGTGTCTCCATGTAAGTAGAGGACATATGCAATGGACAATAATCAACTCTAGAAGCACACACACTGTCATGAATTCCATTACAGTAATTTATAAATCTGCTGATATGAATTTTGTTGCTACATAAGAAAGCAAGCCTGCATTCAAATTGAATTCAAATTTGAGAGCTTATGAATCATCTTTTATGGTTTGCTCATTCTTTATAGACTCATTCGCTGCCCAAAGCGGAATGGGGGGATTCCTTGGAGGAATGTGAGAAATTGAAGATATCACAACATCAACTGCTGTAATCAGAGGCATATTCTGCAAACTCAGTTTTCTATAGTAAGAAAAGGCATTGGAGAACTTTCAGGGTTTTCCAATCTCAAAATGTCGTTGTAACATTTTACTGATTTATAAAATGTGTTTATTTCATTTTATGTGTATGACTATTTGCCTGTATGTATATTTGTATACTACATGTGTACCTGTTCTCTGTGGAGACCAGAAGAAGGTATCAGATCCTTGTTAGTAGAGTTGTTGATGTTTGCGAAGTCCTACGTGAATGCTTCAAATATCCTTTTCAAAATCAAATTTCTGGAACTGTTCAGTCATCTCTCCAGCACCAAGTGTTTATTTATTTATGAGTGATAAGTGACTTATGAACAGAAAATATACAAAACTACTTATCTATCAGTCAATCCACTACAAAAGAAGGTCATAACATCTTTTATAAGCCTGTATTTGTTAGATGAATTATAATTTCTAAAATCCATTGTGTTATTTCAAGTTTGTAATTTACTAAATATTCCATGCAAGATAATCAGCTATTATAGTATTATGACTCTGTCTATAAAGATAATCTTTCCATCCATTCCTCTGACTGCTGAGTATTCTGCAGCCCTCCCAGCTGTCAAGAACAGCATCCTCTTAATGCCTACCCAGCTCCATTGTCTGACCACCTGGCTGCCAGCCTTTAACAGTCCTGCAGCACCAGGGACATAAAGGTTAGATTCCTAACATGATATCCCCAATCCTCTGCCCTTCTTGTTCCCTGGGGCACATTCAGCTGTAGGGTGACTTGAACTGCCCCCTGAGTTCCATTGCCTAGCCCAAGGTTGCCAACGAGAGGCCTGCTATACCAGGAATATCCTGCTTAGGCCTCTCTTAACAGTACCTGCTATAATAGGAATATCCAGGGACCAAAGCAATCAATATGGATAAAGGACCTTGGAAAAACACACAAAAAACCACAAAAGCCAGAGCAATACTGCACCTTCAAAGCAGAGTTATCCTACTAAAGAAAGTCCTGGATATGGTAACACAACTGAAATACAAAAAAAAAAAAAAGACCTTAAATACAGTATTATAAATATGACAGAGGCCTTTGAAGTGGAAATGAATAAATTCCTTAAAGAACTACAGCAAAATAAAATCAAACAAGTAGACATCTTTAAAAAGGAAAAAAAATAAATCCCTCAAAGACATACAGAAAAATACAATTAAAGAGATGAAGGAAATGAATTAAACTGTTCTAGATATGATAATAGAAATAGAAGCGATACAGAAAACATAAAATGAGGGAATCCTGGATATGTAAAACATAGGGAATAGATCAGTAACAACAAATGCAAGCATCACCAAAAATATACAGGAGATGGAAGAATGTAGAAGATACAATAGAAGAAATTGATATATCATTCAAAGAAAATGCTAAGTCTAAAAAATTCCTGACATGAAACATCCAGGAAATCTGGGATGCTATGAAAAGGCCTAACTTAAACATTGAACTGAACTGATCATAGATTTCGAATGGAGGAGTTAGAGAAAATACTGAAGGAGCTGAGGGGATTTGCAGCCCCATGGAGAGAGCAAAAATACCAACTAACTAGAGCTCCCAGGGTCTAAACCACCAACTTGGGAAAGCACATAGAGGGAACCATGGCTCCAGCTGTATATGTAGTAGAGGGTGATCTTGTTGGGCATTGGTGGGAGAGGAATCCTTAGTAAGTGAAGGCTGGTTGCCCCAGTGTGGGGGAATTCAAGGGCAGGTAGGTAGGAGTGGGTGGGTGGGAGCACACCCTCATAGAAGCAGGAGGAGGGGGGATGGGATAGGGAGTTTCTGATGGGGAGATGGGGAAAGAGGATAACATCTGAAATGTAAATAAATAAAATGTCCAATTTAAAAAAAGAATAATAGAAATAGAGAAAAAGGAAGAGCCCCTGATCCAAGGACTAGAGAATATTTTCAATACAATCATAGAATAATTTTTTTCTAACCTAAAGAAAGAGATGCCTATAAATATACAAGAAGCTAATTGATTACAAAACACCAATTAGATTAGATCAGAAAAGAAAAACTTTCCACTACATAGTAATCAAAACATAAAATCTACAGAACAAAGAAAGAATATTAAATGTGACAAGGGGGAAAGGCCAGGTAATATACAAAGAAGACCTATCAGAATTACACGGGACTTCTCAACAGACAATCTAAATCATAGCAGGGCCTGGGGAGATGTCTGATCACATATGCCTACCTCAACTACTATACCCAGCAAAAGTCTCAATTTCCATAGATGGAGAAAAGAAAATATTACAAAATAAAACCAACTTTAAACACTATGTATCCATAAATTCAGCCCTACAAAAATGAATAGAATGAAAACTCCAGTCCCTCTAGGTTGACTATAATCAAGAAAACATAGGAAATAAATAATTCCAGAACAGAGAAAACAAAGCCAAAATAAATCAAGTGTGAGTACACACACACACACACACACACACACACACAAACGCCACCAATATCAAAATAACAGGAATTAAAAATCATTGTTCATTAATATTTCTCAACAGCAATGGACTCAATTCCCCAGTAACAAGATACAAGCTAATGGGTGCATCAAACAAGATTCATTATTCTGTTGCATACAAGAAACACACCCATTAATGAAAATAGACCCTACCTCAGAGTAAAGGTCTGGAAAAAAGATTTCCAAGCAAATGGACCCAAGAAGCAAGCTAGAGAAGTCAATGGACATACCATTGAGACAAAAACTGAACAGTGAAATAATGAAACTAATCAATGTTATGAATCAAATTGACCAAACAAATATCTATAGAACATTTTACCAAAACAGTAAAGAATATACTTTCTTTTCTGCACCTCTGAGAACCTTCTTCAAAATTGATCATATAGTCGATCGCAAAGGAAGCCTCAACAGATACAAGAAAATTAAAATGATTTCTTGAATCTTTTCAGAGAACTATGGAAAAAAAACTGGATTTTTACAACAGAATCAACAGAAATCCTACACATTCATGAAAACTGACCAACTCTCTACTCAGTGATCATTGGGTCAGGAAGCCATAAAGAAAGAAATTAAAGACTTTATAGAATTCAATGAAAATAAAGGCACAAGATAATCCTACTTATGGGACAAAATGAAAGCACTGCTAAGAAGTGCTAAGTTCATAGCACTCTCTGCCTTCAAAAAGGAATTAGAGACCTCCCATGCTAGCAATATAAAAGCACACCTGAAAGCTCTGGCTGAAATCAATCAAATAGAAACAAAGAGAATAATACAAAGAATCAATGAAGCAAGAGCTGGTTCTTTGCAAAAACCAAAAGATAGACAGACTAACTAAAAGGCAGAGAGACAATATGTAGATTAACAAAATCAGAATTGAAAAGGAAGATATAACAACAGGAATTGAGGAAATTCAAAAAAGTGATTAGGTCTTACTTCAACAACCTGTACTCCACAAAAATGGAAAATTTAAAGGAAATGGATACTTTTCTAGATAGATACCACTTAATAAAGTTAAATCGGGATCAGGTAAACTTGTTAAATAGTCCAAAAATACTAAGAAAATAGAAGTGGTCATCAAAAGTCTCCCCACCCCAAAAAGCTCAGGGTCAAGTGGTATTACAGTCGAATTCTAGAAGACTTGCAAAGATGAGTTAATAACAATACTCCTCAAACAAAAAGAGACAAGAAAAAACCACAAAGGAAGATCAGGTGATAAGAATGGAAAGGAAGAAATAAAGATATCACTAGCACTATTCAAGAATGATATGACAGTATACATATGTCATTCCTAAAAGTAATAAATGTGACCTCATGAAACTGAAAAGCTTTTGCAATTCTAGACCCCCAGACAGGACTTTCAGTGGAAGAAGGTGGACATCAATCCACCCACAAAATCTTCCACCCAAAATTTGTCCTGCCTACAAGATACATAAGGATAAAGATGGAACAGAGACTGAGGGAACAGCTAACAAAAGATGGACCCAACTTGAGACCCATGTTAAAGAGAGCCAATTCTTGACACTATTAATGATATTCTGTGATGCTTGCTAACAAGAGCTTGCCATAACTATCTCCTGAGAGGCTTGATACAGCAAAGGATGGAAACAGATACAGAGACCCATAGCAAAAGATCAAGCTGAGCTCAGAGTTATGTAGAGCATGAGGGATAGAATTGAACAGGCCAGATGGGTCATGGGCATCAAAAACCTGCAAAGTCAAGTAACCTGTGCCCATCAGTGCTCACAGAGACTAAGCTACCAACCAAGGAGCATATAGGCTATGGACCTATGCCCCCAACACATTTGTAGCAGATGTGCAGCTTGGTCTTCATGCGAGTCCCCTAACAATTGGAGCAGAGGCTGTCTCTAACTCTGTTGTTTGTCATTGAACATTTTTCTCCTATCTGGACTGCCTGGTTTGTCCTCAGTGGGAAAGGATACAGATATATATTATATAATACACTTTTAAAAAGCTATAAAATCAACCTTGTACAAAACTTCCTAGTGTGAAATATTACTACGAAGGAGATACGAAATAGTATCAACTGAAATGTTTAATTTGTTTTTCACTTATGTCCATGATATTGTTAAGATTTTTAATTAGCCTTAAATAAAGATTTAACTTGCATTTTAACTGACTCCTGATAACCCATAGAAGAGCTGTCTTCTCAGAAAAATACAACTTTAATTCAGATTTCAACACAAATAAACAGAACATATTCTGAAAATGAAAATTCCCTGCTTAAAGTGCAGATACATTTTTAATAAAAGCAAATGAATAAATAGTAAAACCTAAGTAATCGTTAAAACTTTGAAAAGTCAATGTAGAATCAGAAATCCAAAACCTTGTCATATTAGAATTACCATTCCCTTAATATAAAATACCCCAAAATAACCTGCTTAAAATGCTGAGAAGCTTGAATACATGACTGAGAAAAGGGAGACATTAAAGCTTCAATATAAAGTTATCAAACAAAGAAAAAGAGTCATTAGCTACTTAGTCTTCTTTATAAAGAGCGAGTTGTCATACAAAAGAAGCATCCTGTAGCACAACAGGAAAGCCTGTTCCTTCCATACATGTTGACTTATTACAGAATCAGTTTGTGTGTGTGTGTGTGTGTGTGTGTGTGTGTGTGTGTGTATGTGTGTGTGTGTGTGTGTGTGTGTATGTGTGAACTGTGCTTGTTGATAATTTAATAATCTCTGCCAAATATTATGGTAGAGAACCTTATCTTATTATGGCATGGAACGTGCTCTTCAGGAATATTCTATATTGACCTAATTTTCCACTTCCCTCTTCTCTTCACTTTTTCTTTATTCCTCCTGTTCTTCACTTTGTCTCCCTCTTCCTACCTTAATGTACTGAATGCACAAGAGGCTGCAATTCATTACAGGGATAAACATTTGCTGTCTGTATATGTTGTAGAGTTTAAGTCTGAAACAAATAACTAAATATAAGTAAAGTTAGTTCAAAAATCAAATATACTTAATTCATTAAATGAAAGTCCTCAAGCCTCTCAGAGAGATGTTGTAAATATGGCATGAAAGGTGTTTAATAAAAATGGCCTTTCCCGATAGAGAACAATACCAGCTTCTGGCAGCAGCAGCAGCTGAGTCTATTTCCAAAAAAAATGTCTCAAAGAAGATGGAAAGCTACATATTCCATCTAAAGCTTGTTTCAAGTGTTACAATGTTGACCACTGAGCCACAATTCCTTAGGAACTTGTGAATCTGGTTCATAACCATCAAAAGGAGTCATTTTTCTTACCCTTGACAGAAAAGACTTAGGGCTTTCCAATGAACATACGTCTAGGCATGTTCAGTCCTTACAAATACTTGCAATAGATGTCAAAGCTCCCATGCCAGTATGCTTGTCCTTTCATCCCTTAGCTACTCAATCTTCTTACAACTCAACTATTCTTTCTATTCTCTCATCTACCCCTCCTATTCTTAATAGTATTCTACCTATTATCTCTTGCCTGCTATTCTCTCTTCTCTTGCAGATCAGTCAACAACATCCAGTCAATGTTCAATCTATTATTTTCTCTCTGTGCCCTGGACTTTTGTAGATGCCATTGTCTTTTTTTCTCTCTCATATCCACAATAAAACTTTTCTATACCATGGGCCATCTCATCAGTTTATCCACTTTTCTAGTTGACTGTACACATTTTCTTGTCAGAGTTGTTTCACCTCACAAGCAAGACAAATATTATCCCTGTTTATAGTTGAATTACCAGACCATGTGATCTTTCCGAATATAATGTAAATATAATCTTAAAAATATAAACTCAGCCCTTCTTTTGTTTTTGTTTGTTTCTTTCCAGATGTTTTGTCTAGCAATTATTTAGTCTTAGGTAACATAATAACATTCCTACTGTATTTGACCAAGACTCATTGACTCAAATGAGTCTGTATCTAACTAAAATTCTATTCGGGTCACACATCACATTGCCAAGATATTGCCATTCTAAGATTTTTCTACTCTGGACAAATTTTTTTTATTAATCATGTTAATGGTCATATACATATTAATCCACTGATGCTCAGTGTATGCTATATTTCTACTTAGGTGGTTTTTTTTTGTTTAATTTAGTTTGTCTTTTCATTTATGTTTCCATTTTGTTTTGTTGTATTGATCTGACATTTTGTTTTGTCTTTATAAATGACAGGAGTAAAGAAGCAACTTATTTGCTCATGATAACTATGCTTGAGGAAGGAATTCGGGTGCTCCAAAGCAGTGCATTATCACAAAGTGTTGACTTTAGAATTAGTTACCTGTTGATTATGCTTAAAATACAGCTTCTGAGCAGGATTTTAGGGTTTCTGAGTGGTGCTTTGGTGGTTTCCAGAGACATGAGTTTTAAACAATTTTCAAAAGAGCTTCTTAGGGGAAATTAAGTTTATGAATACTGGAAGAGATAATGTAATCTGAATATTGATTTGTCCTACCTGTTGTTTGTATGTGTGTAAGAAGTACTCAAAGCCTGCAGTCTTCTTTGTCCTTTTCATAGTTATCAGCATGGTGAACTCAGTATGTTCAATCAACATCCTGTGGGCACTGCAAGAAGTCCTGGCAGCATTTGTCATACAGAATACTTATTTCTATGACTACAGGAAGAAAATTAAGAGTAATTATCCTCTAAAGCAGGTTTTATAGAAAAAGGTAACAGAATGGCAGCTTGAGATGACATGGTGAGGAATTAAGGCTGGAAGATCATAATACAAAGGAGACATTGGATAAAAGACTAACTCGGAGGGAAATAACACAGTCACACATGTCTAGGAGGTTCTTCATTTATGTGATAAATCAGACACGACTTTTGTTATGGTTGCACCTGATTCCCAGCACTGTATGATTGAAACAGTATCTAATTGGTTCCCTAAATACGAAGAATGTATGCCTTTGACTGAAGATGTACTGGCTCTCATGGTCATCAGGAAGTCACAGGATAGTTTCCCTCTAGTTGGTGGTATAAACCTAGGAGAGCAAGCAGAGCCTAAAAATAAGGCAACTAAAGTTTCATGCTATAGCCAACTTTATTCAGAGCATCAGACAATTTATATTCTGAGGGTGAAACAAAGTCAAATGAGCAAAGGTCACATAATTTTAAGCTGTATGCAGCTAGGGGGACAACCTGTGCTTGGACCCATCATTGAATAATAATAGTAGATTATGGGTCATCCTAAGTAAACTCACTCCTCTTTACTATACCTGGAAGAGGCATGAAAGCAAACTCCAAGAACAACCCATGTTATAGAGGATCAGTTCACAAGACTTTTGTATTGTGTTCTATTTCTTTTATCCATACTGTTTATTGACTGTTCATTATGGAATATGGATGCATACCAACTTCTCAGAGTAGACCAGAGATTACATACCTTTTGTAGGAAAGAATGTCCAGGAAGGGAACCTCATTGGCTAAACCCTCAGGGCCTCTAGGTATGTCATTAACATGGGAAACTCTGTTCTTGGGCTATGTAATTTAACATGATTATATTGTGATTTTAGAATTTTCTGTCAGGCTCTCAGAGTTCTCCTTATAGAACTTTATTCATGCATGATGGTTTGTCAACAAAACAGAGGAAAAACACAGCTTCAAAGACTTACCAAAATACCTGTGATTCTTTTACTACTGCAATAAAAACAAACAACAACAACAAAAGAAACAAAACCCAAAAAAACTATCCATCAGCAAAACAAAGTGATCAAATAATACAGAAAGCACTAGTAAAATGTTACTGTGCTTTAAATGATTTTACTTTATATGTTAGCATCCCTTAGCATACATTTCTTCCATGGGCGTGCTGAGATTTAATCAGACTAAACAATATCAATTCACACTTTAGTGACCCTCTACTGAATAGAGTATTATAATAAAATTTCCAGACAACCGTGATTCTTGTTATATATTTTGTAGGAACTAGAGAGTAGAGATCATATAATATATACAGATATATATTATATATCACACTTTATGCTCATTCAGGCTTTAAGGTAATGTTTATATTTAAGATCCTTTCACATCCCTTCAATACAAAAAATAAGATAGAATATTTTCAGTTTTGCTTTCTCATTTCCTCTTGCAAGAATGTACTGAATAAAATTGAATTAATGTTGCATCTTTTATTTATAATAACCTTTTACAATAAATGGCAAACTTTGTTTTTGAGGGTTTTTTCTCAATATTATTCACTTCTTGGAATAAATAACAACAGTTTTACTTAGGTGGCAGTTCTTCATATTAAATGATTGTATTCCACCTAATTAAAACCCTGGTACAGAAATAAGATATAGAAACTACTGGGAAGAACATAAGTCTTGGGTGTTAGAAGTAAAACAAAGATGTTACAGTTCTTGCAACTTACCTTCTCTTAGCAATCAGATTTGGGTTTAATGTAGAGCTAGAAGCCAACTGGGAGACTTCAGTTTAGAACTGGAGATTACCTGAAAGAGACAAGATTTCAATTACCAAATGCATATCAAGTTAGAAAATTCCCCAAGGAATTTATAATAGTAGTAAACTTGACAGAGAGTTTTCACACAGACTAATAGAGTAATATAACATTCCTAAGTTTGTTCTTTCACCCATTTTGCGCAGAAACAATAACCTACTGAAAGCACATCATACTGAACAATGATCCACACAGAAGTAAAATGATGAATGTAGCAAAAGGCTTTGTAAGGGTAGATTCCTGTTCATAGTGATTGACAAGTCCAGTTGAATCGATTCTTAAAAGAGGAACTACGATGTATAAAATTTTCTCTATTATTTTTAATCAAATGGTAATAATAAGGTTAGAATTCCTCAAATCTGGTTTAGCTAATTATTAGCTAATGATATTCTAGGCAGCTTGAGGCATCAAATCTTCTCCAGGGTCAGTGGTAGGATTTCTGTCCCATTTCTCATGTCAATGAATTGAGTCCTGTAGTCCCTGTATATTTTTCCAGTGTAGTTATGTTGAGGGATGGACCCAGCTCTAATAACCTGAAATCTTGTTATGGTCTACTTAGTTACCTAACAAATACACATAGTCTAAGAAGGACATAAACAACAGAGGACACACAAGATGCAGAAATAGGAAGTTTGTCACCTACAAAGGAAGTTAAAAGAGGTAATTTGTCATTTTTTAAAAATTCGTTTGGAGGAAAAAAATAGAACAAACAACAATCAGTAAATTTCTGATAAATAGTACCAAAAGTCATTGTAAGATCGGAATCCCAAGATCAAATTCTCAGCATAAATGAGATTTATTTGCCCCAGAGAAACAGAGGACAGGGAATAAGAGGCAAAGACAGGAGATAGAGGCTGAGGGGGAAGAGGAAGAAAACAAGAGAGAATGGAAAAGGTATTTGTCCTGAGGGCAAAGGACTGCTGCCTCTTGGTAGAAAGGAGATAGTCATGGCCCATAGGTATATGGTAGTTTTTAAAGGTACAAAGCGAAAAGAAGTCCCATGTAAGGATAAGGTGTTTTAACTGAGCATGTTAGTTAGGTGAGCCAAAGGTGGTTTCAATACTTTGATGGCTGAACTTGGCTTCAAGAGGAGAAAGAGCCCAAATAAGGGAATAGATCTTGGTGGCTAGCTTTAGGAATGTAATCTGGTTCCTTAGTAAGGCAGGGGGAATAGGGGTAAGGGGTAGAGCCTGCCAGAGTCCCTTTTCTGCCTTGTGTCTGTTTCTCCCTCAGGGTAGCCAGACCAGTTGCATACCAGGCTGGAGTGGAGGGAGGGAAGTTTAGCCAGGCGTAGGTGGGTACAACGCAAGATCTTGCTCAACGATGAGTACTAAAGAACATACTCAGGAACAGCTTCAGAAAACTAGTACAGTTTATTGAGGATATGAGTATGTATGCCCCTGGGGAGGTGGCCAGGGTCTTTAGGGCAAGGTTTGTGTGGTCAGAGCACGGGTATTGGAAGGTGCTTCATCAGGGGCTGTAGGGTCTAAAGTGGACAAACTTTATAAGGTCAAACAAAGAGTGATGTCTGATAACTGTCAGAGTAATAAATTCTTACTAGGATTGATGGCAGGGTGTAGGGGGAGTTGACTTTATGCCACCAAGCTGGGAGTGGGAGGGAGCTAATGTCAATAATTCTCATCTGAGGTATCTGGAGACTAAAGCTCCCTCAACCCTTCCTCCCAAATCCTGAGCCATTACAGTTTCACACCACTTCAGTCATGGTAACTTTTCACTGATTAAATTCCATTTATTAAGCAACTATTGAGCAGTTCAGTCCTGCAGCAAACACCAAACATGACTTAAAAGCTGCAGACCAGTCCTCCAGGCAGGCAGACAACAGGTATGAACCAGAAACTACAGTCTAATCCTTTCAGCAAGTAGACACCAAACAACTGTAGTTCAATCCTGAAGAAACCATCAGGCTCACCAGCTGGCCTGAGACAAGGCTGAAGAAGCAGCAAGGTGCCACAGGAACCTCACAAGCAGTTCTTGGGCTAGTTTCTCTCAAAGGCAGCATTATCGCAAGTTGGGGTCAACAACATTGTATAAGGTGAACCAATACGTATGTGTCTTTAGTGAAGAATAGCTAGGTGGAATAAACCAAAGCTCAGTGCTCATTTCCCACTGTCTGTGGGGTCATATTAATACTCTTTTATCAAGAGTTCTTTCACATGTCTACTATAGCCAACAAGCAGACACATGTCAACCGTGTCTGCTTCAGCAAAACAGTCTTTCATGTGCTTGCTTTAGCAAGACATCCTTTCACATGCATGCCCCAGCAAAACATCATTTAGCAGAAGTAACTTCCTGAAAGAACTAGAAGTTTCCACTTCATAGCCCCATTTTTTGTTTAAGAATTGTCCTTTTCTCTATCATCTACACACAATGGAAATAATTGTAAGAATCAACACATTTCAAGAAATGGCATATGTACAATAGAGTCAAATAATCTCACAAAACCACCTTAAATTTCTATCAATATACAATATTTCAAAACAATTTTAAATTTCTATCAATATACAGTAATTCAAACAAAAACTTAAATTTCTGTTAATATACAATGATTTAAAAACCTAAAATTTCTATCAATATACAATAATGAAACAAAATACCTTAAATTTCTAATATATAATAGTTCAAACAAAATGACTTTAAATTTTCATCAATTCTTGAACATAACCAATTATAACATTCCATCCTAGATGATAATAATTATAACACATCAAATGACCAAACCTATCCACCCCACCTTAAGGGACTAGTGTGATGATCTTCATAAAATTGCATCCTGCTGAATTGGGGTGAAGAATTCCTGTATGGGCCCAAAGGGAAAAAAATGGTTAGTTTGAATAAAGGTAGCTGTAGCATTTGTTGCCCAATCTTTGTGTTTTACCAGTCTCTGTGTGAGCAATCATTAGGAATAGTTTTTCTGAAGTTGATTTGCGTGCACATTTAGGAGAAATTAGTAAGTGAGACAGTTTGAATTATCTAGGCTATTTGCTTTGTGAAGACATTGTCTCAGCTTGTAGGAAGCGGTTCTCCCCGCCATCAGGATGATGCTTGGCATGTAACCAGCAGGCATGAGTGGGCACTGTGGCTGTGGCTCATTGTAGAGAAAAGGTTCGCGCTTCCAGGTGTGGCTACTCGATTAGCCCACTTCGCATTACAGGAGCAGCCAATTAACAGTGACGGCATGGCAGCTGCTGATAAAAGTAAGGCAATGTATATAAGGGACTGCTGGGACAGTAGCAGCGGGCATTCAAGGGGATTGAAAGAAGGTAGAAGCAAGCGTACTGTAACAAGGAACCTGAATAAACCGCTTTAAGAAGAACACGGTTGTCGCTGCCTTTTATTCTGCTGGGTGGAGCAGAGGGCAAGCTACATCAGCTGACAAGTATTCCCTAGTTAGATCTAATCTTTATAAGTTTTGTTGGTAGCCATATTTTTTCATTCCCTGTAAATACAAAAGCATAACTACGCCCCCATCTTAATACTATTGCAGGTTTCCATTCTAATGTCAGCACATCTTTATAATATATTGGTTGACCTATTTCTTTAGTGTTAATAACCCAATATCTTTCAGCTGCTGTTTTTCCATTTTCACCAACATTAAGAAAATTGAGAGTTAATAATGCATTATTTAGTCTGTCCCTGGGGTTTTTTATTCTCCTTTTTTTTTGTTTAATAAACATCTCTTTTAAGGTACGATTGGCTTTTTCTATAACTGCTTGTCCTGTGGGTTTATGTGGTATACCAATAACATGTACTATATTGCACTACCATCATGTAATGGAATTTGATTGCACAGAGAACATGTAGGATTTTTTTTATTATTTCTTTGGCTTGTTAACAAGTGATGGAATTTTTTTTTCTTTAAACCTTTCCCATTAACATGATGTTTCTCATGAAATTGAGGATTCTAACACATTCCCAATTACTAATTTGTCAATTTTATCATTTCCTTGAGCTAATGGACCAGGCAAACCTATATGAGACTGAATATGTATAACATATGATGGATAATTTCTATTTCTAATGGCCTATTGTAATTGCATAAATAACAAAGTTAATTTGGAGTTATCAGATACAAATTCAGCAGTCTCTATATGCAAAGCGACAAGGAATCAGTAATTATGTTAAGAGATTCAGGATAATATAATAATACCATATGAATAGCATACAATTCTGACTTTTGAACTGATGTCTATGGACTTTTGATCACCTTGTTTATTATATATGACTTATAACCCGCCAGCCCCATCTTGTTTGTATCAGTATAAGAAGTGGTGCCTCAGGAATTGGTGTTTTTTTTTTTTTTTTTTTTTTTTTTTTTTTTACAATACATGGAAGAATCCAATTAGTTCTTTTAATAAATTGTATATGTTTGATTTTTGGGTATTTGTTATTCATTTCACCCAAGTAGTTACTACAAGCTTTTTGCCAACCCTCACTGATCACCCATAATGACATAATTTCAGCATGTTTAAGAAGTACTACAATTTCAGCCGGATCTGTTCCTGACAATTGACATAGTCTTATTTTACCTTTGATGATGAATTCAGAAAAATTTTCTATATATGTCTTCAATTTTTTACTTTGTTTATGAGCTAAAAGAAAAATCCATTCTATAATACTATCTTCTCTTTGCATAATGAGTCCAGTAGGAGAATGAGTCAAGATAAAATGACCAGAAAACACTCAATTCTATCCACACATGCCTCTTGCAGTCTTACTTCTGCAAGAGTTACCTCTGTTTCTGCTTCGGCTGTCAGACATCTTGAACTGCTTAAATTAGAACCTCCTTGTAATATTTGAAACAAATTACTTAACTCATATGAACTAAATCCAATTGTAGGCCTCAGCCAGTTAATACCTCTCAATAATTTTTGAAAAACATTAAGTGTATGCAATTGGTCCCTTGGATAATGTTTTGTGGTTGAATTGTTTGTTGACTGATTTTATAACCCAGATAACTAAGTGTATTTTTTTCTGGAGCAATCTTTAACCCCCAGCATGGCAGAATTTTTTATGTGACCATAAACATATTTTCTAAAACACCTTTATGAAAATCAGCCAATAGAATGTCATTCATATAATGATAAATGGTAGGCCTAGGGAACTACTTAAGAATAATTTCTAATGGTTGTTGCACAAAATACTGACATAAAGTTGGACTACTTGACATTCCCTGTGGAAGTACTTTCCAATGGTATCTCTTTAGTGGATAAGTATTATTCAAAGTAGGTACTGAGAAAGCAAACCTTTCTCTTTCTTTCTCATGCAAAGATATTGAGAAAAAGCTATCTTCCAATCAATTATTTTGGGCTATGATTTTGGTTGTCAGGGTCCAGCCTCGACAGAGGATCAGAGTTCTCAACTGGAAGCAGAAATATCTGGAAGGTGCATAATAAACACAGACTATTTTGGGTACAACCTTATAGGCAATATTTCAAGACTTAAAGTTTCTCTCTCTCTTCTCTCTCTCCCTGATCCCTTTCTCTCTCTCCCTCGATTGCTCACAGCTTGAGGCTGCACACACACAGCTTTTCTCCTGTGTTCCTTTTTTTCTTGAAATCCCACACTCTTACACACCATTTTGTGTTCCCCTTTCACTCTCACACACACACTTCGCACACGTCTCACACATACTACATACACTCTCCTTTCACTCACACACACACTCTCCACACACACCTCGAATTCTTTCTTCACTCACTCTTCACATGCTCTTCTCATGTTCTCTACATTCTCTCTTGCCTCTCTCTTGCCCCAGTCTTCTTCATACCCTGTCTTAGTCAGAGTTTCTATTCCTGTACAAACAGCATGCCCAAGAAGCAAGTTGGAGAGGAAAGGGTTTATTCAGCTTACATGTCCACATTGCTGTTCATCACCAAAGGATGTTACAGGACTTGAACTCAAGCAGGTCAGGAAGCAGGAGTTGATGCAGAGGCCACGGAGGGATTTTTCTTACTGGCTTACTTCCCCTGGCTTGGTCAGCTTGCTTTTTTATAGAACCCAAGACTACCACACCAAGGATGGTACTACCCACAAGGGGCTCTGCCCCCTTGATCACTAATGGAGAAAATGCCTTACAGCTGGATCTCATGGAGGCATTTTCCTAACTGAAGCTCCTTTCTCTGTGGTAACACCAGCTTGTGTCAAGTTGATACAAAACCAGCCAGTACAATTAACCCCTTGTCAACTTGACACACACATCACTAATAAGCCTTGAACTTTACTTTCTTATTCATCCCCAAGATCTAAATAACTTTAAAATTCCCACAGTCTTTGCAAATTTTTACATATTAAAATTTCAATCCCTTTAAAATATCCAATCTCTTTTAAAATTCAAGGTCTTTTAACAATTAAAAGTCTCATAACTGTGGGCTCCACTAAAATTCTTTCTTCAACAGGGAAAAAATATCAGGGCACAGTTACAATCAAAAGCAAAATCAAACTCCAACCGTCCAAGGATCCACTCATGATCTTCTGAGTTCCTCCAAGGGCTTGGATCACATCTCCAGTCCTGCCCTTAGCAGCACACACCTTGTCTTCTAGGCTCCAGCTGTCTGTACTCCACTGTTGCTGCTGTCCTTGGTGGTCATTTCATGGTACTGACATCTCCAATACACTACTGTCTTCCACTGCAACTAAGTTTCACCAATAATCTCTCATAGACTCTCTTCATGGTGCCAAGCCTCAAGTTCTTTGAATGACCCCTTCAGTCCTGGACCATCAATTGCAACTGAGTCTGCACCTTCATCAATGGCCTTCCATGGCCTCTCACAGTGCCGAGCCTCAGCTGCTCTTCATGACTCCTTCATGCCTTCAAAACTTATACCACCTGGGTGATTTTTACATATTATCAAGACCAGCCACAGCAGGAGGTACAACCTTGGCTACTCTGGAACAAAGCCTCTGTGCTCTCAGAAAACACTTCCCAGAAGATTTCACTTCAGTGTTGCTGGTCTCTTCTTAATCACCGCTAATTTCTTACCTTCAGCTAAGCAGCATCATTAATTCCATTAATGCAAAGGTTTTGCTTTAATAATTCTGGTATCTTTTTAATCACACTGATTCTTCAGCCCCAGCTAAACAAAACCACAGAATTCTTCACAATCAAAACAGCAACAGCCCTGATAAGAATCTTTAACTTTCCTTCTGAAATTTCACAAGTCAGGTCTCCATCTTCTGCTCTGTTCTCAACATTATTGCTCAGCTTTCCTCCTTTCTTTTTATTGGGTATTTTATTTATTTACATTTCAGATGCCTTTCCATTTCCCTATTTCCCCTCCACAGAAACCCCCTATCCCAACCCCCTCCTCCTTTTTGCTTAAAGTCAGATTCCTGCCTAAAGCCTACATTCTTGTCCTTGGCCAATGTCATATTCTTGCCAAGCAGACACAAATGCTCTCTTTGCCTCTCCCTCTTTTTTATTTCACAAACAAGACTGAACCTGTCTTGTCATTCTGACAAGAATGCCTTCCTTACCCATAGTAATATATGCATTATCCAAAGCAATGCACTTCTGTCTTAGGTTGGTAAGGATCTGTGCAGAATCTTATCCGTCATTGGCTTACCAGCCTGTTAGATTAATACCTCTGTCTGGGGGTCCATTTTCAGTTTCAAGCCATGTACTTTAGCTGCCAACATGTTGATGTTGTTAAAGACAAGCTTTAACATTGTGGGCAGGAATGAAAGTGTTCCCAGGACAAAAAAGGGCTAGCATGATCAAGCTATATATGCCATTCTTGAAGCTTGACCAAAATGGAAATACTGACCTCAGGGCATGAATAATTTTATCAGCAGTATCTGCCGAATCAACACTCATCAGAGCAGCATTCTGCTGATTTTCTTAACATTGCTAACCCCATCATTGTCTGCCATTTCCTCTACCACTCTAGAAGCCTAGTTACCCATTATGCCTAAATCACGTGGGGTGCCACCTGTAGGCACAATTTTTTTGGAACCTACTTTTAGTAAGTGTTCAATTCCCCTCTAGCCCACCAGCTAGCAGAGGTAGTGGAAGAGAAAAGTTTTAGGATACTGAGGAAATGGACTTTTTCAGCAATAGTTCTTTGGGGTAAGCTCGATCTTCTTGGGCAGCAGTTCAGTCCTATAGCAAACACCAAACATGACTTATCAGCTCCAGATAAGTTCTCCAGGCATGCAGAAAATAGGCACAAACCAGTAGCTACAGTCCAGTGCTTTCATCAAGCAGACACCAGGAAGCTGTAGTTCAATCCTGAAAAAACCACCAAACATCCTATTTCAAAAAATATTTAAGAAACATTATTTGTTACTTCAGGTGGTTCTTAATTTAGTAGTTTATCAATGGAAGGACTTATCGAATTATTTGTATGTTTTCACACAGTTTAAAAAGAAAGAACCTTAATCTTTCTATGTTTACAGTTTAATTGCAAGCAAGGGCAGAATAGTTTTAAGAGTATTAGGGATTTTTCTAGGGAAATATGAAACAAAAGCTTTCTACTCTTTTCCTTCTTAGATCTAAACTGAAAAGCTCAGGTCTATTCTAGCAATCAAAGTAGGATTTTTAAGTTGATGAAGTTATCTGTATATTTCTTTTGATTTCATCAGATTTTCAAGGGAAAATTTAAGAACACTAGCAAACATTAACTATTATCACAAAACTAACTTTTATAATGATCTTTTCAAGATTATTTGATCAAGCGAGGTAGACTTATTTTTAAGTGAATATAGTTAATATTTCTGAAAAATGTTAAAGGTACAAATCTTGAATGCTAGTAAAGGTAGAACATAAGCATAAAAATATTTTTAATATACATATTTATGGCTCTTATCACGGCAGCTTCATGAATATGAATGACTATTTTCTGTTGTTATACCTGTTTATTCTGTTTTTATGCTAACCATAACATTAGAAAATTTATATTTTAATAAAGTTTTTATTAAGATTTCTGATACATTTATTTATTGGCAAAATGCATACTACACAGATACTCAATATGGTAATGGTTAATGTTAACCTTAACTTGACATAACTGAAAACTTAGTGGGAGGGCGTTTGCTCATGCCTGTGGAGGGGTTTATTTATCTACCTTGTTTATGTTACCTGAGGTGAGATGACACACCCACTGTTGGTGGACCATCTCTGTCTGTGATTCTGTAATGTATGTACAAAGAAATGAAGTTTAGAGGAAGCATGTGCCCATTCCTTTCTGACTTTTTGAAAGTGTAAATATGATGTGAAATCTACTTCCCATTAATGTTACCTTAACGTCCCCTGTCATGACAGAGATTACCCTGAACTATGAGCCAGAATAAAATTTCTCTTAATTTGCTTTTGTCAGAATCTGTTATCACAGCAATGGGAAAAGTAGTTAAAACACCTTCCTGGCTCAGAATTATTTAGTGTTAAATTTAGTAAGTGATTTTAATCTCTTTCTTTGCTGCAAAGCAGATAACATTATCTCTAAAAGACAGATACATTAAGTAACTAACATTTCAGAAAAAAAGAGTATTATTCCAAGTAAAGAATATCTTCGTACCATTTATTAAATCATGGACTAGATCAGGTTGTTATTAGCATTGGTCAGTGGTGGTAAAGCATCTTCAAGTATGTGTAAGTTAGTTTGAAGATAAGTCACTGATGATAAGGCAAATAGATTTTGCTTTCTTTGATCATATTTATCCTGTAATTCTGTGATTTTTAATTTTTTTTTTTTACCTTTTATACAGAAATCAAATGTCACTTTCAAAATACAAAATGACTTGACAAACTGATACTGTCTGACTGGTTCCGTGGATCACTAAGAATGAGCCACATAAAACCAAACCTAACCAAAGATAATATAGAGTCCAGGCACTCAAGATGCCTTTAAATAAGACTTGGTACAGCCATGTTTCCTCCTCAAATATTTTCTTTCCCTGTTTCAATCCGTTTCTCATACCCCTCTGTCCTGCTTCTGCCTCCACAGAGCTGTGAATTGAATCTCACCTTGCCTCTTCTCTGTCAATAATCTCATCCTGATATAATAACCCTGCATTTTATTTTGTTTTATTTTGTCTCTATCGCTCATCTTCTTGGTGTATCTAGATGATGTCTCCTGAGAAGGACTCACCATGTAATGATCAGGACTTTCTTTGTCCTTTCTTTCCTCTTTCACACCCTCAGCTGTGCAGTGTAATCAATTCTGTTCTACTTAGGTGACTCGTGTGGTTAATTTTGCATAAATTTCTCAATATGCTGAGACATGGAACCACATCACCCTGAATCTCACTTATTATTTTCACACTTACTGAGTTTAGAAATAGAGACATATTATAATTGCACACTTCAGTTGGGTTCCGAATATGAATTTTAATTATGGCCTCATTAATACTTGCTATTAATTCAACTCTATCAATTAAAAATTCTCACTTTAAATAGACTTATAATGAGCAAAAAGATGAATTCTGTGTATGGTGTCCATTCAAGGTTAATATTCCTTGACCACCTATAATTTTATTTATATTTATTCATCTTTAAAAATTTTATTATACTGAGAATTTCATGCAGCCTATTTTGATCATAGTTATTCCTTTCCCCATCTCCTCCCAGATTCAAAGCTCATTCTACACCCACCCAACTTCATATCCTTGTTCCTTTTTCTTTAAGCCAACTCTTAGTCATGTGACCATCTACTGGTGTATCTTAGGTTTATCCTGGGTCTCAAGCTCAAAGAAAACTAACTGGCAGAGTAGCACCTCAGCAGTACAGTTGGGGCATCATGTTTGCTTCTCTTCTCATGCTGAAATTTTCTTGTTTCAGCCTGTCCAGATCTTGTACACACTGTAACAGTTGTTGTGAGTTCATATGCTCAACTGCCCTGTTGTGTCCAGTAAATACTGTCTTTTTGTAGGTATACACTGCATCTGGATGCTCCCGACATTCTCTCCCTCTACTGCAATGATCTATGAACCATGGGAGGAGAGTGGTGTGGTATACGTGTCTTATTATGGGCTGAGCCTTCCAATGATTTTTATTCTCTGTGCTTTAACTGGTTGGAGGGCTTGTGTTAAAGACCATCTACAGCAAAATAAAAATGAGAGTTGAGAGATGGATTGATCTATTCACATAGGATTTCTGTCTACACATACCCCTTTCACTGGTCATGGGGGTTACATCTATTTTTTTAAACATAAAGTTAAACTAAAGTACTTATCTTCCAGTTAGAGTGGAATTTGGTGTTTAGTGAGTTGTAGATTACAAAGAATAAGTGAAGTGTTAGAATATACTGCAGGGTAGCATTATTAGCTTTTATTTTACAGTGAAACTTCAGAATAACAGTACAAATGGAATTATAATGTCTCTTTAATATGGGGAGAAGACAGCAAGGAAGTAGATCTAACCTGGTGACTTTTAACGTTTTTTTTTTTTTTTTCTTGAAAATAATTTGCCTTAATAAAACTCTGAAGAGGCTATTATTGATGATTTTCCAATATGTCATGTCATATACCTTTTGTTTTTTGAACAAATTTCTAGGCAGATTTTTAGAAAAGTTTCCTTTTAAATAGTGAAGAGTTCTTGTGACATAAAATTAGAAAGTAACCATTTAAAAGTCAATCGAATTTACATTGTTTTACAATTTGAATTTCTATCCAATTCTAAGTCATTCTTCTCAACACAATCACTAAGAATTTACTCCTCCCTCTGCATTTACTACTGCCATGTTTTACATTTCTGTGAATAGGTGGACACCATGTAGGAAGAGCTGCAGTGGGCAAGTGAGCCTCCTGGAGACAGCCCACTGTTTTGCATGGCTACAGTGGATGAATCCTTGAAAGGCATGACTCAAAGAGCTTTGTCCCAGGATTGTTTCTTGCTGCTGCTGTGCCTTCCCAGGTTTGTCATTGCCATATTTCACATTGTTCTGACTAGGTGGGATTGGGCTAAGAAAGACTCTTTCTACCTATAGTCTGATTTCTGGGTAGAGCCCACCATATTGGATGAATTTCTTGCAGATCAACATGAAGATGAACTTTCATGAAATAATGGTGCTTATAAATTTATGATTTTATAGAATTCGTGATTTGATTTAAATGATTTTAAGACGTTAAGAAATTTGGTAGAAAGTTTAGAATCAGAATCAATGGTAGAATCACCTTTGCCCTATAGAATAATAAAGGCAGCATGACAAGGAATCTACTAAGCTTTCAAATGTTACAAGTACATAAATTACACATGGAAGAAAAATAGGTTTAAAAGAAATTAATGATCAAAGAAAACATTAGTTCCAGGTTAGGTCTGGGGATGAGGCCACAGATGTGCACTATGATAAAGTTAGGCCATGAACAAGGAGTAGGAAAGTCTATTAACATTTAAAAAACTTTTGCTTTAAACTTACAATGAGCTTATGGAATAAAAGACAGATAAAACTACTTCTTTAAATAAAATCAATAATTTTGCTATAACTCCTTCTTGTGTAACATTTTATCTGTCTTTGAATGAGGTAATTACTTTTCATACATAGGGAACTTTGTCATAGGAGATATAAAAAGGTTAAGAGAAAAAAAAAAGTTGTTGGAGCTTTGCTCCACTGACCAACTATGTGTATATGTGTATATATGTATGTGTGTGTGTGTGTGTGTGTGTGTGTGTGTGTGTGTGCATTTGTGTATATGATGGTTAGAGCTTGGTCACTAGAGATTTGCTCTAGCCACCAAATGTGTATATGTACATATATGTATATATGTGTATGTGTAAGATGGTTGGAGCCTGATTTGCTTCACCCAGTGTGTGTTTGTGTGTGTGTGTGTGTGTGAGAGAGAGAGAGAGAGAGGAGAGAGAGAGAGAGAGAGAGAGAGACAGAGACAGAGATTCTCTCTTTCATTTTCTTTCTCACCAGGTCCCGAAGAGTTTAAAGAGTTCAGAGCTTTACACTGGTCACAGAGAGTATTGGCCCCAGATAATTTAAGTTTTGATTCCATTAACACTATGAGTGCTGACCCATAAATTTCCTAGTGCTGTCAGAGGAGTTGGGGGTGGGTAGAGTGCAGTTAGAGTCAGTTACTATCACTACCAATCCCAATTGCCAATTCCATACTAACTGCCTTCCTTAGTTTACCCTTCGACAGTGAATACTTGTATTGATATAAATAAGTTTTCATAAACAAAACATTCAAATAAATACATGTACATATGTGTTTGTGTGTTTATGATCTGAAACAGAAAAACATAAATAGACTGAACTATACACCAATGTGTTATTGAGTAATTCATCTACACAATGAAATGAAATATCAATAGATATTAACCTCAGAAGGATTATGCTGATAGAAATCTCATTCTCTTTAATCAGGTCTCCAATCCACATATTAATAATCTTCAAATGATGTCTTAATATTTTCATCTAAATTAAATACCTTTCTTTCCAACTAGAAGGATGCTTTCAGACGATCAACAACTAGAATATATATACAAAACTCTTATTTAATAGTTCTTAGTAATAAATAATTTTAAGATTATTACCATGTAAGTTTCTCCAGAAATTAAATATTTTTCCAGAAATTAAATATTTGGTTTTAGAGTTTAAAGATGGCATGATGAATAAATCATTTAGCCTTTAAGTAGCTTTAAAAGGATTGGACTTTAAAGCAAAACTGTTTATTATTTTTTTAATGTTTGAGAATATAACATTATTACATTCTTTCTCTCTTACCTTTCTTCCCTCTAAAACCTCTCATATATCCTCCATTCTTTCTTTCAAAACTTACGTTTAAGTAGAAAACAAAATCCATAGGCATCTAAAGACAAAAAGCTGTGTAAACAGATGCTCTGGAGGAGCATAATAGCACAATTTATATTTATAAAGTCTCTAAAAGTCAATAAGTAGTTGATTCATTAGCTATTTTCATCATCACTTTCACCAAATACTTACGAAGAAGCAACTTAAATAAGAAATAGTTTAGTTTGTACTTTAATGTATATGTTCTGTCTTGGAAGGCATGCTAACAAGATTGAGAATCATATGGTCACCTTGGATCTACACTCAATCAAAGAATGGGCAGAAAATATGAAAGGCTATATATATCTCATGACTAATGACTCATTAACCCACTTTCTCCAATAATTGATCTGCTTATGGTCCTAAAGCTTTCCTACACAATGCTAACAGATAGGAAACAAATATTTAATCATTTAAACCTATCCAAACCATACATTTATATAGTATCTAAAACCTAATTTAACTAATTTAAATTACATATATTATAAATTTTTACATATAATTATACTGATATATAAATTATATATATACATGAATCAATTTGGTTTTCCTAAAGAACTAATGAATTACATTTGAAATTAATAAAGCTCTACTATCTACAGAAGATAGGAAGGTAAGCAAGACAGAGAAAAGAAAAAAAGTTATGACATTGAAGAATCCTCAATTAAAATTTTCCTATTAGCCTAATTTCTAAAATTGGCAGGGGGATTTTTAAGGATTCAAATACTGTGTATGAGGTTTACAGACAGGAGCACAGCAATAATAAAATGAAGAACAGTAGTAGTAGTAGAGTAAATGGCTTCTATCGTCTCAAACACAACTACACTTTCTAGTTCTTGTAATCCTTCAAACAGTTTTACTCCCTGATTTCCCGATGAACAAGCAATCAAATATATGAGCCTATGGAGCCTTCTTGTTCAAACCATCATCACATTCTCATAGCATTCATTATTGTATAACATCTAAGGAGGTATAAAGGCAGTTCATTGTAAAACTGGATTTAGATATAGCATGTGTTTCTTTCAGTGAAGACAAACACAGATTCAGGTACATCAGCACTAAAAAATTGTGCTTAATTTTGGTCATGTAGTTTGCTTTGTTTAAGGTAGATATCTGTGGCAAGAAAGTGAGAAATAAATAAAAGTAATTAATCAGAGTTGACCTAATTTTTATTTCATGTATATTTCACTCTATCTTTCTACTTGTAGAAGAATAATTACCACCATAACACTAATAAGAACTCATTAAGGAGGTTGGATTAGGTTGGTGTATGCCTTTGATCCCATCACTTGGTTAGTGTTGCATCAGTGCATGACTACATCAGCATCCATGAAGACAGAGTTCATAGTTTTTGTTTTCTCCATCTTATCATTTTGTGTTTCAAATCCCAGTCCTCTCTGCTCTCCAATCCAAATGCTTACATAGTCTGTAAACTTGCCAGTGCTTCTGCTTTTAGGAAGTACAGACTACAGATTAAAGGCATACCTCCAACAAGGACTCCATAAATTGGAGGAATTCTTTACTATATTGTATGGCCTCAATCGAGACCCATGTGCACTAAAACCTACCATATAGTACTATGTTCAAATTGTTTATCATTGAATAAGTCAAACATTTAAAATTCACATGACCCTTCACATGACTAGCTTGAGGATCTGAAAAAGAAAGATAGAGGATAGGGAAGAAAGAAAAAAGAAAAGAAAGAAAGAAAGAAAGAAAGAAAGAAAGAAAGAAAGAAAAAGGAAGGAAGGAAGGAAGGAAGGAAGGAAGGAAGAAAGAAAGGAAGGAAGGAAGGAAGGAAGAAGGAGGGAGAGGGGTGGCATATGTTAGAGAGTTAGAGAGTCTGGGAGATGATATAATTTTGGCTTTGCAGGTTCAGAAAGGAAAGATAGAAAAGAAGAAAGGGGAAATTTTAAGAGTATTAAGCTTCAAAGCTAACAAGAAAATACATATATAATTATACTTTAGCAACAGACAGGGTTTAAAAAATTTTTAAATAAAAATGTAAGAAATTAAAATGATGAAGTATCAAAGAACACAGTGATTGGAACCCAAAGCTTCCTCAGTTCCAAATTGTATTTATTTGTTCCTTTTTCACTGGGTTTCAGAAAGTTGTTTGCAGTGTGACATGCCATCTGAAATGCTGCCTGTGTTAGTGAGTAAAAGACTCCTTGTCTTTAAGTCCTACAGGCACAGCCACAAGAGAACAAGTCATGGCCCACAAAGACTGCTACACTCAGCAAAGAGTCCCCATGTGCAGCACGGTTCTCTGAAAATATCTGATGTTCAACAGACACTTATTGATTAAGTGGTTTTCCTGAGAGTGGATAACAGCATGAAGATCTCAAAGAGGGAACCAATTTTGCTGAGGGTTAAATTTTCATGGAGAAGCTGAATTCTACTTCTATTAACTTTATTGATTTGTCTGGAAGTGGCAAAACAATAAAACAAATCTTACTTCTTTACTATCTATCTTACTGGCAGGAAAGTAGAGGATAAAAACATGATTCAAAATTCACTTAGATCAAATCGTGGTGACTCAGAATATGAGGTTGCTTATTTCCCTATAATTTTGAAGCTGTCTATATACATCTGTAAGCAACAATGGACCCTCCAGATCAATTAGCATAAAAGATCTGGCAACATATTCTGGAAATATAGTTCTTAACAAATGTAGTGGTTTTGAAAGGAAGCAGGAGTCCTTTATGTTTTTAGTGAGATGACATAGTTCTGAACTTTAATGTATTTACTTCTATGGGATTCTCTTCAAATTCTGTCTTTTGATGTTATTTTTTTTTAAGTGAAATTTTATTTTAAATAGTGTCCCTGTAGAAATATGAAATGGCTTAGTTGGGAAAATCGTTTGTCACGAAAGCCTGAACTGAGTATGATTCCTTGGACCCCCTCAGTGGAAGGACAGACCGATTCCTAAAAGTTGTCACTCGATACCAAGTGTGCTATAGCACACATGGGTCTGTATTCACACATTTCATGATGTCTACACCATGATCATCATATCACTACGACCACCACCATCACCATCCTCAGCATCATCATCATAGATATTCTTTAAAGCATGAACAGGCCATTCTGAAGACAAACATGGTTATATACACACATACATACATATACATACACACACACACATACCCACACACACACACATATCGTAGACAGTGTTACATGAAAATTTTTGGTAAACTGTAAAGCCCTGCAAACATTAAAATACTGAAAAATTCAATGGGCTGAGGTCACAGAATATTAGAGCCTGTGATTTGAGACTCAGGAAATTAGCATTTCAATCATGTTCTGCAGATAGTTTGTCATATGATTAGATTAGTGTTAAATATATGTAATTTTTGGCTTTCTTCTTCAGTAAGAAACTTGCTTTATCAGTCTCTTCCTGTTAGAATCTTCTCTCATCATGTTGGAAGTTGTGATTTTATATTAAATCCCAACTGTGTTGTCCCATTGTACTGAATTACAGAGTATCTTTTCAAATTTCCTTTAAATTAAATTTCCCACAGGCTCATTTCATTTTATGATTTAATAAGTTCTAATTTTACTCCCCTTTAACTGTAAAGTTGTCTGTGCACATCTGTATAGATATTTTTAATATTTTTAAGACTAATTTACTTTTTATTTTACATGTATGTCGGCACATATAATGTATGCATGTTTACCACATGCGTGTAAGTGCCCATAGAGGCCAGAAAAAAGGTATTGGAGTCCCAAGAAGTTCACTTATAAGATATTTTGAGCTCCTCAATAAAGATACTTGGGACCAAACATGGTTCCTCTCTAAGGACAGGAAGTGGTTTCAGCTGCTGAGCCACCTCTCCAGTGCACCAGTTTCTATTTTACATTTCTTAACTGGGAAGTAAATTAATAGTATTATTTGTAGTTATAAATCAAGCATGTATGAATTATGCAAACCTGGTGCTGAATCAAGGATACAGGATGGAGACTTTTTTAAAAGTTCAGTTATTGCTTACTTCTTGAGCATTGACCCCATTTTAAATGCTTTATCTATAAGAGAATTCACATATCAGTAACCAACACCATGATCCCAGAGCAAGCTTGTAATCAGAAGTGTCAACAGCAAGGTAAATTAAGATTTAGAAGAAAATAATGCCAGGTATATTTCTGTTCAAGGGGAGTTTGTGATTTTTCAGACGACCAGATGCAAGTATGTGGTAATTAAAGCAGACATTTTTCTATCTTCATTATATCTTTACTCATCAAGAGGGAGTTTGTATATTAAAGAAAACTTCTGACACTAACACTGCCTTTAAGTGTTTTAAAGTGAATGGTAAAACACAACTAAAGCATTCATGATTTAGACTTTAATTTCTATGTACTGTGTGCAGTTGATTAACAGTAATTAGACATTTGCTGGTTCCTAAACATACTAGACAACTTTATTCAGTATCTTTAAAAAGCTGATTCTTTATTGGCTAGGAATTCATATCTAAAAGAAAATAATGTAAATGTAATGAAATATTTTTAGAGATTTCATTTATCATGATATCCATTTAGTCAAATCTTCTTTGCTATTCTCTCTGAATCTATCAGGCATTCATCCCCATGAAATTACAAAACTAAAGCAGCTGCGTTCATCAGAACTGAACATTCATCAGAAAGAACAAATCACATATTTATGTGGCATTGAAATGATATAATTTCACATCTGTGACCACATTACTGTGACCAGATCTTTTGGTGCTTTTTAAATTTAGCAACTGGAGGAGAGATGTCAGGGCATTATAATATGTCTCATATACTCATGTGCTCTTTTGATTACTACACAAGACAAGTAAGGTTTCCTAAGACCGCTTTCCAGAATATTAAAAACTACCCATTGCTGAAATCTGAGAAATCGGTTTAAAATCTCCAAAGTCATGTCAAGGAGGGTCACTTCAGTCATGTGAATGCACATCTGAGGCTGGCCCCAGGGTAATGGAATCACTAGCTGTGAGCTCTATCATTCTAAACTCTTTTATCATAGAAAAATAAATCCCTTTGTGGTGTAATATACTGGATTGTGATCCTGCCAAATTTCAGGTATTAAAATCTTGACTCATAGTAGCTGAGATTTTTGTGTATTTGGAAAGAAAAGTCTTTAAAAGATTATACAGGGAGGCTCTTAATGAACTGGTAAGATGGAATCAGAAGCAGGGACACACATACACACTCACTCACACACATACATGCACAGTCACACACACACACACACACACACACACACACACACATACAGTTGTCGCATCCGCCTTGGCCAGCAAGTAAGACATGACTCCGCTTTTCTGCGGACCTTGTGACGGCCCCACTCACCGGGCACTTTCTATTGCAATAAATATACCTGTACCGCCGTTCCTAGCTGCTGAGTCCTGAATCCACAAAGGCGAAGTC
Organism: Mastomys natalensis; assembly: GCA_021653895.1. NCBI lineage: Eukaryota > Metazoa > Chordata > Mammalia > Rodentia > Muridae > Mastomys > Mastomys natalensis. Next base: position 845,985 of record JAJTUV010000566.1, on the reverse strand, counting down.
CTCAGGTCCCCGGACGGGCCACCATATGTCACGTCCACCTTGGCCAGCAAGTAAGACACGACATGGTCGGATCCTTCTCAGTCAGCTTTATTCCAGGAACGACTCTTGACTTAGGGACAGGGAACTGGATGGAGGCCTATGGATGGGGACGTATGGCCAGGGGCCTGGACCAGGAAGGGGATGGGCTCCCAAGCAGCAAAATGAGCTGCTTATATAACTGCCCAAGGCGGGCTGGGTGATGTGTTCTCTCAGGATAGGTTCAGCTGCCAATACCTCATTAGCATAAGCCCACTCGGGAGGGGCACGAGGCCGATGCATGCTCAAAGGACTTGTTTACCAGTTTAGCTGAGCTGGCCACGCTGGAAGCCAGCTGCCTACATCCTCAGGTGCTAGTCATAAGACTTTGCAAGCATCCCAGGTGATATTGTAAACCCGGCTGCCTACAACGGCTGCCTACACACAGTCATGAAAAAAAATTCATAAGTCAGTCAATACAAGATTCCCTTTAAAGAAATCAACCATGCTGATATTGTATTCCCAGCCAAGCACAAGGCAATGAATTTCTAGCCAAAACATAACACTTTATTATAACTTTTTAGTAAACTAATATAGATAAAACTCTAGATCATTAAAAATACCAGACAAGTTTGTATTTTTTGACACATTTTAAACTTAATATTTTGAAACATTTTTACCATATACATGGAACCAGCCTATTTTTCAATGGTTGAGATATCATAAACCTTATTTTAAAATCATAGCCAATGCAACTCTCATGCATAATGTAATAAATTCTACATTTCCATCACCGTAATTTTCAAAGACCTGTTGGTATTAGTGGAAAGGTGGATCTGTAGTAATTGTGGACAGAAAAGGAAAAAATGATACAAAAGAATTATACTTGTAATCCTTCTAAAAAGGAAACATTATTGAATTAAGATGCTGGGATGTTATACTGTCTTAATGTCCTGTGTTCTGGTCTCTTTCTATTGGTTATTGGCAGATTGTTACCATGGGCACCAGATGATCTGTTAGAGATGCCTATCATTTAACTTCTGATCTCGTGCTCTGACTTTTCAGATTGATGAGCCATCAGTCAACTCATCCTAAGTTCTCGTATTCAAGGGTCTATAATTAGAAATGGTTCCATACTGAGAGATATTACATGCTCCACAAATCTGAAAGGAATGCATAATGAGACAATTAACCTCTCACCAGATAGCTCTGCTCCTTGGGCAATCATTTTATCAATATAATAATCATTATATTAATATACAACAAAATCTAAATCTGATTTCTGACATGAGTGTTAACATTTAGCGAACTAGATTTACTAAATCTTTTATTAGGAATCAAAATTTATTAAATATAACACTAGCTGGGTATCGAGTAAACAATTCCTTACATTGCATATATTTTAGAAGGAGAAATTAACCTTTTCATTTATCTCACAAATATTTATAGACCTCGTTTTAGGTATTAGAGACACATACTTGGGACCACCTGCCATGTTACAATCAAAATGTAGGCCACCACTGAGGACTTGTTTGCAGATGGCTGTGGATGATCATTTCCAAACTCGCACAGTTGTTGATAGAATTCACATCCTCCTAGCTTAAGAGAGGCTCAGTGTTCAACTCTCTTTGGGTGAAGTTTTCCCTGTATTCCTTACAACCAAACCCATTACCTTCATTTTATTCTTCAAATCTTGATTCCTCAAAGCTGGAAAAATGTTTTCTTGCATAATAGAAGGTTCAATCTGTGAAATATCTCAAGGGATATCTTGCAGATTTGTAATCTTGTTTGTACAAAGTAAGATGTTACTCTCCAGTGAAAGTCTACTAAGCCCTGAAAGTCGTTAGAAGTTACTTTTCATTGTCTGATAGACGCTGATAGCCCGAAACTGGGGATGCTGAGGCAGGAAGAAATGAATTCCAGCCTGAACCTGGGCAACACTGTGAGACTCTGCTACACCCCAACACACACACACACACACACACACACACACACACACACACAACAGAAGAGAAAACAACAACAAATGCAGTCATTTTACCAGAGTGTGCTTAGTCAATATCCTGGGATGTCTTAAGGATAAAATACATTCTGTCATATCATGCTTCCTTTAATTTTCCCAAATAATCAAATAATAAAAGTTTTCATTATTTATTACGTTTCTATGCCTTACTTTGTCTTTGTTTTCCTAAGGCAGTCTTATAATCCTTTCATTATTTCATGATTTAAAAAAATATTTAAGTATATATTTAACTGAACACACAAGATAATAAATTTCATTATGACCTTCATTTTCTTTTAGCTTTCTATTCTGTATAAGATCTTACCTACTAAGATCTTATCCACTTTATTTGTGCTTATATATAATTTTCATATATGCTATCTTATTTGGAATTCATTTAAGAGGTACTGAGATATTGTCATGTATTAGGCTTTCTTCTGACAGTTCATAGGCATTTGCATCTCTATTGTATATGTGTGCTGTGCACTGGACACATAGGAAATAGACAGCAGCACATCAGCCTCGTTCTTCCCTCCTGGTCTCAAACGTCTCCTTTCAGACAGAGCCAGTTGACACTTCAGCTGAAGTCAGGGATCTTCCTGTTATGTTTTTGTTTGTTTGTTTTTCTGATCCTTTTCTTCTTACTGTTTTAGGAAAATAACAGCCCTTAGTACTTTATATGCTTAGCACACATATCCATTATGTTAAAAAGAATCTTTATCCTCCATCTATTTGTTTGCGATAAATCACACTAGGTGACATTTGTATGCATTTCTTTCTGAACAGTACATATAACCCTCAGGTCTGCAATAGCATCCTCCTCTTAGATTCACAGTGTGGGGAGAGGCACATTTCCATGGTTCTAAGAAATCTAGAGGGCAGATTCAAGAACTTTCCTCTTTCCTTTTCTGTTTGGCATGTCGGAGTATTATCAGGAAATGCCAGTTTCTTCTGGAAGGAAGGTCCGAGTTTTGTTTTATTTTGAAAATTATATTCTTGGTTTATTTCTTGACATTTTTATTGTACTTTATTTAATGAGCAGTTTTATCTCTGTCTGTCTGTCTATCTCTCTGTCTATTTTCACTGTCTCAGTCTGTCTATTACTCTCTTCCTCCTTCTGTCTCTGTCTCTCTCTGTGTCTCTCTGTCTCTCTCTGTGTCTCTCTGTCTCTGTCTCTCTGTCTTCTCTCTCCTCTCTCTCTCTCTCTCTCTCTCTCTCTGTTTGTGTATGTATGTTTAAGGTAGATTTTGTCAGCTTCACCTAAATCCCATCTGCTATTGAAGAGAACACACACAAAACCAGAAAATACACACACACACACACACACACACACACACACACACGCACACTGGAGATTGACTTTCTAAGATGCCTTGTCTGTCTTTTCTGAGTTCTGCTACACTGTCATTTTGCTCCTTAGTGCCAAGGCCAGGTGCCAAAGTTTTGTCATGGTCATTTTGATAGTTTGTTTGGTTTTTTTTTTTTGTGGTTGACACTGCCATAGGAGCTATCAAAACATTTCCAGAATCCCTGATATTCTCTGTGCTACTCGTGTGACAAAACCCAGTCACTTCAGGTGCTGTCATGAGAGATCTAAAGAGCCTTTAGTGACAGCATGGTTACTCACCTCAGCTTTTTTTCTATTTTCTCACTTAGCTGTAGCATTGTTTCATTTATTTTTCTTGTATAAACTCTGATGTCATTGATTTAATATGGAAATTTCTGAAATACAGTTAATGCAGTTGTTAGCTTGAGTATCCATGTAGAACCTATGTCTGTCTGTTTTTATGGAAGGATTCATTGATAATCTCACTGCCTGTTGCCATACTCATCATTTTCCTAGAATGCTCAGGAATTGCACCAATATTTTGTTACCATATTCTTACCTGAGTTTGAGAAATGTGAGTATTGTAATTTTGGTCTTCATTTTTGAGCAATTTAGAATCCATTAAAAGGAGATAATTAAATATGGTGAATCATGGTACTTTAAACATGACCATTAAAAACTCACATGGCAGAAGCAATCTTCAAACTCACAGTAATGATATTTACAGGTGATACTTCTCAAAGGTAAATAGGATTAGATGGTGTCACTACACAGGTGGTCTTCATGATGGTGTTAGTGGCTTTACCAAAAGTAGAAGAGAGATGTGAGTTTATTATCTTGCTCTCTGTCTCAGCATCATGCCCTATTCTGTATACGAAGCAGCAAGGTAACCCTGATCATATGCTAAGCACATGCTGTGACCCTTCTTTGGATACACTTCTAGCTCTTAAAACTGTACTCTAGATAAAATCTCATGTGATTATAAGGATTTTCATGCTGTATCCAACCTAATGCAGTGATGAAGAGACAGAAGGTCCTATGGTTCAACCAATGGAGGAAATAAGTCAATTGGTACTGTTACATAAAGTTGTATACATAGATAGGGATCAAAGCAGTCCATAGAGCTGTGATTGAATACCATAATAGCTTCTATACATTATTATGGTCAAATGACTGAGATGACAAATTATTTCGGAATCTCATCTAGACAATGCACGGATAAGTGAACATCAGAACTGGTAAATCTATAACTTGTGTCGAAAGTGTAGAGGACACACTTACTTTAGAATCAGCAATGAAAACTGAAAACTGAAAACTGAAAGGAGCAGTTTTGGATATATTTTAAGAGGATAATTCTGATGGATTTTCTCCTATTGTAGAAAATTCACATCTCTCAGGATAAGCTCTGAGATGAGAAAATTGAGAGTTTATTTGCGAGGCCCACTAAGAAGATTGAAGTCTTCTGTGTACTTATAAAGGTTGACCAATGAATATTAGTAACAAAATATTTAAGCCTACAAAGGAAGGTCAAGACAGCAAATATAGAGTTATGAGTTGTATACATACAGGGAAAATTATGATACAAATAAAACCAGATTATAAGTGACAATAAAATACCAATTTAAAAAGTAATGTCTAGTTCAAATTTGATGATAATTTTAGGTCTTCAAAAAATAGTCAAGAGAATAAGAATCAGCTTTGGACATCAATCTATGACTTGAATGCTGTTTTCATTAACTATGGGTGTGCTTTAGATTATGCAGACTCCATCCAAGTGTCCAGGGAGCTAACAAGTCCTTATTGGGTTGGTATGTTACAGAGAGGTGATAACCTAACCTAACTGGACTCTAAAGAAAATGGTAATTAGCAGAACCAGTGTTCTGATGTTGGAATTCCCAGTCCTTAGAGCTGTGAGGACTAAACTTTTGTTTTTATTCTTCTTAGTTTAAGATACTTGGTGGAGAAATCTGAAAGTGTCACAATAGAGAGGTACAAAAAAAAAAAAAAAAAAAAGGAGTATGGGAACCAGAGGAGAAACAGAAAGCATAGATGGTAATTTTTCAAGTTTGTCATTACACTGATAATGCTGAGTGTATAATAATTCAAAAGAAACAGAAATTTCATGTTTATCAAATTGAATTCTCTGATAAACTAGAACAAATTTACATCAGATACTTATTTTTTCCCAAAAAATGTATCATACAACATTAGAAGCCTAGCTGGCCTGAGAAGTAGAGATAAAGACTTAGGTGTGTGTGTATATAACAATAAAATATTATGTGGATTATAATATACCATGAGATTATAATAGTTCTTTCTTGGGGAGCATTGCTGGTGATTGACCAGAGTTTTATGTGTGTTAGGAAAGTATCTACCACTGATCTACCCTCTGATAATTTTGGAGTTTAGATACATGGTTCTCAGTTTAAAGATTTGAGAAATTAAGAAGAAATCGAGTCTAGAGTGTGGAATCTCATACAACTGTGTTCTTTGTTGTAAAAAGAAGGCAGAGAAATGGTTTTAGATCTAGGAGACATGAAGATTAAGGAAATAAGGTAACAATTTCTTGCCAGACATCATCTACTTTTAAGTAAATATGCATAAATGCCATGAGGTATCAAGAAATATCTATGAATATCATAAAACTTTTGTACACACTGAAGAATAAATTTGAAAGAAAAACAAAGGTATGGACAGATGCAGGCACATAAGACATGAACATGCTAGAAACACAATGTGAAATGGTGCATGGTATATCCTCACATGAGGTGTATAGTGAGACTTTCATTACTGCCAATCATTTGTGTGGTTGGGATTTCAGTAATATTCCATTTCTCTTAGAAATGGAAAGACAAAATCTAGAAATAGATTACTAAACCATGTAACTGTCTCAGAAAAGATAACACTAAAAAATGCAGAAAAGTTTTCAGAGAGAAAACCAGAAAGGAACGTGTTTGCAAGGGACATAAGTGGTTAGGTCAGGGTGCTTCATTTTACTTGGGTCTAAGATTTGTGAGGAAAAGCAAAGAATTTAAAGTCTGGAGGTGAATGAAAGCAATTGAAACAATAAGGAAATTGAAATAATAAGACAATTGAACAGTACTGTATATTGTATTTAGGTTTCTGAGTTTAGGTTTTTAGGTATACTGAATCAAAAAGCAAGCAAGCAAACAAATGAAGAAACAAACTCTAACCAACTAATCACTATGACCACTTTAAAATAATTTAAAATACTACTTTTTGTGATCAAAACTGAATAATATAGTGTTTGCTTTTAGTAATTTCTCATTTGTTGTTCTCGTTTGCTTTATATTGCTGTGGTCACAACTAAGAGCAGTTGAAGACAAAGGGTTTCTTTGGCTTATGTAACCCTATCACAGCCCATTATTAAAGGAAGTCAGTAAGAAACTGAAAGCAACAACCTAGAGACAGGAACTAGAAGCAGAAACCATGGAGGAATATTTCTTACTGGCATCTTCACATGACTTGCTCATGTGTGTTTGGTACAACAGACAACTACCTCTCTGAATCACCCACAGTGGACTGAACTCTTCAACATCAGTCATTGATCATGAATGTGCCCCCATAGAGTTGCTTACCTGCAATATGGTGGAAATATTTTCTCAACTAAAGCTCCCTTTTCCCAGATGACTCTGACTTTTACCAAGCACATCACTCACTAGTCATTCATTTTCCTCATGTCACTCAGCATATCAGTATCAAACACAGTGCATATATAAAATATATGTTATATATATGGTATATCCGTAATCTTTTAAATTATTTAAGAATCCTCAATTTTGTAATTCTCTGTATATCATTCTATTATTATCATTTTCTTTCATTTAAATCAGCATCTATTCATTTTCAAGGAGGTATTTTGGTAACTGTCATTCTATGGAAATTTCAAATATAAATATCATTGGTCTTCTAATTATGCTGTCTTTGATATTTTTCTCAACTGTTGCTGAGAATAGTTATTTTTATTCTTTGATTTCTGTAATTTATTTCACATATCAGCTTGCTTGTTCATTATATTCACTTTCTGTATTACAATTTATAGTTTGGTTACTTAAAAATTTACTGTTAAGAACTGATTATCCAGACAGATCCCAGCTTAACCAATTATGTTTCATGCATTCACATTTATGTATTTCAACCAGACCTACAATACTCTATTTCTTAAAATCTTATTCTAATTTTGATTAAGACTCCAGAATTAGGAATTATAATATTGTGCCCATTGAAGTTAACATTGTCTATATTAATCCAGTTTTGTTTGCCCCCAGATAGCTCTTCTTTTTAAAAGGTGAGTAATTTTATCTCATTGCTGTTGTTCAAATTGTAGTTAGAATACCTGAAGACGCAAATATAGTTACAGAGAAATCATACTAATCACCTGGCATGGCACACAACATGTAAACCACTTTGGTAATCTACCCTAGGCCTTCTTATGTTCTGTCATTATCTGACTCTGACAAATTGTCTATAGATGCTTCTAGTGAATCACACCCACCAACAGTTGTAAAACCTGATATGAAGATTATATCACAAGCACATTTGAATATCATTATGAGGGTGAAACATGTTTCATGCTCATGTTCTTTACTCTAATGATTGCCAGAAACTTCTGGAGTATCAAGGCCTTTGTCTCAATGAAAACCTCAAGTCACTGTAGGAAGCGGTTCTCCCTGCTGTCAGGATGAGACGGCATGTAGCCAGCTAGCTTGAGTAGGCACTGTGGCTGTCGCTCATTGTAGAGAGAAAGTTCGTGCTTCCAGGTGTGGCTACTTAATTAGCCCACCTCGCATCACAGGAACAGCCAATTAACAGTGACAGCGTGGCAGCTGCTGATGGGATTAAGGCAATGTATATAAAGGCGGCTGGGGCGGTAGCCTGGAGGATTGGAAGGAGGATTGAAGGAGAAGAAGGAGGGCATTCAAGGAGCTGGAGGAAGAAGAAGGTAGAAGCAAGAGCGCTGTAACAAGGAACCTGAATAAAGCTGCTTGAAGAACACGGTTGTTGCTTGCCTTTTATTCTGAAGGTCGGAGCAGAGGGCAAGTTACAAGTCACTATTTCTAAGGGCTTATTAGGATGACCAAAATATCAGAGCTTACTTCCCTGTCTTAGCCCAAAGTCATTTTCATGTCTGTTCTAGCCTAAAATTTACATTCCTGTCTGAAATTACTTCTTTGTTCTAGCCTAATATTTAGATTCTTGCCTGAAATTACTTATTTGTTCTGGCCTAAGATTTAGATTTTTGCCTGAAATTACTTCTTTGTCCTAGTGTAATGTCAGATTCCTGCCTGAAGCCTACCTACTTCCTTGTTCTTGGCCAATGTCAGATTCCTGCCAAGAAGCCCCAAAGGCTCTCCACCTCTCCCCCTTTTTTATTTCATTAACAAGACTGAGCCTGTCTTAGGTCATTCTGATAAGAATGCCTTCCTTACCCATCATGGAATATCCATTATCCAAAGCAATACTATTCTGTTTTAGGTTGGTAAGGCTCTGTGCAGAATCTTGTCTGTCCTTGGCTTGTCAGCCTGTTAATTTAATAACTCTGTCTGGGGGTGCATTTTCAGGTTCAAGCCATGTACTTTGTTTGCCAACATGTTGACCTTGTTAAAGACAAGCTTTAACACACCTTTGGGAGTGCTCACAGAATTTTTTTTATTGACTTGCTTGTTCTTTGACTATTTGTGTTTATTCTCTTGCTCGTTCCTTGACTATTTGCATCTATTGTATTGCTAGTCCTTCAGCCTAGAATTGACCTAAATACTTGCATGTAATTCAAATGGTATAAAAGCAAAAAGGTGGAGGGGAGGTGGGATAGGGGGTTTTCGGAGAGGAAATGGGGAAAGAGGATGACATCTGAAATATAAATAAATAAAATATCCAATAAAAAAGATAACCTCAATTCATTGATTTCTTAAAGTATTGAGACACATTAAGTAAATGTTTTTTTCATTTGTAAGAGAAACATTGTGTCTATCATTACTGTTGGTTAAATATCTTCAAAATGATATTCAAATATGGAGTTCTTTCTTTGTGTTTGTTCTTATATTATTTTGCAAGGAGAAAAAAGGGGAGGGAGGGAGGGATGAATGGAGGGAGGAAGAAAAAGATTTCTAATCATATAGTCATACAAGAAAACCATGAACGCAACTAGTGTGAAAGATAGCTAACAATGAATATCCATATCTACTGTATCTCTCTGGTGAGTGCCATTCTTTAGTCAGACCTGTTCTTTAAGTGCTGACTAGGGCCATGTTTGAAGAACAGGAGTTATACTATCCTTATGGGCATGAATAGCTATGGTGACTGGGAGAAGTAATGAATACATGGAGATGAGACAATGCCAGTTCCATGTTATTTCACTGGACACAATACAAAAGAAGAAACTAAACAGCTGCATACATTGGAGTAGCCACTGCTGCCATATTACCAGCCTTCTGTGACAAACAAGGATGTGAGCAATGTCAGGTTCAGGGCAGGAGCTTATTGCATGACCAGTGTCGTGCTTCACAACAAAAGGGAAAGAACCAACTTTATTAATTTTTAGAACAGAACAAATCAGAGACAAAGGAATGAAATGTTTTATATTCAGAAAACAAAGTGTCATGTAGGATGAGAATATTGTATGAAGACGACCTTGGGATATATCTTAAAACTTGGACTTCTACACAGTTAATCCTATGACCCCAAAGTTTTATATTTATCTCCAGTGCAAAATATTTTCTATTCCTAATATATTTAAAGTTCTCAGTACTGCTCAGACTCCTCAGCTTCATCAATGTCATCTTAATATCGAAGAGGAAATATTTCTAGGTGTATTACAGATATTGCTCCTGAGCAAAACTTCCCTTCATTTGTGGATCTGTGAAACTTAGACAAATTTTTCACTCACTACACTCTCAAATTAAATATGGGGTCAGATATTGAGAAGCAATCTTGAACAGTTTGGTTCAAAGTGAAAAATGGGGAGTAAGACAGAGTTCCAGATCAAAACATTTCTGACATGTAGTTGGGGAAAATTTTTGACTTTTAAAATTCTATTTGAAATCCAAGAAGCAATGCTGAATGTTCATCTGAGCTCCCGTTTCCACCATTTGTTTGCTCAGTAGAATCTGTCTCTTTACTTAAGATTTAGCACATGTTTTACCAGGTTAATTTGCCAGTCTGTTTTCTGCCATCTTTTTGCCCCATTAGTCAAACTGTTAGAAATCTTGCTGATACAAACATCTCAGGAGCCTGTGATTTTTCATGAATTGCATTGGATTTCACTCAGGAGCAAATAACTTCACCAACAAATCAGTCTGAGATGATCTGTCTGCTCTTTTTGGCTCTTGTTAATCTGGATGAGGGTAAAAGCTGTTCATTTTCTTACTGGTCCTCTGATCATGCTGTTAATCTGTAAAGAGAGCCACATGCAATGTATAATTTTCTGACATCTGGATCATCTGAGATTTTAACAAAAAATTATGCCATAGAGTTTTTAGCTTTATATTTTTCCTACCTCAGTTTTGTCTGGTGTAGACTTGTGTATCTAAATTCAGGTTCCCACTAAAGCCAGAAGAGGATGTCTTATGGCCTGGAGCTGCAGTTATAGAACATCAAGTGTGTCCCAGTGTGGATTCATGTCCTCTACAAGAGTATGTGAACACTTATCAGCTGAGCCATATAATAGTAATTACTAATAAATATATATGTATATTATATATAATTTATTATTATATGATCTAGTGATATATTAAATTTATATTATATATTAATAATTCTGTAGTGTTCATCTATCAATTACTTATTTTAAAGTTACTTCTTCATTTTGAGCAGTTGTTTCTGAACTTCGTAGATTTCTATTTCTCTACAATAAATGACAACAAAAAAGGAAGTTTAAAAAGATCATTCTTATTTGTAGATATGCATAAAGTGGTTGATCTATAGTCATAATATTACATAATAAAAGTACATAGTAGTAAGTAAGTATTAACACTAAAAATAAAGTGTTGGGAAGACTTGCTACTACTTGGAGACTCTAGAGTGTGTGTCTGATTTCAACTTGGTTATTTGTGTTAGAAGAATGCCCACTCAACAACTAGAGATTGTCTATATGGCCTTTTCTACTTCAATCATGTCATATGCATGTAGGTGCCTGCAGACGTTAGAAGGTGATGAATCTCCTGGAACTGGAGTTATAGACAGTTGTGAATGTCCTGATAAGGGTGCTGGGAGCCTGAGTCCAGTCATCTATGAGAGCAGGAAAGGCTCTCAACCTCTGAGCCATCTAGGTAGCACTAATCATAGCTTCTTAAACATGAACCAGTGGACGTCAGGTAACTGAGGAAAAAAATGACAAAAAAATAACAGGTTTCTGAACACAAAACTATTCAAACTCCAACATGAAATGAATTCAAGGTATTTTTTCCAGGCTTCACTAGTTTTGTACTGTACAACATCACTGGAGCCCTGGTTCTCAACACACAACATATGCAATTTGCACTGGGTGTGACATAACATCAGGCAGCATAAAACTAAGAGCAAACCAAAACCCATTGGCCCAGATCCAAACGTATTGTTTATTATGAATTCCAGTGTTTTGTCTACAATGTATGTGAAGGTTTTGGCTTTTACAGTGACAAAATGGTTTAATTAAAGAAAACAAAGAATGTTTCTCTGAACACTAAAGAATAAACTTAGGCTTTCTTGTAACCATTAAACTATATACACAGGCCAGAAATTTAAAACAATCATTGTTATTTCGAAAATATAAATATCCAATACACATATTTCTGGGTGGTAGAATGATATTAATTTTTGTGTGAATTGCTGACTTCAGTTGCAGGAAACATCCTTAAAAGCAAATTGTCTTAGGATTAGGACAAATTTTTAATTATTTGTGAAATGTTCCTAAACATACTTTTGCAATTTTGTGCTGTTTATTGTACAAAATGATACATTCAGTATTAACAATTATAAAATAAAATGTAGGTGAACTCTGAAGAACCTTGAAAATTTTCTGTTCTAACATGTAAAATATTCAAACGAGGTTTGACTTTTATTTTATTTTTAAGTTACATCACTTCTTTTCATTTCTTCATTCCAACCTCTCTCATGCCAATAAGTAACTCTTCATAGGAAAATAAACAAATACATCCATTTCATTGATATTCACGTTTTCTTTAGTCTTATAAAATAACAAGATTATAGATATATTAAAGAATAATTTTGAAACACATTTTTATAATATATTAGTAAATATTTACTTGATCTTACATATAAGCACACACATCAATATCCCATTCCCATATTCTGCCCTGAGTGGTTACATAAAGGGTTTCCTGGGGATCTCAATGTTTCTCTAAAGTCTCCTCTTGGACTTGCATTCACTGGTCTTTAGAAACTGACACTGTGTGTCCCTCCTTTGCTTTTGGTGTTTAAGCAGGTTAGGTATCATTCAGAGTGAATGCCACATCCTAAACCAACTACACTTCTTGCTCTCTGAAATTGAGAGGCTATCACAGGCTATCCACCCCCTTGCTTTGTCCAGAACACATAAGCCACATATAAGCCACATATGTCCCAGACATCCTTGTATTTAGGAAACTCCACAAGCACTCTTTCTTTCTTTCTCTCTTTCTTTCCCTTCTTTCTTTCTCTCCTTTCTTTCTTTCTCTCTTTATTTCTCTCCTTTCTTTCTTTTTTCTTCTATCTTTATTTCTTTCTTTTTGAATTAAGTTATTTTTGTATGCCCAGATTCCAGCTTCCGCTCTCTCCTCTCCTCCCAGTTTCTCTCTCTTCCCTCCCTTTTCTACATCCTCCTCTCCTCTTCTCCTCAGAAAAGGGGAGTCCTCCCATGGCTGTCAACCAGCCTTGGCATATCAAGTTGCATTAAGACTGAGCACATCTTTCTATTGAGCATGAGGACATTCTTAGCTAAAGGCATATCCATTCATTGCCCTTCTTTCAAGGATGTTTCCTTGTACATAAATGCCTACTTCATTCAAGCCTTTGCTCAAATGTCACTGTTACGATGAGATTTACCTTTGTCTAAAGTTAGAATTTTTCTCATCCCTAAAGACTAAGATATCCAAATATTTTATTTTTTCTTATTTTCATAGCATTTATAGCATACAATAAAATAAAAGAGTTTTCTGTATGTAGCTCCTTTAGTATGTTGTAATATCTGGATGTCTCTCTTTTCTTTAAAGATTTATAAGGAAAGAAAAGGCTTTCTTCTATTTAGTGATTATAGTCAAACTTTATTGCTCATAGTAGGAACTTTATATTAATTGGATATGAATATGGAATATTCATAAGAGGATGACCTAATCAGAATCAACTATTAGGATGCAGTGAGGGTATGAGAAGGCGCCAGCTTCCTTGTGAGTAGACAGAGAGAAATTGCTTAGAATTTAGAGCAGGACGCTATTCACAGATCACACAGCTCCAGAGCTTGAAACATGGAGGAACAGCTCTTCCAGGAATTGTAGGCTGCTAAAACTGAAGGTGCCTAAGTTACTTTACTTGCTGTTTCAAGCAAATAGCTCAATTAGTACTGAGGAATCTGTGCTTTACCTATCCTTTCTATTGACACTTAGGTATTATCAAAACTGCAGCCTTTATTTTTTTATGTTAATACCACATGGACAAGCTGGTAACCTAAATAAAGGAGATATGGAAAGACACAGATGAGACAGGAGTTGGAGGGAGAGTAAATGAGAAGGATGAATAGAACATGTAAAGTGACAGTGGTCAGAGGACACAGGACCCAGAGCTACACAGATAGACCATTTGACAGATTCAAACCCACACTGAAGAATCATAAAGTGCATTGGAAAGGAGATGAATATTTGCTGGCAATTGGTGTCATACAAAACAATCATGGTCTCTATGCTCACTAAGTATCTATTCTTTCAGCTGTTGTATATCACATGGACACATTTATGCAACAACAGATTATTACAATTTCTATTAAATTGTAAAAAAATAAAATATAAATACAAACAGGCTACTAAAATTGTACCTTAGCACCTTCTGTTTTAAAGATCCATAAACTGACCTGTTTCAAACTACCATTGTTTGACAAAAGGAATACTAAATAAGATATTCTGTGATAGCAAGAGATTTCCCTCTGGAAACCGATGGCTCACATAATATAAATGGAAATTATTATAAACTTAATGAGTTTTCCCACCTCTGCAAAACTGGACCACCTCAAATGCAGAAAAAAACGTAGACATATGTACTTAAGCACATAATTTTTACTCATCGATAGATGAGTTTTCACACAGAGAGCATCATCACATACATAGGTAGCCCCTAAAATTATCCTTATCGTTAATTGCCTCCAAGGTAGTTATTCTGAATAAATTTGAATATTATAAATATTGATGCATAAAACATGACTTTTAAAACTAAATATGCTAAATAAACAGTTCTAAGATTCTTTCTTGAAGTGATCATGACTATTAATAAACATTCTGTATAATTATCCCAAGTCTGATTATATAAAAACTTTTCAGTTGTTTTTCAGTTGCATGTAGATTTCTGCAAAGACCAGAAGAGGGTGTCAGATCCTCTGAAGGTAGAGGTACAGGATGTAGTGAGGATGCAGGAAACCAAACTCAGGTTTGGAAGGAAAGCAAGTGCTTTTAACCACGGCGCCATCTCAACAATTTTACCTTTTAAATTTTCAGTGATTTTGCTGGAGCCCAGCCTACAAATCTATTGGTGCCCAAATGTTTACCATACTATCGGGGAGATGATGCAATGAAGTTACATTGTATATGCTTAGTTGTGGATTGTGGTTAAGCAGTCTCCAAAGCATTTAAGAGCATGTATAAACCTAGATCAATGAGATCCCTCAGCCTATTAACACACTTACCAATTATCCTGATAACTTAAGTTTGATCCCTGGAAGTCACAGGATGGCTGGGAAAGAATAAATGCTGCAAGTTGACCTTTGACTTCTAGAAATGTGCCATGCACATTGGTCACTTCCTATGAAAGTAAATTAAAAATATAATATCAATTTTGTTCAGAAGCATATTATAAATTCATTTATTTCACTTCTTAAATACATGTTATTCTCTATTATTGATAATGTTTAAGTATTCTTTACATATTTTATATAGACATTGTTAATTAGATATAGGTCTACAAAGTATAGTCTTTATACTTTTGTTTTCAAACAGATTAGTTTGGCCTTGGGAACCCACAAGCCACTCCAGCTGTGTAAGCAGATAGGCCAACTACAAATACCCACTTCTCCCTCAACAAATCCAACAAATCCCCATGTCTCTTCTCCAGTCTTGTAGAAGATCAGTTGTTTCAGCCTCCTTTTACCCAAATCTCCATCTCCAACAGATCACATAAATCATCCCTTTTAAACTTCCTTCCACCCACTCATTGCTTTCTCCCACACCCCAACTTCAGCAGGCACTCTCTGCAAAACCTCAGACCTTGCAAGCAAGTAAGATAACTTCTGTTCTTTACTTCTGACTCTCCATCTCCTCTAGATCCAATAGAATCTCATCCTTAGCTCTATAACAGACTGTTGTGACCTGCATCTATGTACATGATTGTGTGTGTGTGTGTGTGTGTGTGTGTCTGGGCACATGTATGTGCATGTTTATTGATGACAGAGATCAATATTAGGCCTTTTGTTCCTTTTTCATTTTATGAGAGATGATCTTTAACTGAACCTGCAGATAACTGAATGGACAGCCTGGCTATTAAATGATCTCTAGTGGTCTGTCTGTCTCTATCTTCCAACACTATAGTGTTGAAGTAAGAGATACAAGGCACATCATCCACCTTTGACAGGGTGAACTGGGGATCCAAACTCAGATCCTTAAGTTTATGCCTCAAGCACTTTTTCCAGTGAGCCATCTCCCAGAGCCCCAATATTAGATATATCACTGACTTGATATCCACCTGACAACTTAATTTGACATTGAGTGTTGGCTTGGGTTTAAAAGCAAGATTATCATTCATAGGATGTTTATTAAAATGTTCATCTCTTGTTTTCTACATCACAAAAAAGTTTTCTATGGAACAGATGGCCATCTCTGTATGGTTATATTTTTAGATTATCTCTACTTCTAACTCTATACATTGCTGCAAGTTTTTATACGCTGTCTCAATGTAATCACTTTCAAAACCATTTTAGTTATTTTTTCTATTTTGTGTTGCCATGGAAAAATTTTAAAATATCTTTAGCCATTAGTAAATCCTGAGACTTACCCTGACCACATTAAAGAACCTTTGGAAAATCTATACTTTCATAATATCTTGTTATTTATAACATTCCAAGTTACAGAATGTAGATATTATAATTTTGGGTTTTTGTTGTTGTTGCATCCAAATCATAAAATGCTACTTGTATGTATATTTTCAGGGATGACTAGTTGGTACTGGACAACCAGTTGATGTACTATTCCCTGGGGAGGACCACTTCTCATGCTCCCTGCATTCTTCAGTTTTCTATAGTTTTTCTGTACAGGGTTGATATCCCATGGGCTTATCTCCATTCACCTTGGAGTATTCATCATTGTCATTCTTGTTTGGCAGGCATTAGCTGGTAGTCATGTTGGAGAGACTTCATGGGAGTAGTTTCTGATATTATAAAGAGACACCATCTCACAGCAAACTTCCTGATTCTCTGGCTCTTACAATATATCCACCCCAATTTCCACAATGTTTTCTGAGCCTTAAGAGCAGGAATGTTTTGTTGATATATCCACTGGGTATGGGCTTTACAATTCTGATTGGTTGTAGTTTTCTGTAGTGGTGTCTGTCTGGGACACCAAAGAAATGTCTACTTGATAAGGGGTGAAGACTACTCTTATCTGTGAATATATGCATACATATTTAGAACATAGGTAGGAAGACTGCTGGTTTAGTAAGCTGGTGGATATATGTTCTCCTCCAAGGTCCACAACTTCACTTAGTCTTGGGTATTTGGATATGTTTCCAGTGTCAGGAATTATATTCTGCTTGTTGAGTGGCTCTTAAATTTAATGAATGAGCTGTCGATTCCACCAAGGGGTGTGTCCCACATTTGTATCCTTAGGATTGTCATGTATGTTGGTCATTGTTGTGGCAAATAGGCATCATAATTGCTTTTGTCCTTTGCAAGGTTGTATGACGCCTTCTGATGACAGGAAAAGTCTTCAGGGAGGAGGTTTTCAGGTCAGCTCTACTATATTTGAGACTTTGATGGCTAATTCTTGTTGTCAACTTGACTACTTCTGTAATTAATTAAAATCTAAGCAGATGGGAACACTTGTGATGAAGTTTTATTGGTTGCTTTATTTAAGGTAGAAGACTCATCGGAAGTCCAGATTCTTTGAGGTTAGAATGTTAAGGTCAGGCCACATTTTCTGGTGGCAACCACATAAAAGGACATGCAAGATATGAACTTTTTGATAGCTTGACCTCACTCTAGCGGTCTAGTTCTTTTATCTCGTTCTCAAGTAACCATCTGCTGGTGTTAGAACCCACTTGTTCAGAATTCTAATGGGGACTGGAAACTGTCTTCCCTTCAGGACTTCTCTGTGGTTCTAGCATCAGATGGGGACTGCTGAAATATTCAGTCTCATAGATTCATCATTGTGTTAGGAAATACTCACGATTAGACTACTCAGACTACATCCTGCATGCCACTCTATTAAATCCTCTTTCTCTCTGCGTGTGTGTGTGTGTGTGTGTGTGTGTGTGTTTCTGTGACCTATATCTGAAGTTTATTGTGTCTTCAACAATAGCTTTTATCTTTCATCTCTGGGGATCACCCAATAGGTTTTATGTCTTCTGTGCTTCTTTGGCAGCTCTGGCCAACACTTCATAAAAGACCTTCTCATGCTAGGGATTGTGGGTTTTGTTAGATGATCTCTGGCTTTTAGAAGGCGCTCTATTAGTCCAAATAATATCACACATATATATATATGCAGATATGTGTGTGTGCGCTCGTGCTATTAATTTACCTTCTTTATTTATTCTCTATTTATCTTACTTTGCTTTCCCTAAAGCACTTTTTTTCTATTTCCCTGATCAGATCACTTATACTCTACCATTCTCCTCTCTATTGCACTGTAAGACTCCTAGTCTGGCAATGTACTGCCAGGGGACTGCTCCAGTTGAGGAACGTGGATTGAATGTTGGACAAACGCCAACCTCTGATGAGCTCAGGCCTTTTAACTCTCTCTAACTGTATTAGACATTGGGAACTAAACATTCTCTAGCTACTCTGTGGCTGAAAACTGATGGCTTCTCTCTCTTTCTCTCTCTCTGTCTCTCTCTCTCTGCTTTATTTTACTTTATAAATTTCTGTGCTTTATTAAATGCTGGAGACTTAACTCTTTTATGTTCTTTGTCAAAAACTTAACTCTTCATTACTCTTCTGTGCTTAAATAAGTGTTAAATTCTAGCAAATTACAACATGATGTTTATAGCAGTGTGGGGGTTAAGTAAACAAGTGATTTTTCTAGGCTCTTTGTTTTTGTTTCAGTTGAAGACAACTCATTATCAATTTTATCTATAATTTTAACTTGCACGCATTTCTTTCTACCAGTTTTCTGCATTTTAAGGTCTTTTTCTATTTAGGGAAAACTGATTAGTGATGAAACTTGTGTTGGTTATCAACACATTAAAAATCTACCTATCTTTCTATTCTCTTGAAAACACATCAAAAATACATCTTCTTTGCAATTGGCATGACTTTGGTCTTGCTATAATAAAGGAACTGTAAAGACAAAAAGAGAAATGGTGCCTCTTTCTGTTCTAGCTGCTTATATTATCCATGTGTTAGTAGTGGGTGCTTCAAGGCATCAGTGCAACTACCATTGAATCTGAGCAGCAGTTTGTGAGATGCTGTCCACTGACTCCCAGGGAATGTAATACCTGACTTATTAATGAGGCTTTCATATGTTCCAGTGGATGGTTAGCAAGCTCAATTTTCTGTTTTTGCTAAAGAATATTTATTGTTAGCCAGTATGGATATTTGAGACACTTCCGTATTGAGCGATCTCAATCATAGTTTCTTCCAGGTTTGAAACTGTGTGTGTGTGTATGTTTTCATCTGTTATGATTTCCATATTCCTTCATAAGAAGCCACATTGCATATAAAATCTTGTATTAATTAAAACATTTTCTCTTCATTTTACTGTGCAGTTTCTGCCTCCTGATTGGGTCTAACCGATAATAGGGTGAGCAATTAAGGAAACATTTTTCCAAGTTCTCTTTATTATTAAATAGAATAAATTTTTGTAAATTGATCACATCACCCTGGGATATTTGTCTAGTCTTCCTTAGAAATTGTGTGTCACAAAGATTCATAAAGCAATAAAAGACAAATGTTGAATATGTAATTATATAGTTATGGCCAGAGCACTTAGATTCATAATTGAACGGATGATAAAAATAGAACTCTTTCTCTTCTAATTATGACACTAAGTGTACACTGTCTGAATTTTAAATCAGCTGTATGTGAGAACAGTGATTTCTCTACCTAGAGAAAATACAACTTTGAACAGGAATGAACCAGCATACTGTAATGACTGTCAAATGGAGAAATTATTGTCACTTTAGAGATTTGTTTTCACATATATTTTATATGTCTTATAATTTCTGATATGTCTTTTGTTTATGATTTTATTTTATATCTGAGTGTTAGATTGGGGTATAAGTATACATTGTGTGCAAGTGTGTACAGTCATATTTGCATTCAGAGACTAGAAGAGTATATCATATGGCTGGCTTTATTAATCTTTATAATATTACTTTGAGAACAGGCCTTTCCCTTACTCTGGAGCTAGGCTGGTAGCCATAAGACTCATTGATTCTCCAGAGTCAGCAAGATTTACTAGTTTGTGCAGAGAAACAATGAGATTTATTAGAGTGTTGGGGAGTTCTTACCCACTGAGCTAACTCTTCAGCCATGAAATGACATCCTCAGTCACGATTAGAAAGTAATGAACACACACATGTTTACCATCAGCTTATTGTCTTCATACTTACAACACTTCGAACCTTATCTTAGGAAATGATGTACATAGTGGGCTGGGTCTTCCCACATCAATTGACATCATTAAAACCATCCCCTATAGGCCTGCATATTGGGCAACATTATCCACACAGTCTTTCAGTGAAACCCTCTCCCCAGGTTTTTCTAGATTTTGTCAATCGATTATTAAAATTAATCATCAAGTATGTTCACCAAGGATAAAAAATTTTATTCAAAGTTCTGGGATTCAGGTTAAGGTTGACGAAACCTATTCTGGATAAAGAGGAATTCTACAGTGTTTGAGAAAGTTCAGGAACAAGGTAGTGGTGCTTGATTTGTACAGTTGCTGAACTGGGCCATATCTACGCACTTTTTCTAGTTGAAACTATTTCATTTATTTATATTATGTCCTCATGGCTGAAAGTCTTTGTCATTACAGTTGTCATATATATTTTGATAGATATTAAAAATAGCTAAAAGATAGTGCAGATTCTAACACATTAAAATCCTCAAAGAATGTGAAACAATACAAAAAGCATCTGATATGTGGATGTTACCCACTCTTTTTATTGATTTGCGGCAGCTTATTAAGAGGTAGCTTGGAGGAGCCCTATGTAATCTGATATTTCATCAGCATACAACACTTCCTTTGAGTTCTGAGTAAGTACTCATGAACTGATAGATTATAACTGTTTACAAAAATGAGCATGGTAATAATTGTGGTGTTTCTGTCACATAATGAGGAGATGGTTCCTGGCAGGAATTAGCCTGTGCTTAGTATAATGCCAAAGGAATCAAAAGGTGATTTAATTGAATGGACATGGATGACATCTCTTATACTAATTTTCCATGAATAGCAAGTTTAGTCTAATTTCTGGCCCACTTCAATATATACCTGACCACCATCTGGGTTTCAGTTGCTTTGAGAATCTTTACTGTCATTAGCAATTCAAATATTTCTCAGAAGTCCCTAGGGAGGTTATGTAGGCAATGACAGCCAACCAGTGAGATACAGGAAAATGGAGAGTCAGATGGTCATACCATAGTCTATTTCTCAGCCAGATGGAGATCAACAAGTCAAAGCCAATGTCTCCTACATTCTTAAGAATCCCGTACTTTTGAAATGATAAAATACTTGATATTTGGGTGCTCAGATATAATGCTATGTAACCACAAAACTAATTTTAAAGGTATTCTAATATTTGAGCCTTCAAAACAGCCTTACAGAAATGTTTTGAAATATAAGAATTATCTAAAGGCAAGTAAACTATCAACATATATGTAAGAATGACATTGGTTATAGCAAATTGGTTTTAGAGTTCTCTGACTAGTTAATATAAAAATAATGAATCTCATTTATTTGTCAGACATTCAGGCAATGGAGATATTTCTTTGATAAACTGAGAGAGAGGCATTTCACTTTTTACTTGAGCAGAATATTTAACCTATTAAATCTTGATTATTCCATATAATGGATTTTAAAAGCAGTAATGTGTATTTCACGCAATGAAGATGAGCATCAACTGATCTACTTGATAAAGCCATCATAATGGCTTCCTAAAACCAAGAGGACTTAATAGAACATGTGTTTCAGTCTAGTTTATATATGGGTTGAATAAGAAACTTTTTACCACAAACATATGCACACTAATTGTAATGGAAATACACATTTAGATAAAGCCTAAGGCAAATAACTACCCTAAAAGTAAAGGGATGTAAAAAAAAAAATCAGTAAAAGAAAACATCTCAAATTCTAACAAGGAGAGAGTCATTAAGGAAAACATTAAATGAACAATGCTGGGAGAGACTGGATCAAACCAGAAGCCTTCAAACACCTTTACAGTAAAGCAAAGACATTGAGGAGGACATGAGTAGGGCTCAGAGACCTGGGTGTAGTTAAGTAGAAAGGGATTTGGTTGCAGCTACCTCTGTAATTTAGTGAATGAAAGAAACAGAAAATGATACCTTTATCATCCACAGCCTAGCTGAACCAAGGACCAAAATTATTTTATAGAAAGTTTGGAAGAGATTGGCTACCAAGAATAAAATGAAGATAAGGAGTAAGATATTTACCCACACTTTCTTGAATTAAAAGCTGGGATGGGACTGTGAAGATTCAGCCTTGTGATAAAAGAAATGTTCTTTATTAGGCGAGGCCATGCACTTGAGTAACTGATCATAGAGCATCAATACCTCAAGGAGAGAAATGGAACCCGTTTCGTGAACCAGAAGAGTTCTACCATTATTAGTTATTCACAAGAAAGACAAGGTAAAGAAAATGATTAATAAACACATTTGCCAATTTTAAAAATTCAAATGAGAGAAAAAAATGGAAACATTGCTTGTGTTTCGCATACCACAGTATAATTCCTGTGATCAAATGGGGAGGGCATTATGTAACCATTTGTACCATACTGAACATGTAGGTCCTTCAAATTACATTAATTGTCTAGCACATTCACACTTATTCCAAACATGTCCAAACCAGACAAACTCAGTTCTACACTGACTTTCCAGGTATCCATTTCTGTCCAATTTGGCTTACTTCACATTTGGCCAGGCTGTCATGTTGGCTAGAGTCCTAAAACCTGTTCACGATTTTGTTATCAGATGCATTTGGAACTGAAATACTGAAGAGCTGAGTCTATCTATTTCAAAAATTAACAGTTCTTTTTGCTGACAGAAATGATGGCAGGTTCCATACCCTCATAAACTCAGTATTTGATAGATATTAAAATTTCCCTTCAAGAGAAAGCCAGAGTTATTTTTAATAACATTTAGTATATGATGTCTTAATTTCTTCAGGCTCCTGGCCATCAGCCTTGTCACCATCAGACCAGATATAGTAAAAACAAGAGAACTTAGTCAGTTTAGAAAATTTGTACTCTAGTTGATTTTAAATAATCAAAAAGCCTTGCCTTACTATTTTTTTAGTAGCAACCTAATCTATATAAACATCAGCTCTCAAGACATATTAGGTTGGAGGTCCACAACAAGTAAGAAAATGAGAATACAGTTTTAATATAAAACTTTTCATTTATACAAAGTTTAGTAACTTATCAGAAGAAAGGAATTGAAAGGTAATAGAAATATAGGATGAAAGCCTAAACCTGATAGTTTGTCTGGAGAGAAAATTGGTCCCTTTTAAAAGCTGAGATGTTGGAGAAAAATACATATTTTGCATGAAAATAGCAGAACTATCCTATATCCTATAAAAGCTGTATCTTTTATCACTCACTCTAACTGTGATAAATAGTCTTTCTACAGGATATAGAATAATGCACCCAATGCTAAGGAAATGGAAAGTGATTTCTCCACATGTCGATTCTTAAAGTAGGATATTGACTGTGTCTCCTGTCCACCAATTGATAAGGGCTTTGAATGCACATGTCAGAGAAGGATGGAGACCCTGCTATTGGGCAGAGGCTTTCCATTTCCACAAAGGTAATTTGTTTTGTTCGAATACAGTTTCACCCAAGTGGTCTTCAAGCCACAGTTTTAACTTTATTTGACTGAAGATTTACAGTAGTCCAATTGTAATAGTTCATTCAGTCAGAACATACCACTATGAAACATTCCAAGTTTTTTATCACTGACTCAAACATTAGTTTTGCACGCTTGATTCTGATAGGTATTTTATTTGAAGAAGATCATATATATACATCATGTATAGAAGTGTATTTGAACAGTCACGTTATTAAAGTGCCTTTAAAATACTTATATCTATATGCATAGTCTTTTAATGCTTTCAACCTCTGTCAAGGAAGCTTCTTTTTTGAGGGAGATTAGTCAATAGAAACTGGTATTGAGAATAAGAGACAGTGCTCAAACTAAAGAGAACATCTTTTAAAATATGTATATTATTTTACTAATTACTTGAGAATTTCATATGT
Source organism: Mastomys natalensis (assembly GCA_021653895.1). NCBI lineage: Eukaryota > Metazoa > Chordata > Mammalia > Rodentia > Muridae > Mastomys > Mastomys natalensis. Next base: position 821,746 of record JAJTUV010000566.1, on the reverse strand, counting down.
ATTAAAGTTTTATTTTATTTTCTGTGTATGAGCATTTTGCCTATATGTATGTATGTATGTATGTATGTATGTATATATGTATGCATGTGAATCTTGTGCATGTCTGGTGACCACAGTATGAGAAAAGGGAATAAGGTCATGATGAACCAGGTAGATGTTGGGAATTGAACATGAGTCCTCTGCAAGAGCAACTAGTGCTGCTAAATGCTATGACATCTCTCCAGCTCCATACAATGTATTTTTGATCATATTAATTCCCTATTCCCCTCCTTTCTCCTGCCACAACCAAACTCACCTCCCCAACCTATCCCAAATTAACATATCAATATATGATATCAATATAGTATATTATTAATATTGTTTTGATAAAGATATATATGTATATACACATGAACAACACACACATACACATATACACACACAGATGGAAAATCTGTATTAATTTACTTACTAACAATTTCAAGGAATATTGAAAAGAAGAGGAGGCAGATAAACTGTAATAGTCACATTATCTTATGGGTAATTTAGATATCTCAATAGCCATTTACTGTCTAGTTCTGTGCCATGGACAAGGTCCTTATGACTAACTTTGCAGAAGAAAAATTGCTATTTGGTATTCCCTCTGGTTGTATTTATGCTTATACTGATGTTACAAATACTTAAAGACAAAAATGGGAGATGTTTGAGATCTTCCTTCCCTTTTTGCATACTTCTAGGCAATAAAACTAAAAAATGGCAGAGATCTGTCTGTATCTGCCTTCCAAGTGCCAGAATACCCAGTCAAGCATGTTAGAGGTAATGTTTGTGTAATTCCTAATCAGTATGTACTGTTGAATGTTTCTGTTGGTTTAACTTGAAGCCCATGAAAGAAGAGAGAGCCCATGCCCAATACTGCCTGAGTGGCTAGTAACAGGAGACTGGATAGTCCAGAGACCTAGGGTAACACCACTAAAAAAAAAACAATGAAATTGTTAATGATTTTCTGCTATACTCATAGATTGATGCGTTGTTCAATTATAATCAGAGATTTTTCCTCTGTAGTAGCAGATGGAAATGGATGGAAAAACTCACAGCCAGACATCATACAGAGAGAAAGAATCTAAATTGGAGGTCTTCATCAGGTTCCTATCCTCAGAGATTGGGAAACCCATGTAAGAGGGGGATGAAAGACTTTAGGAGTTAGAATGGATAGAGAATACCAAGAGAACATGGCCAATCAAATGAAATAAACAGGGTTCACCTGGACTTATAGAGCCTGAAGTAGCAAGCACAGGGTCTGCATAGATCTGCATCGGGTCCTCTGATGTTCTTCTGATACTTCTAATAGTGGAAACAGGTGTGTCTCTGGCTCTTCTGACTGATCTTGAGATTTTCCTCCTGTTGGGTTGCCTTGGACTGCCTCAACATGAGGGCATTGCTTTGTCTTATTTCAACTTGTCTTGTCCTGTCTGGCTATTGTCTCTTGGGGACCTTTTTTTTTCTGAGGAAGAAATGGAGATTGGAAGTTATGGGGAAGAGAGGAGAAGAAAGTGACTAGGACAAAGGAAGGAAAGGGAACTGTGGTTGAGGTGTACTGTATGAAAGAAGAAGCTATTTTCAATTAAAAAATATATAAAAGAATTGCCAGTATCAGATTGGTCTAAAGGGATGTTCTGTGGGCATTTTCTTGACTGATAGTTAATGTAGGAAGGCCCAGCACACTGTCAGTGGTGGTACCATCCTGGGGCAGTTGAGCCCAGTGCATGTACAAAATTTAGCTGAGCAAGCCAGAGGGAGCAAGCCAATACCTTTCATTCTTCCATGATTTTTACTTTGGATCCTGCTTACACTTATATTGTGACTTCCCTCAGTGATGGATTTTAAGAAAAAAAAAAAATAAATAAATCAACACTTTCTCTGCCCCACCTCAAAAAAAAAAAAAAAACCCTTGAGAAATTTCATACAATATATTTTGAGCATATTCCTTCCCACAACGCCCTCAACCTATCTTCAAAATTTTCACCCAACATTTTTCCTATGTAAAGAAATGCAGAAACAAAAACAGAGCAGAGACTGAAGGACTGGCCATCCAGTGACCAGCCCAATATAGGATCCATCCCATACACAGGTGCCAAACCCTGACACTATTACTGATGCCATGTTGTGCTTGCAGACAGGAACCTAGCACGGCTGTCTTCTGAGAGACTCTACCAGCAGCTGACTGAGACAGATGGAGATACTTACAACTAACAATTGGACTGAGGTTGGGAACCACTATGGAAGATTTAGGGGAATGACTGAAGGAGCTGAAGAGGCTTGCAACCCCATAGCATGAACAACAGTACCAACTAACCAGGACCCCTCAAAGCTCCCAGAGACTAAGGTACTAACCAAAGAATATAGATGGGATGCTCCTTGTCCCCTGTTACATATGTAGCAGAATTCTGCCTTGTCTGGCCTCAGTGGGAGAAGATGTACTTAATCCTGTAGAAACTTGATCCCTCAGGGAAGGGGATGCTAGTCTGGGGTTGGTGAGTAAGCTGGGAATACAGGGGTGGGTGAGGCAGCCCCCTCTCAGAAGTGAAGGGGGGTGGAGAGAAGAACTCAGGGATGTGAGACCAGGAATGTGAACCAGGAAGGGGGACTACATTTGGAATGTAAATAAAAAATAACTAATAAAAAAATCCTAGGTGGATATTATCAAAGCAACTCACTAAAGCTTTGTAGTTGAGATCAAGAAATTTGTAAGCCGGGCGGTGGTGGCGCACGCCTTTAATCCCAGCACTTGGGAGGCAGAGGCAGGTGGATTTCTGAGTTCGAGGCCAGCCTGGTCTACCGAGTGAGTTCCAGGACAGCCAGGGCTATACAGAGAAACCCTGTCTCGAAAAACCAAAAAAAAGAAAAAAGAAAAAAAAAAAAAAGAAATTTGTAGAAGGCAACATTGTCTAGGTTGTCATGAGTATATTCTGTCAACCCTGAAGAAAGCTGATAATCAAAACTGTACCAATCAATACATATGTTTCGCAGTAGAATTTTAAATAAATAGACTGTCAGAGAGAGAGATGCTATCAATAGTACATAACATTTCATCATTTGGGAGAGGGATTCATAAATGTTGGACAAAGAGGCACCCTACAGAATGGGACAAGTCTTTTAACAAATTTACATCCAACACAAAATATATAAGGAACTCAAGAAACTAGACATTGACAAACCAAATAATCCATTAAACATTAGAGCACAGAGCTAAACAGACAGTTCTCAAAAGAGGAATCTCAGTGATCGAGAAACACTTCAATATTCGTATCTGTCATGGAATGCAAAGCAAAACTGCTTTGAGATTTCATCCTACACCTGCCACAATGGTTAAAGTCAGCAACACAAGTGACAGCTTGTGCTAGCAAAGATGTGGAGCAGAAGGGACACCCGTTGGGGGGAGTGTAAACTTGTATAGATATTATGTAGTTTCTCAGAAAATTGGGAATCAATCTACCTCAGGACCCAGCTACAACATACTTAGGCATTTACTCAGAGGATGTTCCATTTACCACAGGACAAATGATCAACTTTGCTCACTGTGGCTTTATTCCTAATAGCCAGAAACTGGAGACAACCTAGAAGATCTTAAGACATTTTAAAATAGTATTATTAAACTTAAAATAGAAAGAAAATAAAATGAGTGATGGACTAGTTGCCTAAGGGTGCAGGATTTATGTCACTAAGTTCTGAATAAGAAAACATTTTCATATGTTCAATATTTCTTTGGGAATAAAACATGCCAAATATAAGCATAAAGTTATTCTGAGTATTTTATATTGTATTGTGTTGTACTGTATTGAATTGTATTGTATTGTAATGTATTGCATTGTATTGTACTATATTGTATTAGTTCTAATTTAGTTTCAGTAGTTCCTATTTAGTTTCAGTGTTTTCTATGCAGTTTTCTCTGTTGCACTGAATAGTGGAAGAATGCAATATCAGAAACTCAAGGACATTTTCATATATTTTGAAGGACTGAAAATGTGTGACTTCAAATATACACTGTTAATAATTAATCAGTACAAATATAAAAACCTATTTCCATTAAAACTGTATTTTCTAATGTTTTAACTGGATTGGATTAAAATAAACTTACAGCTGCCATGGGATGAAAATATGTGCAAAATGGGAAAAACTGCACAAGTGATAAGAATGAACAAGAATGGAGAATTTCTATTAGCTGCATATTTAGACTCTGGAACACAGTGGAAAGACAGAACAAAAGGCAAAGTCTATAAAATATATTTGTCTTTTCCAGAGGGAATTTATACATTTCTAGTCTAAAATAAAGATGCATTTATTAGCAGAAACATATTCAGCAATACATGCTGATTAGGAATTATGCAAAAATCACATCTTACATGCTTGAATGGGTGTACATACACATTTTGCCACATCAGCATCCCTAAAAGGGATATTTCTCATGATTATAAATAGTGTTGGTTTTCTTCTTGGCCTCAGACACATATAGAGCAGAGGATTGCCTGGTCTGGCCTCAATAAGAGAAGATGCACCTAACCCTTAAAAGACTTGAGGCCCCAGGGAATGTGGAGGCCTGGCAGGGTATGGGGAATGTGGGGGTGTGTGGGTCTTGGAGACAAGGGGGGAAGAATAGGATAAGGAACTGTTGGAGAGCAGAACAGGATGGAGATAACAACTGGACTGTAAAGATAATTAAAGATAATTTTAAAAGAAAGAAAAAATAGTATTGGATGGTAGAACAGCTGTTGCCTGAAGTTGTTTCTCCATGATTTTCAATAATTTTTTTTTTTTTTTTAGAAAATAGAGCCATTCACCATTAATATTGAGATTAACAAGTTGAAATTAAGTAATCTAATCAATTTCATCCAAAGAAATCACCATAATATTTGTGTCATCTACTTTCACTTCACTGGGATTTATCCAGTCACTTTAAAGTGGTTTTGGATTTCTCCGAATGTGGATGACAATGATAAATGTCTAATCTTGTATAGAGAGAATACTTTACGTCTCTATGAATGTGACACCTGTCAGTAATAAATATGATGGCCTATAGCACAGGTAGAAAATAGGAAATGGGATATCTAGGAGACAGAAATAATTCTGGGAGAGTGCTAGGCAAGAGATTCACCCAGCAGGATTTAATGATATGGATGAATGGTACCTGAGTACAGGTAACCAGCTATGTGGCAGAATGTGGGTTAAAAATAATAGGTTATTTTATGTTAGGCTCTAGGCAGGAAGAGACAAGCTGTATGGCTAAGGTATTTGTAAATGTATTTTGAATATGAATCTTATTTCTGGGAGCATGGGACTGAGAGGAAACTTTCACAATCCTATAAAATTTTTAATAATTGCATCGTTCAAATATTTTATAACTGAGAGGATAGGAAGCTGATTCAGTTAGTAAAGGGACTGTTACACAACTTAAGTTTGATCCTCAGCACAAATGCAGAAACTCTGCAAGGAGTCAGCAGTGTTCCTCTAAAGTTCTTGTGAGATGGCTACTGATTGCAATTGCAGAAGTGAGGAGGAGGATGCAAAGGTCTTGCTGCCAGAAAGGCTAGATGCATCGGTGAGCACCAAGTTTGATGAGAGTCTCTGTCTCAATAAAGAAGGTGGAGGAGAGGACAGTAGGCTGGTAGGTGATATGAAAGCTTAAAGGAAGTTTTAGAGAGCTCATGAAAGAGTGTAAGAAAAAGAAGAGAATACGGGAGATTATGGGAGAGGCGTTAGAAAAACATCAATAAGAACAACTCTTGTGGTTTAGACCCTGGGGCTCTGGTTGGTTGGTATTGTTGCTTTCCTCATGTTGTCGAGAATCCTCTCAACTCCTTCAGCCTTCACTCTATCTTCTCCATTGGGAACCCCATGATCAGTTTAATGGTTAGCTGTGAGCATCTGCCTCTGAGTATGTCAGACTCTTGCAGACTTCTAAGGAGACATCTATATCAGGTTCCTGTTAGCATGTACAAGTAAATAAAATTTCCAATAAAAAAAAAAGAACAACTCTTGTGCCGGCAGTGGTGGCGCACAACTTTAATCCCAGCACTTGGGAGGCAGAGTCAGGTAGATTTCTGAGTTTGAGGCCAGCCTGGTCTACAGAGTGAGTTCCAGGACAGCCAGGGCTACACGGAGAAACTCTGTCTCGAAAAAACAACAAAACAAAACAGAAAAGAAGAAGAAGAAGGTGGAGGAGGAGGAGCAGGAGGAGGACGAGGAGGAGGAAGAGGAGGAGGAGGAGGAGGAGGAGGAGGAGGAGGAGAGGAGGAGGAGGAGGAGGAGAAGAAGAAGAAGAAGAAGAAGAAGAAGAAAAGAAGAAGAAGAAGAAGAAGAAGAAGAAGAAGAAGAAGAAGAGGAGGAGGAGGAGGAAGAAGTTATGTTTGAAAATGGTAGAATGAAACCTAAAACAGTGTGCAAAATTTTTGAAAAATTTTTGAAAATTTAAAATATATAAGCAAAATAATGGTAGGAAGATGACAAGATTGATTCACATATAAAGAACATATACACACTACAGAAAAAGAGAGAGGGAGAGGAGAGGGAGAGGGAGAGGGAGAGGGAGAGGGAGAGGGAGAGGGAGAGGGAGAGGGAGAGGGAGAGGGAGAGGGAGAGGGAGAGGGAAGAAAAAGAAGAGGAGAAGGAGGAGAAGAGAGAGGGAAAGAGAGAGGGTAGAGGAAGGTAGAAAGAGAGGGATATTGGGAGCGAGGGAGGGAGGGAGGGAGAGAGAGAGAGACTTTAGAAGTAAAAGCTTAGTGTCTTACCCATGGGAATAAACACTGAGGTATGCCAACCACAGAGTAGATCTAAAGCCCTGGAGTAACTGTATTCCAGCTCTCTAACCTCATTAGCTGATGAATATGCAGTCGGGTTAATGGGAAATGCAGCACTATGTACAGTTTTACTTTTAAATGCTTTCCAGAACTCGAGAAGACTTAAAAGTGCACCCTGAAGCTAGCTTGTACTTTTTGTGTCATAGCTAGTAACATGGCAGTGGGCTTTTAATACATACTTTGCCCAGACCAGGAGTTGCCTCTCTGCTTGCTACTGTTCTGCTGGCCTTAGATCCCCAAGTTTACCACTTACTATAACTGTGGTGCTCTACTAAAGTTCGCACCAGGGAACATTTTTGATGCTTGACTCCCCTACAAATCTGTTCCCACATTGTTGGCCTCTCCCTTCCTTAGATGGTCATGAGCAGACATTTATTTATTCTGTCTACTTCTTTGAGTGCAGCATTTCTGAGTCTATTACTTTCTAGCTTGATCACCTTCCTTCAGGAGCATGTAGGCACATGAAATGTGAATTGTGTCCTCAAGCTAGTTCTTGAAGTTCTTAGGGATTCAAACAGGCAGATTCAGAATCCCAGCACATGCAAAGCCACAGATATGTTCTTCTTTAACAATGACATTCTTTTTTCTTTTGTAAAAATATTCATATTCTGGAATTTCAAAAGAAAATTAGAATCTTTTTTTTCTAGACTCAAGAGAATATATAAAGCCTTACAGCAGATGTCAAATGAAATGTTGAGCAGGGCAGTGGGAATGAACTAACTGGTCGTAAGACTGAAGCTGTGGTCATATCTGGACTCAACTTCCACTTGATTAGCTAAAGGTTCGTTCCATGATTCCATGAATTGTTTGACAAGTGCCTCAGCCCACCTCACAGGTTGCAACAATTCTAGATGAAGAGTTTGTTTCTGCATTTCAATAAAAGAAACTTTATTTAGAATGATAGAGCTTGTGTGTCAAATCTTAAACCAATTATTTTTGAATGAGACTTACATTAAATCAACTATAATCTACCCTAAAACCGATTGATGAGAACACTTTGCCCCAAAGATGGAATAACACCTTGAAAAACAAGAGATAGAATCTTAGGTCTGAGACAACTCAACTCTTCTCAGTTTTGCTTTCCCTAGTGCAAAATATGGAGATCCTATTATTAAGTCTGGTAATATCCCAGATCTTATAAGACAACCTAATATTAGGTTATCAAACCACTGCACTGAAATGAAAAGTGTAATTCAGTTAGTCAATGCTTTACAGAAATTTTAATGATGCATGAAATTTGGAAAAAGAAGCTGAGAAAATATGTATAGGCAAATTCTCCTTGTTCATTACACTTCCATGATCACAATGTCTTCCTCTGCACAGCCTACAGCATCAGCACTTAGATCCTCTCTTCTCTGAAAATTCAGCCTGTCTTCCAGCACTTAGGACGGGTTTCAACTAATTGCAAGATTTGAATGTGACACTTGCTCACCAATATCAATTGTAATTCTTCTGTACTCATCTTCAGTGAAAAATTTTCAAGTGTTAGGTTTAGCCAACTGTGATTGTGATTCAAGTCAGCCAGCTTCTGATTCTGTCTTTTATGTTCCAGTTGAGCATCAGTTTATCTAAAAGTTGAGGTGATGTTTACATGTCTCATGTGCTGATTGCAGCTGATAAATATTCTTTTATGGTAAGAAGCTGAGTGAAAGCTGCTCACATTGAAGATGCTTAGTGTCCCAGCCCTCTTCTTCCCATAACTCATTGGGGAATTTTTCTTTTTCATACTTATAGAGATGACCAATAAGTGAGAATACATTGTTCCCTTTATAAAACTTAAGACATGCCATATTCATCAGGTTCTATGATTTAAAAATTCTGTGCTACTACTAGGAGGGAATCATAAAGAAATTTTATTTGTCAATTGTGGTTATGTTCTTGGTCACCACATTTAAGACTCATAAATCTATGAGAAGAGACTGCCAATGAACACCAATTTGATAGGTCTTTGATCTGGTGTCAAAATAAGTTCATAGGTAAATAAAACTACTACAAGATTGATGAAATTGTAAGGGATAGGTTGACACAACTCACTGGAACAAAGCAGACCAGAGAGTTTATGTACTAGCATAAGCCATTGGAAAACTTCTAGGGATATGAGAGAAAATCTGGTAGGTAAAACTAGACTTCATTTGTTTGATAATTGATATTTGATTTCAGCCTCTGATCCTCCCTAAAAAAACTGGAGAGAAGAGAAAAGTTTGTCATGGAGATTTCTGTTTAAAATAAATATTGCTTCTAAGTACCTAAGAAGAAAGAAATTGTGTTTTAAATGCTAGTTGAAGCCTGGGAGTTTCTATCACAAAGAGAAAGAAAGAATTTACAATTGCAAATTTTCTGAATTATGCAGCTAAGAAAAGGGAGGCCAGGAAGATATATTCAAGAAATACATATATCTAAAATGTCAGTCAGAGGGGATATTTAATATTGTCTTAGTCAGGGATGTATTAAGAAGCATAATTACTTTGAAGGTGTTTCCTCTTAGGAAGGGGTAAGAGCAGACATTATGAGCACAGCCTGCGATCCTGCATGAGAGACTTGCGCTTAATTTTTTTCAATTTTAATAGAATGTCACATTTATTAGGAAGGTTTAAGTTCACTGTATTAGATGCTGTCCTCAGATAAGACCAAAGATAAACAGATTTATTAGCTGGAGTTTAAATTTCATTTCCATATTCAATAAATTGGAAGAGATAATTGAAAAATAGTGTATTAAATCATTTATGTTGATTTTAACTACACAACTTTGTAGAATTCTCATGAAACAATAAAATAGAAATCAAAACAGAGGCTGTTAACTTTATACTAAGGGATATTATAAAGACCACCTGTAGTTTAAGAAATTAAATAAGAGAGAATGGCTAGTTTGTTGTTGTAAAACCGTATTTGTGCTCTTATTTTAGAGAACTATACAGAGATTGATGGAAAGTAAATGAATGAATGCGTGTCTTACACCTCCCCTAGTAGTGCCTTAAAATAAAATGCCAGCAATCATTGGCTTGAATCAGTTACTATGCTGAATGTTCCAATGGTTTAATCTTTTTCCTCAAAAGAAGTTTTACTCCTTTTAGCTGTCTATATTGAGCTTACTAATGGACTTGTGTTTGATATCTTAAACAATTACTTCTAGAGTTGTGGTTAGAGAGGTGTCCCAATGGTAAAGAGGTTGTCCCCCAAGTATAAGAACTAAGACTGTAAATGCAGTCGCCACATGAATGCCCCTTGAGCATGGTAGCCTGCCTGCCGCCTAGCTCTTTTTAGGGGTGGAAACAGGGTTCCCAGGAACATGCTGAGTAGATACATTATTAGAATCAGTGAACTCTGGTTGAAAATGAGAAATCTCACTTTAGTAAAATAAAGTGGAATGAAATTGGTTACGGAACCCAAAGTCAACATCTGCCCTCCACATGCACACACATGCATGCACGTGCAAACATTCAAGCAAATATGCACACAAACACACACAGCAACACACACACTAACACACAAACAAAAACACTGCACATATGCATATGCAAAAAGAGTTGATAATAATTCCGTTACAAATACTCAACATTGAAATAAACCTGTGAAGTACTTTTCTTATGAGATTTTATTTTTAACTTTTCAATATATGTACTAAGGTATGTGCATGTGTATGGGTACAAGTGTCGGTGAGGACCAGAAGACTCTGTCAGATACCCTGGAGTGGGAGTTACAGGCAGTTGTGAGTGGGTGCTGAATCCTGAACTTTGGTCCTCAGGAAATTTCTGCTCTTAACCTCTGAGCCATCTTTCTGGCCCAGTAATTTCAATTTTTTTAAAAGACAAGTATATTTTCAAAATTGTTTGCCATCTGTAAACAGAAACTACAGTTTGGGAAATAATATTATAAAGAAACTGAAACTGCCAATGCCACGAAAATATGAGAGATACTTTAAAATGTAGAAAATAGTACCTTACAATCATTCACTGGAAAGTTTATAGTGTTAACACTGGTATGTGTTAATACAAGAGTCTTTTAAATTAACATTTTGACTACTTAACCACTCTGTGAGTAGCAAAGACTACTAAATTTAGGCAGTTTCTTAAAGGTTCTGTTATTCTAATTCTGGATAGTAAAGACTGTCTCTGTCTAACAGAAATACGAACACATATGTTCTCAAAACTTTAGAGTCGTTGGCTTGGCATAAGAAAGAATCTAAACATCCCTTTCTGGATAAATGATAAAGAAAAATAGTATGTGTGTGTGTGTGTGTGTGTGTGTGTGTGCTTGTGTATAAATAGAGGGTTGTTCTGCCTGTAAAATAAGAAAATTCTGACCCATGCTTCAGAATGGATGAACAGTAATAATACTTTACAAAGTAAAATTATGCACTTATAAAAAGTTACGGTCCAGGTTATTATTCTGTGGTCTGTCTAGAGAAGTAAAATTCATAGCAGTAGTAAGAAGAACAGTGGTGGCCAGATTCTAGAAGAAAGCAAACTGGGCGTTGTTTGTAGGCATAAAGTTCTGGAGATGGGCCAGACACAGAACTCTGTTTATTAAGAGAACTGTGGATACTTACCTTGATCACGTGAGTGATATAGTATTTGTTATGTTCTTTTGATAGTCAATATCATACTCTTCTTTCCCTGAGATTAAATATATATTGAAAAATCACCATATGCATTGGTGCAGCCCAGCTTGATAAAACTATTAAGGCTAGATTAGTCACTTTTTCATTTGTTGGTTTTTATAATTTTAAGATGGAGTCTCTTTTTCAGCACTGCTTGGTTTTAACTTCCTGACTCCTGCTTCAACCTCTTATACGTTGGCAGGAGAGAAGTATGTCAATATGAGTGGTCTGTGTTGGGGGTACTTTTTTCAGAATACCGGTATCTGTATTTTTTGTTCATTAGTTTGCATGATTTATTTTGAACATTTTATGTTTTCTTGTGTGTGCATGCACATGGGTGGATGTGTACATGTGTTTGTGTGTGTGTATGTGTGTACATATGCCATCAGCACATGCAGATTTGTCCAAGTGCAAGCACTTATGTGCCATAGCACTTATATAAAGTCAGTTAGCATCCTTGGGTGGCTTTTCACCTACTCTGAGACAGACTTTCTTGTTTTACCACTGAGAATGCTAAGATAGCTAACTTGCCTGGGGCAAATTCACATGGTGTTCCTATCTCCCATCTGGCCACAGGGCTTGCAGATCTTCTTTATGACATTCAACTTTATGTGATTCTGAGGATCAAGCTCAGGCCTTTATATTTACATAGCAAACACTTTACCCACTGAATCTTCTCATGAGCTCTGGAGTTTTATGCACAAATGATCTGTGAATTTGATTCACATTCTTTCTTTGTGAGTGGGATTATAATAATTTTTAAAAATGTAATCTAAATTTTTATTCCTTAAAATGAAATTGCCTTTGCACATTATTGCTTTTACTTAATGTTTGTTTCAAGTATATGAGTTATAGACACTCATATACATTTTAGATATATCTTCATATGTTGAAGGTTTTCATGTATATGCATGAAATGAATCAGCCTATCATTTTCCTTTCTTGAAGTTCCATCTTTCAGTTTTCTGCCTTAAATTATAATTACTTATAATCAAGTGTTATCTTCTTGTTGTATTTTATTGTCTTGAAAAAAGAGATCAATAAGTTATTTGGTTATGTTTGCATCTCCCTCCTCGATGTTCAGTTTCTCAAGAATACAATGAATATTAAATATCTGGTTTTAAACACATAATTATAAACAGATTCATGCTGAGGACTCTAGATAGACTGTGGTATCTCATCCCATCCTTAATAATCTTTTAATCATAAAGAAAATTCCTGCATAATTATATTTTATATCACAGTCAGAGAAGTTCCTACTATTTTTCAATTAAAATGTGTGTGTATACATACATATATATATATATATATATATATATATATGTATATATATATATATTCTGTCTGTGATTATTATAAAAGTATAAGAAATAGCTAGAGTTATATATTCTCTTGAGAAATTAACTTGCTATCTCCTGTTTAAACCTACTCCTTACTTTAAGTTATGATGCCTAGCAATCTCACCACCATTGATAGATATTTTACTTTCCGAGGGATAAAAAGATTTAGCCCCCCAAAATAGTAAGACCTTTGGCTGGGAGATGGCTTGGGCCTTACAATCACTTGTAGAGGACCTGGGTTTAATTTACATTTTATACATTGGGCCTCCTGCAATCACCTACCCTCCATGGGTGCATGTATACATGTAGAACACACCCCATATACTCAGGCCCACAACCACCTGCCCTATCTGGTCACATGAATGCATGTGGTTTACATACATACTCAGGTACACATCTATATGCATAAAATATTTTTAAAATACATTTTGAAAACAACAAAACAAAATAAAGTTAAAAAATCAAAACAAACAAGCTAGTAAGATCTATAGGATATGTATAAATTAGCATCAATGGATCATGTCCAATTGTGTGATAAGGAATATAGACTCTATCTTTTTCCATTTTTTCTTTCATTAAAAAAAATCACTACTTATGATGTAGGGAGATTTTTAAATGATCTTTTTTTTAAGTTTGTGAGCATCCAATATTTATTTCTATAATTAATTTCAAGAGGACATTGTGTTTACAATGTAAAGTATTTTTACTTCTTATATATTTTTAGGATAGACTCTTAACATTCATTAGCTTTGAATGGTACTTTGGAGACACAATAAGTAATAAGTAACAGCAGCCTGTCACCAAAAGATTAATGTGCTCAATTATCAGCAATGCCTTGCCCCCAGCAGTTCATAAGCTGAAGAGTACAGAGGTGATTTTGTCAGTGCTGGTACTATTGTTTGTAACCTCAATTCAAAGCTGGCTTCCTTCAACAGAATATGCAGTTGAAATAACTTCATCAGGGGACTGACACGTATTGATAACCTACATGTTTGCAAGAACATTGCTAAATCATGCTCAACTTTGTGTCTCTAGTATAGTCACAATTTCAGGTTATATAGTATAGTACTCATGTATGCTATCTTGACATTGCTTTTAAGATATCACTAAAATATTTCAATTCCCCTTTGTTGAGCATTTGCTAAACTCCATCTCACCAAAAGTAAAGTCATCTTTTCATCAGTTTCCACTCTATAGGATTAGTTAACATCTATGTCAAATATAATCTCTCCTACCTGCTTCTGACTCCCAGGTTTCTACATTCCAGAACCATTCATGCAACAACCAGGATCAATTCCTTTGTTTTAGTACCTTTAACATCATTAAAATTAGCCAATATTCACTAAACCTATAGAAGCAGAGCTAACTGGACCTACTCTCCTTGTGTAAGCTCTTTTGCATGCCTGCAGTGTGCTACTGACCCAGAGTAGAGCCCTCTCTAGGGCTTCAGGTGGCAAGCATCACTGCTTTGTAACTATACCAGAGGTTTGCCTTTGATTTACTGAAGTCCTTTTGTGTGCTATTATTCCACTGAAAGAATCATAATGTTTAACACACTTGGGTTGACGTGTATTGATTTTCTTTTTTTTTTCTCTCTCTCTTTCCTTTCTGATTCATCATACAAAGGGTAGTTGTTTGTTAGGATCACGACATGTGCGTATTGTTTTACAAGATATTGTCTGAACATTCTATTTGAGATAGTTGTCTGTGACACTGCTTTACTGGGGTCATAAGTGGTACTGCAGTATTGTCATTTGTAGATCAAGAGCAAGATTCCCTGACTGATTTTTTTTTATGATACAGAATGTTTTCCACATTTGTTTGGAAAGAATAGATATTTCTAGCCATGTTCTACGCTTTCAGGGTCACTGATGCAGATATAATGTCATTACTCTAAGGGGGCAACTGAGACTGAGATTCTAATCCATGTCCTCTAGAGCCTTCCTTGTGAATAATAATGAGAGGAGAATAATCATTCCTGAGGGGAAACTTGGGAGAATGAGCAGCTACGAGCTCTCATACTAGATGAATACCTGGTTTATAACTCACTTACTCTGACAACATCCCAGAAGGGTGGTTGTGAGGCACCTTATAACAGTGAGCTCAAGGCAGAACTGGAGGCTCATTTTTGTTCTTTGCTGTCATGTATAATGCCTTAAGCTATGGCAGTGTTGTGGTGTTTGTAGAGACCAAGAATGATGTGAAGTTGTCGTCTTTTACCTTCTGACACTGTCTATGGGTTGGGGGTTTTATTTACAGATAACACATTGATATAGGATGTTTTTGCCTTAGCTTCCATTACTGTTTACCATTTATCATATTTCTATGTCATATATTTTATGAAGAAAACCATTAAAACAAAACAATAAACAGCTTAGGGAACTTTCTGTCACATAATTTTTTGGCTTGAAGCATCTCCAGAAGGTTAGTTTTTCTGCATTTCTCCACTCCCTAAAAAACTCAAAAAAAAATTAATACTTTGGTATTTGATTATATTTACCTTTAATCCTTTCCAGACACAGTCTCTTTCCCATTTCCTTCCTTCCTATACATCATTATATCACTCATAATCAAGGTCAAATTGTGATTCCCAAATATTATTAAACTTGTGAGTTTCTACTAGAATGTAGTTGACTTATTGATTGTTACACTTTCAGTGAAAACTGCTCTGTACTCTACCAGCAGGTAATAATTACCAATAGCCCCTTGGCCAAGAGTAGAATTTGTGCTCAAATCCTGTTTTCATACTGGGATTATGATTAGTTTAGGCTTGTACAAGTCTTTTATGTGGTGTCACAACCACTATGAGTTCATATGTGCAGCTACCATGCTGTGTCCTGAAGAAAGACAATTATTTTTTTTTCAGTCATCTACTGCTTGTGGAGGCTGTCTTATTATTTTGCTCCATCTTCTACAATGATCCGCGAGCCTTTCTGGGGCTTGACAATCTGTAGTCTCTTATAATTTGCTCCTTGACCACTTGTACTCTCTATGTTAATCACAGTCTATTGAAAACAGAAGCTTCTGTGATGAAGGCTGGGAGATGCTTAAATCTAAGAGTATAACAATAGGTTTTAAGGAGTTGGTTTGATACTATGACATTTAGCAGAGTAATAGTGGTAGGTTCTCTCCTAGTGCCTATAATCTGTCTTGTCATAAATTCACAATAATTATAACAGGTATGTGTTTCATCTTGTGGAGAGGACCTTACATTCAGCCAGTAAATGGTTACTTACCTCCTCATTTGTGCCACTGATGTCACAGGGTATATGTTTTGCCAGGACAATGATGACTTTTAACCCATTTTTCCTATTTAATATTCAGAGATTCTATTTGTTCTCAGCAAGAACAGAGTGAGGTATGCATTTCCTTCAGACTGGAAGTGGAATTGCTCCCAGAATATTTATAATAACATAATTTGATTATGGTTTTAAGCTTTCCAAAGCATCTAGGCATAATAAATATGTGAAACATGCCATGTGCAAAGAGCCAAGCTAATCTGTGTTTTTACCTAATCAGTTCCTGTTTCTGTATTTGAGAAGAGATTAAAAGTAAACTACCATGTTAGTCTTAAGTATATCACCCAGCATTTGTGAATCAAGCAAGGATTTGAAAGGCAGAATGACTCAATGGTAATATTGACTGCTTTCAAGTCTGATAACACAAGTTATCCTGGGACCCACATGGTAGACAAATAACAGTAAGTTGTCTTGTGACCTTCACAGATGTGTTGGGAGTACACAAACCCACACCCATGCAAACAGATACACACACACACTCACACACACAACCACATTCACACATGCTGTCAAACAACATGATAATTTAAAAAATTGTGAAAAGCCATTTATTATTTATTGAGGAGCATAACCTAAACACTAAACTTAAAAGCAAATGAGCATAACCTAAACACTAAACTTAAAAGCAAATGATCAATAATTCCTATCCTGATCTTGAGTTACATTTTCCCAGTTATTCAGATGTCCATCATAACTGTTTTCTTCATTCCAAAACCCAAACACATTTATTTCCAGCAAATTGCTCTTCATGTCATTTTAGGTATATGTTTTATCTGAATATTTCTCAATTCTTCTCTCTTTCCATGTATATTGTAGGAATACAACACAGGTATTCTTTAGAAGCCTTTATATTAACGTTCACTGTTACATCTAGATTCACAGGCTGCATTTTAGTAGACTTACCAGAGAAACATTAAGCATTCTACACTGTGTTACAGAAAAAGGTATTGCGTTCTCCTGGTAGTAATAGTATTTTGGTTCCCTTGATTTGGTTGGTGGTTGTACTAGGTAGGTACTTTAAATCTTTGCACAATTTTTTCACTCTTACATTTTCTGCATTGCTTTCTTCTGTAGCATTAAATATTTATCTGCATGTGTGTACTGTATAGGAACCAACCAAGAGTATGGGCTGAGTTCACATATTACTTTTGTAGCTGCTTCCTGGTGATTTGTTTCTTGTTTGTTTATCTGATCTCCAGCAATGTGAAGAGCTCTAACACTGTCTTCTACCTCTGACCCTGAAACTCAGGGATTACTACACAAAGACTTTCTCTGTATTAATAAAGAATTTCATCAGTTAATGAGAAATAAAATACAAACTTTATTCCAATCTATTTTATGGTTTTATTGTTTCTGAGAATTCCATACATTATCCCTTGATCATGTTCTTTCCTCTCAAAATTCCTTCTAGACATTTCTTATTTCCCCTCCCAAACAAACATCATGTACTTTCTAAAAACAAACAAGCAAACAAACAAAAAAAAGTAAAAACAAAAACAGAAAGAAAGCAAACACACACCTATCACATGTACATGTATACACTCACAAACACTCTTCCTATATATAAGAACACACACAGAGACACATATATGTCTATTGGGTGATCCCCAGAAGTGGAAGATAAGCAGTTATTGTTGAAGACACCATAAACCTTAGACATAATTACAGAATTACACATACACACACACACACACACACACACACACACACAGACACACACACACACGCACACACACACACACACACATGCACGCACACACGCACCCACATGTGCGCACACACACACACACACACACCGTGGATTTTGATCTATGTTGCCTAATATATATTTATTCAGGTCATTTTATTCAAGAGTTTGAATTACATGTCACTTCCATTCTACTTTTTGCATTATATAATGTATACCATCATTTATTTTAATAGCTAATTCTGGATTATAAGTCATGCCCAAAATAGTTGTTGTAGATGCTCTATTCCTTAGTCTTAAAAACTAATTTTTTTCATCTAGAAAGTTTTATGGAGAAAAAACATGAATGTGGGTACACAGAGAATTCTCATTTTGGTGACCTAAATTCTTCCATTACTTCAGTTTACCATTTTTGACTATGTTAATAACTAACTAGATACTCACTGAAATTTGCAGCTATCTGCACCACAGCATCCTGTATTGTCTTGCCAGTATGACAGATGCCTAGGTTCTACTCTAGTGTGTGTGACATGATATCTGGGTTTGGGTCTGATACCTCTGCATACTTAAGAATCCCCAGATGATATTATATTACCCGAGTGAGAGAGGCACTGCAGCAACTGCATTCATCAGAGTATGTCACCAACTAGGATCACAGATGATTGATTTATAATTACCATCCTTTGTCCTAGCCGATGAGACCTCTGAAGCTGGCATCTATAAAATGAGAAACAAACTTGATTTCCCACAGGCATAGGCTATCTCTTTCCTAGTCATCACACTTGACAGAAGCTGTTCAGAATCTGCAAGGCCTCTGTCCTGGCATCTGAAAGTTGCTTTCAAAGGTTTCCGACTGTGTTTGCAAATTGAAGCCCCAGTTTGCTCAGATCATGTGGACAGCTTCAATGATTCTGAGCAACTCAATGCATTATAAAATTACTTCAGTCATTGAAGCACGTTTCTTCCTTTCACCAAAGACTTAGGTAAATGTAGTGCAGTAATATACCAAGATCCTTTACCAAATAATAATAATACAAGAAAAAAACAACAAAAGAGCTAGAAAGATAAACAATTTAATATTGGAAAGCAATGTTTCAGAAATGATTTGCCTCTTGGGAAATCATGTTTAAGGTGCTTCTATCAGGGCTGTGGACTACCAAACATTTTCAGGGATAACATAATCTTTTGATGACATTAAGTTTATAGTATCAGGCCCTATTTTTTGAAGGTTTATTCTTCAAGAACATCATCAGCTATCCTAGTTTTTAAAGTCTCTTAAAATACTCTGGGTTATTCTCTCTAATCTTAACTCTGAAGTTCTCTGAACTTAAGTCATACTTAAACAGAGAAAAAACACACATGACTGTCTTCTGAATGCTATTTATTTCATTTGTTTCTTTTTTTAGTTTTTAAAATTATGTTGTATTGTTTAAAATAATTTTTAATTTAAATATATGTTGATCATATTCTTCCCTCCCCAAGTCCTTATACATCCTTTCTTCCTCCCTACCACCCAAATTTAAGATTTTCAAAAATGAACGAATGAAAAAACAATACAAAAGAAAACCTCTAAAACACAGAAAACAAAATAAAACAAACCCCAAAAGGAAAAACAAAACAAAACACCAAACTGTAAGGAAAGAAAAACACATAAAAAACCAATTGAGTTCACTTTATATTGGTTAAGTACTCTGAACATGAGTCCTGTTGTTGAGTGATTGGTATACACAGTCTCTCTCCATTAAGAAAATTCATTCTGTACTGTACACTATTGATAATAGGGGAATGAAAAGATGTATGAAACTATGGAGTTTTATTTTGATACCTTATCACAAACAGCAGCCTGGTATTAGTTTATAATTTTAGGTTTTATTGAAGCTCTTATTGTTGATAACACTAACGCTGTAATTTTAAAACTTGTTTATCTATGCTATAATCCTGTCTATGCTACCATCCTGCCAATGTACATGATTATGGTAATTTATTCCTACTTCTGTAGTGAATCTTATGATACTCCATTTTTTAGTCTGTCCAATACAAATTATTTAATAATGAAACAAGGTAAATTATATCATTCTCAAAACCTTAAATAAAAAATTTCAATAGTAATGAAGTTTTGCATTTAATTATTTGCTGAGTGTGTGATTTTTTTAAAAAAAGAAGCATATTTATTAAATACATAAATACTGGTAGCCAGTCTGAAGAAGGCAGAAGACATTTGTTTCAAACAGAAAGCTTTCAGTGAAAAGTATCATGCTAGTAACTTATTAACAACTGTGAAGCTATACATCCTCTTACAGAAGTGGAGATTCAATGCAAGGGGAAGATCTTAGTAGCTAATGACCACCTTTAGTGATTCCATTTATTCTTTATTAGATTCTTTCAACCTCATTCACATTTGCAATGTGAGTAGCACTTTTCCAGGTAGCACACAGTACCCTTACATGACTTTAGGACAGAACAAGAGAGAACAGATTGTCCTATGTTAATTTTTGGCGGTGGGGAGGGAATGAGATTTCACCTATCACAGGAGTGATAGAGGAGTAACATCCTATCACAGATCTTTATTTGTTCTTTGCAGTTTGTTTTTAGAGTCAAGGTTCAACTCTGTAGCCCAGGATAAGCTGGAACTTGCTATAGAGCACAGGTTGGTTCCAAACTCTTTGTAGCCCTCTTGTGTCCCTTTCAATAGGCTGGAATTTTAGATATGAGATTTGCCTGTCATTTCTGAGATTGTTTAAGGTTCTTTTGTTGAGATCATATTATGTTCCTATGCTCTAACTGCCAGGAAAGCTGCAAGGGTTGGATCATAAATTTCCATCCTCTAGAAGAAACAAGAGCTCTATCAACTAGGGAGACTTGTACAATGTGTGTGGAAGTGGCATGATAATACTAATTATGTTAAAAGACTAGATTTAAAGTATTTCGGTAGTAACTAGGTTAGTGCTGATAGATTATTTGTTGACTATTTGAAACTGAATCATCTCAATGTATGAAATCAATGTATCTAACATTCATCCTACCTTCATATTTTTAATTCAGAATCTAGAGAGATAGATATGACTCTTCAAGCACAGGACATTCTTTCTTATGTACAGGAAGTAGTAATAAGATAGTTAGAGCTAAGGGATAATAATCACAGCATTGTTTTTATTGTGTCATCCCTCTCTCTATTTGCCTATCTATCTGTCTGTCTGTCTTAGTTAGAGTTCTTGTACTGTAAGGAGACACCATGACCATAGCAAGTCTTAAAAATGAAAGCATTTAATTGAAATTTGCATACAGGTTCAGAGGTTTCATCCATTATCAGCATAGCAGGAAGCATGGTAACAGGCAGGTAGACATGGTTCAGGTGGTGCACCTGATTCTACAACCAGATTCACAGGTAGAAGAAAGAAAGAGTCACTAGGCCTGGCTTGGGTTTCTGAAAACCTAAAACCCAAGTCCAGTGACACATCTCCTCCAACAAGGCCACACCCACTCTAGACAGGACACACCTCCTAATCATTCTTAAATACCACCACTCCTTAATAACCAAGTATTCAAGTATTTGAGTCTATGGAGCCATTCCTATTCAAACCACTACATTGCACACTCTTGTCTCCAGAGGCATGTCGGTCTATAATAATGCAAAAATACACTCCTTCTCACTTCAAACGTAACTACTATTTATAATGTTTTCAACACTTTAACAATCCAAACTTCAAAAGTCTCAAGACTCAAAGCAATCTCCTATTTGTAATTCTCTGTAAAAGAAAAAAGAAAAAGAAAACAAACCAGCAGACAAATGATAAAATAGATCACATACTGTTACACTTTCATCATACAATTACAGAGACCGAATACACATTACCATTCCAAAAGGGAAGGAAGGGAGCATAGAGAGGAAATACTGGATCACACCAGATGTAAAACCATCAGGGCAAATTCCAAAATCTGCATCTCCATATCTAATGTCAAAGAACTCTTTAGATCGCCAACTCTTTTCTAATTTGTTCCCTACAACATACTTCTTTCTGTTGGGCTCTTTCTACCCCTTGTTTGCAGCTTTCCTTGGCAAGTATACCATGTCTCTGGCATCTCCATCATGTTGGGGGCTCCAAGACAATTTAGTGTTTACTTTTACAACTTCATGAAAAGGTTTCTGCAGGTCTTCATGCAGGGACACACATCTGGCCTCAGTGCAATCCACTGGAGAGCAGCCCCTGATGGCTTTGACCACAATCTCATCCACTCCAGTTTCTCCCCATTCTTGTATCACCCATGAGCAGCCAGGCTCAAATTGAATACTCACTTACTGGAAACTACATGAAAGAACAGAGCCCAAGCCGAGCTCCTCTTCCCTTGTCAGCGTTCTTCATTGTCCATGGCTTAGCTGTCTCCTTGTACTGCCTGGTCCCTCAGTCTCAATCTCTGGACCTTCTCTTACTTCCATTGCCTCTTTCTTTTTTTTTTTTTAATTGGATATTTTATTTACAATTCAGATGTTAACCCCTTACCCCCTTACCCCCACCCTGGTCCAGGAACCCCTAACCCACCCCCCTCCTCCTGCTTCTATGAGGATGTGCCCCCACCTACACCCCACTCCAACCTTCCCACCCTCAAATTCCCCCACATGGCGTCCAGCCTTTTTGGGACCAAGGATGACCTGCTTTCATTGCTTTGGAAAGCTCAGTCACTAATTGAAGTGCGAAACTGCCAGTAACATTAAATGCCACTCCTTGGATGTCCTGATTCTCAACTTGTTACCTAGGAGAATCCTGTATTGGGGCACATCAGGGATTTAAAATCTTAATCCTTGACTTTATGATAAGGTCACTAGTGTAATCTAAGTGAAATATATAATTATATTAATTCCTTATAACAATGGTCTCAGGTTCATTTTATTTTCATCTGCCTCAATTATTACCTTATTTTCTCACTGTCTATCTATCATCTATCCATCTATCTATTTGCCTGCCTATGTATCTATCCTCTATGTCTGTCTGTCTATCTATCTATCTATCTATCTATCTATCTATCTATCTATCTTCTGTCAATCATCTATCCTATGTGTCTATGTGTTTGTGTGTGTATGTGTGTGTGTGTGTGTGTGTGTGTGTGTGTGTGTGTGTCTGTTCTTCTGTGTTCACACTTGTGTGGAAGCCACATATCAGTTTTGAGGTTTGTTCCTAGGTAGCTTGTACCTTGGACTTTGTTTTTGTTTGTTTGTTTTGTTTTTTGCCTTTTTCATTAGTTTGCTTGCTTTGTTTATATTTTGAGATAGAGTCTTTCTGACACCTAGCCTTGCTTGTTAGGTTGTTTTACAAAAGTCAAGCACCAGCGATTGAGCTTCTGTTTCTACTTCTCTAACACTGGCTTAGAATCATTCACTATTGCACCCAACTTTTTACATGGATTGTGAGGATCCAACTCAGAACCTCATACAAGCATAGCAAACACTTTCAGGAGTATTCTATCTCATCAGCCCTTGCGTATTTATTTAGTTTCTTTAACCAAGTACCAAACAAGATATGTTTCAAATTAATATTTTCTATGACTACAAGCTATTATTTGATCTATAACTAAAATGGCTTACTCATGATTATTATATTTTACTTTTAATTTTATTATGTGATCAGCCATTGCATAAATTTAAAGAAAATAAGTATCTTTCAAAGTAATATTTTCTTGAATTACTATAGAAATTCTCAGCATTTTAAACAAACTAACCTGACTGTCAGAAGCTAAAATGGTACAATTTCCATTGCCCATCAACTCTCCCTTGTTTCTTTCTATGTATTGTCCTGTTTTCATTGTTACGTTGTTAAATATGGATTAATCTTAGACTTAAAGAAAATATGAAAGTTATTTGAGAAATTCTGTGAATTTTTTCACAACCTTTTCTACCACTAATATGTTATTCACTACTATATGGTTATAAAATCTTAGACAACAATCTTGTCATTAATGTGATACTATAAACTAAGGCAGATGCTACTGTACACGACTAGCACAGAGACTCCTATCTAACACTCAATAAAGTCAATTCATTGGAGTTTCTCAGATTCTTGGAGTTTCTCTGTTGCAACTGGTCAACTCTGCTATTTAGGGGTGAGAGAATTCACAGACAAAATGTAAGGACAGTCATAGACATTCCCATAAGAGATAAAATTTAATTTGCAAAATCAATAGAAAGACAGCCAAACTCCAAAATATAGAACTTATTCTAATTTTATCCAATATTCGGAGAATATTTGTCTTTTCCATTTCATTTTACTAACCAAATCCCTACATTGTATTCTCTTCTTGTTTTTCTTCAATTTCTTGGTATCTGTCAAAGTTTCTTAGTTGTTCATTCCTTTGAGACTCTTGATGAGATTTCAGTGTTTTACACAAATGCCCTTTGTGTTTCAAGTAACTGAAAACTTTTGAAATAGTTTTTGAGATTTATGTCTGCATAATATTTAAGAAATCATTTAGTATATTTCTAAGACACCAGGTCTTGTCGTTCATGATGTCCATATATACTCCCATTACAAGTGACGTTTACTACTGTCATTAGTAAGAGGATTATCCATTAGGTTTATCCATTTATAACTAATTATTCTTCCATTTAGAGCTCATGAATATTATGAGATGAATTCCTTAATATTTTGTAAATACAGTTTCTTCTCATGCTTTCACTCAGAAATGTATCAACAATAAATAATGCGATAATAATAAAAGCGATATTTGCTTTGTGCTGATTTTCTTTGTCCTCCATTATTTATGCATTGTTAATTGAAATTCTATTGTGAGTCATTTATTCTACATTCATTTATATAGTTGAGGACAGGAAATTTGATTAACGGAATCTATTTTATTTTATAATTTATAGTTCAATATTGTAATTTGTCTTGTTTTTCAAATTGTTAGGACCTCTCTCTCTCTCTCTCCCTCTTTCTCTCTCTCTCTCTCTTCCTATGTGTGTGTACATGTGTATAAAATTTAATGCATTTATTTATGTATTATTTAAATATTTAAATGTTCATATAAACAAAATTTCTTGTTAACAGTGCTAAAATGTAGTGGGATTAAAATGCCAAGAACTATGGTTCTTTAAAAACAAATTATATTCAGTGTATCTAGTTTATTGTTGAGATCCTTCATCCATTTGGCCTTGAGCTTTGTTCAAGATGACAAATATGAGTCTATTTTCATTTTTCTACATGCAGACAACCAATTAGACAGCATCATTGATTGAAGATCCTGTTTTCCATTTTACTTTTGGCATCATTGTTAAAGATCAAGTGTCTGTAAGTGTGTGGTTTTATTTCTGGGTCTTCAATTCTATTACACTGAACAATGTGTCTGTTTCTATGCCAATACCACGCAATTTTTATCACTACTGCTCTGTAGTAAAACCAGATATACTGAATCTAAGAGAAGAGAAAGTGGGAAAGAGCCTTGAACTCATTGGCACAGGGGAAATTTCCTAAACAGCACTCCAATGGCTCATGCTCTAAAACCAAGAATTGATAAATGGGACCTCATGAAACTGGAAAGCTTCTGTAAGACAAAGGACATAGTCAATAAGACAAATCAGCAGCCTACAGATAGAGAAAAAAATCTTTTCTAACCCCACATCCATCAGAGGGCTAATATCCAAACTATATAAAGAACTCAAGAAGCTAACCACCAAAAAACCAAACAACCCAATCAAAAAATGGGATACAGAACTAAACTGAGAATTGACAACAGAATGGCTGAGAAGCACCTAAACAAATAAATGTTCAAAGTCCTTAGTGATCAGAGAAATGCCAATCAAAATGACCCTGAGATCCCACCTCATATAAATCAGAATGGCTAAGATCAAATCCTCAGGTGACAACGCATGTTGATGAGGATGCAGAGAAAGGGGAACACTCCTCCATTGTTGGTGGGATTGCAAACTGGTATAACCACTCTGGAAAGCAATCTGCAGCTTCCACAGAAAATTGGAAATAGATCTACCTGAAGACCCAGCAATACTACTCTTGGAAATATACCCAAAAGATGCCCCACCATGCCACAGGGGCACATGTTCCACTATATTCATAGTAGCCTTATTTGTGATAGCCAGAAGGTAGAAACAACCCAGATGTCCCACAATACAAGAATGGATACAGAAAATGTGGTTCATTTGCACAATGGAATACTACTCAGCTATTAAGAACTAGGACATCCTGAGTTTTGCAGGCAAATGGATGGAACTAGAAAATATCATCTTGAATGAGATAACTCAGACCCAAAAGTACATGCATTGTATGTACTCACTAATAAATGGATATTATCCAAAAAAAAAAAAAAAAAAAAAGTGCAGAATAGCAAGAGAACTCAAAAAGGTCAAAAGGCTGAAGGGCCCAAGTAAGAATACCTCATTCCCACTTGGGAGTGAAAAGATAGCAATCACAAGTGGGGAGTGAGGGAGGGACCTAGGAGGGAAATTGGACATGGGGTTGAGGGGAGTGAGGGGAATCTGATATGGTATTGGGTAAGGGAAAAGGTTAGGGGACCCTCCAGAATGCACCAGAGACCTGAGAGGCGAGAGACTCTCAGGACTCCATTTTCATCCTTAGATGAAATGTGTGACTGTAAGGAGAGGGAACTTATAGAGCCCACTTCCAGCAGGAAGTTAGGTTATCAAATGAGGGAGGGGGTTGCCATCCCACAGTCAAAACTCTAAGTCATAATTGTTCATGTCTGAAAGAACTACAGTGATGGAAATGGAGAGGAGCCTGAGGTAAAAAAGGTCCATTGACAGGCCCAAAGTGGGATCCAGCTCAAGAGGAGGTCCCAAGGCCTGACACTATTATTGAGGCTATGGAGTACTCACAAAAAAAAGGGACCTATCATGCCTGCCCTCTGGAAGACCCAAGAAGCAGCTGAAAGATGCAGATATTTGCACCCAACCAATGGACAGAATCTGCTGATCCCTGTGTTTGAATTAGGGAAATGCTAAAAGAAGCTGAAGAAGTTCGTGATCCTCTAGGAGGACCAGTCGTCAATTATTCTAGATCCACCCCCCTCCCCGAGATCTCTCAAACACTGGACCACCAACCAGGCAGCATACACCAGCTGATATGAAGCACTCAACACATATGCAGCAGAGGGCTGCTAGGTCTGTGTTCAGAGATGATGCACCTAACACTCAAGAGACTGGAGGCCCCAGGGAGTTTAGAGGTCAGGTCGGGTGGGGAGTCAGGGTGGGGACATCCTCACGGAGTCAGAGGCATGGGGATAAGGTATAGGATGTGCAACAGTCAGAGGGTGGATGGGGGGACACAAAAATAAAATCTGGAGTGCAAATAAATAAATAAATACATAAAAATAAATCTAAAAAAATTTTTATAGCATAGAATTGTATTTTGTTTCCAATATCTGGACACTTAGCATTCTGCTTGCTACCATGTGTAACGGCTTCTTGCTTTCTTAGAAAGATATGAATGTCATCATTAATTATTGTAAAACACACAGATCTGTTCTTACCTGTTCAACAACACAGGACCATTTGAATTTTCCTCTCTTTTCTATGTTTGCAACTTATATTTCCTTTGTCATTATAAAATGTCTTTTTCCATTTATAACATATTTATTTATTAAATCTGTTCATAAAATGATATTTTAAAGAATTATTGGCATATGTTTTGTAAAAGTTTTACTACAATCATAGATTTATTTGTAGCTCATTTTGTTTACATTCATATATTATCTGATAATGTGTAAGATTTCACATTTATTTATATTTATTTTCCTCATTACTGTAAGTGTGATTACATTATTTACTCATAGGACAATTAATTTCATTTACTTAGAATTCTTAATTTATTTGTTATAGCATGTTGTGTATTCCTCTATAACTGTTTGTTTCATTTGTTCACATTCTTGTAAGTGGAAATTATATACAGTAGAGTTGAAGAACTATCCACAAAGACATATTCAAGGAACAGAACTCCTCATATTTGTAACCCAGCCCCTGCCTCAGTTCTTTTCATCCT
Source organism: Mastomys natalensis (assembly GCA_021653895.1). Lineage (NCBI taxonomy): Eukaryota > Metazoa > Chordata > Mammalia > Rodentia > Muridae > Mastomys > Mastomys natalensis. The sequence goes on along the minus strand of JAJTUV010000566.1, from coordinate 793,995 downwards.
TTTCCAAACCACTATTGCTTGTAGGAAATGAATTATTTAAGTGTTCATTCCTATTTTGTCAAAAATATACTGAATTTGCTTTTCCAATATACTGGTTTTCCTTTATGTAGATAATAATGACCACTATTACAGGTAGTGTCTACACTATTGTTTTCCAAATAGTTTTGTCTACGTTTTAGTTTTGTGACCAATAATTTAGTTGTCATGGACATTCAAACTATAGAATCACCATTTTCTATTAAAGAGATAACAAGAGAGTAGTTGAATACTAGAAAAAGATATACACACAAAGGATAGGGCATAGGTGAATACCATGATCAGAGTATACTATATAGTTGTATGAACATATTCTTATGAATCACAGAACTTTGTGCAAGGATAACATGCCAAAAGGTTAGCGTACATATTGAGATAGAATTGCAAGAAAAAGAACTGATTGGGAGCAGTATATATTGTATGTATGTTGGAAAATTTGCAGTATGATTATAGAAGTAAGATTTTCATTCTAGGATATGATAAGCAAGTGATAAGCTTAAGCTCTTGAGAAGCATTTTAATGTCTGGAAGTAAAGTAATTCATTTCCAGATGGGAGTTTACTTGCACCTTCCTTAATATTCATATGTATACAGTATTGATCTTACTGAGTTATTATGATATCTGGAAACTAAAAGAAATAGATATAGGAAATCTGTGAGTCAATGATATTGAGAGATCATTATAAAAATTATGAAAAAAAATAGTCAGAACCTCAGCAAATGATAGGGGAAAGTGAATATTTTATAACTAGAAGTCATTCTTTGTTAAATGATAAATGTTTTATTTAAGTATATATGCAGTAAAGAATCTTTCTGTCAAGGAGTATTGGCATCCTGACTTTATAAGCAACCCAGTCAGTTGGACATAATTATGTTAATCATAATTATGTGTACACTCATTTTTGAACAGATCACTCTCTCTTTTCATTCTAAATACAAATAGTACCTTAAGACAAGTGAATCATAGGCAGAGTCATAGTGACCTGTCCTCTGAAACTTCACCCAGCTGATACCCTGTTCTGAAAGGTATCTGTACTCCCCCTGAACACCTTTGCTTCAGTGTCATTCCCTTCCCCACATCCTGCCTTTTTGTGTTTATAACCCCTGTGTGAATAAGTAAATTACGATGTGATTTAAATAACTAAATAAATTAAAAGAAAAAAAGAAAAAAGAAAACAACAACAACAAAAAACCCACAAAAAAACAAAAAACAAAACAAATAGCACCTTAAGTAATGTTTTCATAGGAAGAATCATAAATAGAAGCATGGACAACAGATACCTTTAAAAAAGTCCATTGTCATTCTCTGACCTTCAAGCTCAGAGAAAGAATCTGAGTGTATAATTTGTACCTTTTGACATAAACTATGCTGAACTGAACACATGCCCTTTCCAAAAATACTGCCGGGAGCAGCTCTCTGGTGTCATTCATCATCTCTTTCCATGCTGACATCTCTCAGAAAAAAATAGTTGAAATGGTTAGTGTCAGGTGGTGAGTTGATGAAGAACAAGAACAAAAACTTATTTCATGGGTATTTGAAAACATTGTTCAATGATGCTGCAATGTTTCATGTATGAGAACAAGAAAGTACATAGGAACAGAACTTTGTGGTAATAAAAGACCCATCTAGTTCCTTCTTATGATATTGACATTTACATTGAAAAATGTTTCTAGTGGCAATAAAACCTTATTCAAATATACTTATGAAAGAAAATTTGAAAGTATATAAAATTTCCACATATATTTTCAAAATTTTTAATACATTCATATATTTATATACTCTTTTATGTAGTGTGTGTATGTGTGTGTGTGTGCTTGAGTGTATGTATATGTACCATGTGTATACAAATGCCTATGGATATCAGAAGAGGACATAAAATGCCCTGACACTTGAGCTACTGGCAGTTGTTACTACCTGCCAATGAAGTTAAGAGTCAAACCTGGGTCCTTTAGAAGAATAGTAACAGACTCTTAACAATCGAGTAAGTAACTTCTTAAGCCTCTTGAAAGCTTTTAATGTATGTTATCTGATAAATTTTTAAATTCTTCAAAAGACAGGTAGAAATACATATTGTTTTCTTTTAGATTAATAAAAAATATATTACTTATTTTAGAGCATTTGAGGAAAATATGTTATGTACTATAATATATTTTTACCAATAAAAATAATTCTGAATAATTATATCTTGTGGTTTTCTTGATTTTGACTATTTAGTATTTATTCTTTGGGAATTTCATATTCTATATTTTGAGCAGATTGTTTTTTTCTCCCCAAACTCCTTCAAGATTCTCTCCTATTTCCATAATGACCAATATTTTTTCTCTTAAATAAAGAACAAAATAAGATCATCATCAACAACAAACAAAAAATATCCTAGAATCCAAAATGTGTTGGCCAACTAATCTTGAACGTGATGCCTGTTCTACAGTGTGGTTGATACATCCACTGAAGAAAACACATTTTTTTCTCTACTAGCATTTACCAACAGCAAATACCTTCTATGCTAGGTGTTGGGCTTTGTGTCCACTTCCCACTGTCTGTGCTGGTATCTAATCTTGACTGAACCTGTGCAGGTCCTGTGCATTCTGTCATAGTCTCTTTGACTTCATTTGAGCATCTGCCCTAAAGTGCCAGGAAAATGATGTTTCCTTGAAGTTTTTCATGAGCTCTGGCTCTTACATTCTTTCTGCCTTCTCTTCTGCAAATGTCCCTGAGCCTTGAGGGAAGGGGTGTGATAAAGACAACTCATTTGTGGCTGAATGTTCAACTTCACTACCATCTGCATGCTATCCAGTTGTTGGTCTCTCTACTAATTGCCATTTACTGGAAGAAGATGCTTCTCTGATTGGGAGATATCTAGCAGTAAAATCCTTTTGAGAAGCTATATAGAAACCTAATTTTGGAAGCTTTCTGATAAAAGGAGTTTAAATGGATATTTGGTAAGACAGTGGGGACAATATACCAACTAAACATCATAGATGATCAGGTAAAATGCCCCAGTGATTTGTTTTTAAAAAGTCAATCTATCCTGTGTGTATCATTATACAATTTAAAGGCAGAGATCCATTTGTTAAAGAAGATCAGGGTTGGTCCCAATGAGACATCAAATCCTGAATTGTGGATGAAGAACTTTGTCTTAGATTAGCCCCACGTCTAAATTTTTACTCTGTCTACAAGACAGTTGGAAACAAGGATCGCAAAAGCTGATCTAAAATCAGTCCTAACTTGATTATAAAGAAAAAATGGGGGAAATGTTCTGGTTATTGAAAGCAAATGCAAAATCAGACAATATTTGTTTGGTTCCAAAGATGATTTCAAAATCAAAGAAAATTATAGAGCTCAATAACTAGACTTAAAACAATTGTTTTTTTCCTATTGGTGAACTTGTAGCAGAACCGTGCAATGAGCAGAGATCGCCACTGTTTATGTACTTTGGATTTCTTTGTACTCATTTCCCTTTTTTATTACTTACATATTACTTTGTACATCCTCCATAATTTTAACTGCAAATGATGTTGGAAATATATCTAAGTCTGCAATCATATGTCTACCAGTTTCAATAACTTTTCTAAGACAATAACAACAAAGCAGAGCCTTAAATCTAGATAAATGTCTATAGGGAGCTGATTGAAACATTCATGTTTTTTCTTTGCTCAAGAGGGATTTTTAAATAACTAAATTGGTGGATAGTCTACATTTCAGCAAAATGAATACTATCACTATAGCAAATTACTGTCACAGAACATAACTCATTTGTACTTATGAATAACCCCACGTCTTGAATCCAGTCTTCTGTTTGAATCATCACTATTACTTGGTGGTGACTCAGGGAATGTTAGATGTGAGAAGATTAGTGTGAAGAGCCAGTTTTATATTCTATGACAAAGGTACATACTGAGTAGGATGAAATTACACTGTAAGTAATTCCCAACTTCTTTAACTCATGAAATTAATGTGCTTTGCTTCATTTTTTTCTCAAAAATGCAAGTTTTGGTGTACTAGAGAAGTAAGGACATTTAAAATTTTACCTTTACTGTTTTATATATTTTATTTAACATTTTTATACTTGCAAGATATTTTGTTCATGTATTTCCCCTCAACCAACTCTTCTCAGACCATGAGTTAGTTTGTCATCTTATGTCTTTTTCTTGAATGCTGTATCATTAAATCAAAGGATAAAAAGTCATCAAAAGCCTACAAGTTCTCTTGAAGATTGATTTATATCTGCAGTTCTCAAGAGATGTGTGAGATGTGTGTTGAGATTATGATATAAAGTGAAAATCAAAAATGATAACTCAAAGGCTTCTTTGGCATCATGTTAATTTAGAAGTCTCCAAAAGGCTAAGTAAATAAGCAATCCAAACTAAACTTTGATTCTCATGACAAACAAGAGAAAAACTTTATTTAAAATTAAAAAAAAAAAAGATGAAATAGCCAATACCACGGGATCTTTAATTTTGTAAACTTCCTGATATATATATACATATATATTTATATTACGACATTTCTTGCTAAGTTTTACAAGAAACACGTTCAATTTTTAGCAATCAGTTCAAACCAGGATCTGGTGTTTGGGTATATAGCATTGCCAATTGCAGTGCTCAGGAGCCAAGCACATACATTTCTCTAATATTTTCATAAATAAATTATACATGTACATATTATAGACATGAAACTATAAACCACCCTTTTGCTCATTTGGCTCCTACTCTAGAAGTTTGTAATCAACTTCTGTATAATAATCAATCTGAAGAAACCCAAATGTAGGCCCAGCCCTAGGGATTTTGATTAAATTAGGATATATTGTACAGTGTGTATTTTAATAAGCTCACAGGAAATTATAAAGCAGATGGCTAACAGAATGAGCTTGGAGTTTTCTCTTACCTCCCTAATTTCTCAGAAATGCCTAAGGTAAAGGAATTTCCAACCTATTTTTAAAAGTGCTTTACTTGCATCCTTTATGCAATTATTTTATAAAAAAAAATACATGTAAATAAAGCATAATGATAATCCTACTGTGAAGGAACTGAGTACAATCCATGAAACTCATTTATTAAGTGATGTAGAGTTGACTAAATGGTATCAGGAAAACATGAAGATTTGAGTATCAAACCCTAGAATTCAAAAAATGTTTTGTGGTAATGGTGACCTGTCTGTAATTCCAACACCAGAAGGCAGAGACAAGGTCCGTTGCACAAGGTGACTATGATGACTAGTCCGGGTTTAATTAAGATCCCATGCTACAATGACTATGGTGGAAGAGCAAACACAGAGCAAGCTAACTATAATGACTAGTCTTATCTGTGGACTCTGGGTTTAATTAAGAGTCACAATGACTATATTGGAAGAGCAATCAAGGATGAATAGACGCATAAATGTTAGGCTTTGACATGAACTCATGCAAATATGTGCTTGCACAGTTCACACACAAATGGGTAAACATTCATACCCACAAACACAGACACAGACACCCACAGACACAGACACACACACACACACACACAAGTCATTAAGAAATATATTCAAGTTTATCAGAAGTTCTCTGGCAAATTTTGGGGTCACCTATGTATACTATCATATCATCTACAAATAGTGATGCCTTCACTTCTTCGTTGCCAATTTGTATCTCCTTGATCTCCTTTTGCTGTCGTATTGCCCTAGTTAGAACTTCAAGTACTATATTGAATAGGTACGGGCAGAGTGTTTTGTCCAGGATTCTAGTTTGCTTCAAGTATTTCTCCATTTAGCTTAATGTTGGCTGTTGGTTTGCTTTTATTATGTTTATGAATGGGCCTTGAATTCCTGATGTCTCTAAAACTTTTAACGTGATCATGTGAATATTTTCATTGAGCTTGTTTGTATAGTGGATTATGTTAATGGATTTTCATATATTGGACCAATCTTGCATCCCTGGGATGAAGCCTACTTGATAGTGGTGAATGATAGTTTTGATGTGCTCTTGGATTTGGTTTGCTAGAATTTTATTGAGTATTTTTGCATTGATATTCACAAGGGAAATTGGTCTGAAGTTCTCTTTTTTGTTGGGTACTTGTGTAGTTTGTTTCAGACTAATTGTGGCTTCATAGAATGAATTAAGTAGTGTCTCTTCTATATGTATTTTACGGAATATTTTGAGGAGTGTTGGTATTAGCTCTTCTTTAAAGGCCTGGTAGAATTCCACACTAAAGCCATCTGGCCCCGGGCTATGTTTTAGTGACTTGTTCTATTTCCGTAAGGGATACAATCCTGTTTAGATAGTTTATCTGTTCTTGATTTAACTTTGGTATGTGATATCTGTCTAGAAAATTATCCACTTTATCTAGATTTTCTAGTCTTACTGAGTATAAGCTTTTGTAGTACAGTCTGGTAATTTTTTGAATTTTCTCGGTTTCTGTTGTTATATCTCCCTTTTTCGTTTCTGATTTTGTTGGATACTGTCTCTGTGACCTTTAGTTAGTTTGGCTAGGAGTTTATCTATCTTGTTAATTTTCTCAAAGAACAAACTTAGGTTTTGTTGAGTCTTTGTATCATTCTCTTTGTTTCTATTTGGTTGATTCCTGCCCTGAGTTTGATTATTTCTTTCCATCTACTCCTCTTGGGTGTGTTTGTTTCTTTTTTTGTTCTAGGGCTTTCAGGTGTGTTAAGTTACTAGTGTAGGTTCGCTCCAATTTCTTTAGGAGGGCACTGAGTGCTATGAATTTTACTTTTAGCACTGCTTTCATTATGTTGCATAAGTTTGGTTATGCTGTGTTATCACTCATTGAATTTCAGGAAATCTTTAATTTATTTTTTTATTTCTTCCCTAACCAAATTATCCTTGATTAGATAGCTGTTCAGTTTCCATGGGTATATGGGGTTTTTGTTGTTATTGAAGTCTAGCCTTAGTCCATGGTGATCTGATAAGATGCATGAGATTATTTCAATCTTTTTGTATCTGCTGATGTCTGTTCTGTGACTAATTATATGGTCAATTTTAGAGACGGTAGCGTGAGGTCCTGAGAAGGAGGTATATTCTTTTGTTTTAGGGTAAAATAGTGTGTGTGTGTGTGTGTGTGTGTGTGTGTGTGTGTGTGTGTGTGTTAAATCCATTTGGTTCATAATGTCTATTACTTTCATCGTCTCTGTTTAATGTCTGTTTCAATGATCTGTCCATTGGTGATAGTGGTGTGTTCAAATCTCTCCAGTTATTATTGTGCGAGGTTCAATGTGTGTTTTGAGCTTTAGTCAAGTTTCTTTTATGAATGTGAGTTCATTAGCATTTAGGATATAGATATTCAGAATTGAGACCTCCCCTTGGTGGATATTTCCTCTGATGAATATGGAGTGTCCTTCTCCATCTCACTTGATAACTCTTGGTAGAAAGTCTATTTTATTAGATATAAGTATGGTAACTCCCCTACAGACAAGATACTGCCTTCAACATTTAAGGAGTGTCTGCTTCCCATACCCTTACTAAAAGCAAACAAAAAACAGTTGGCAACAAAAAGCTTCTGGAAAAACTATCTAGAATCTCACTGATTTTTTTCTTCCTTTAGGAAGGCAAGAACTGGAGAGAAACTTTTTCTTGGAAACATTGTGAGTTGTAATCCCCAGAGATATTTAGTGGAGGACCAAGAGCAATTGTGTTCTACAGGAAAACAGAGCAGTCTCTAGAGTAGGTACCACTCTGACCACATGAACAAGTGCTTTAATCTCCCCAGCAACATTAAATAGTGAGTCTCAAAAGGATCAAACTTACTCTCAAGTAACATCTTGTGATTATATTCCAATGGAATACATGTGGATTTTCTCTGTGAATTTTTAAGTCAATAAAATGAGCCTTAATCTAAAGAAATAAGATATGCCCAGAACTCATAGTGTTCAATTAACTTTATATTACAGTTATTTCAATGGCTTCTGGTGCTTTTACCACATGATACCCTCTTATATCCATGTACACTAGCACAGAGTACTGAAAGTTTTCATCTTTAAAATATCACTGCATTTTTGTCTCTTCTCTGAAAATTCCCTTCTCTTTTCAACTGTTAGAATGCTTCTCTGGTTTGTCATAGTATGTTTGTCATGGTAAAATCTTGTTTGTCTCTGGTATATTATAGTTTGATAGTTTTACAACTATGTATAAGATGCTATTCATAGAAAATAAAATCTTTACAGTGAGAAATAGGTCTTTTACAGATATATATATATATATATATATATATATCCATATATACTTATACATATATACATTTATATATATATATGTATATAATATACATTTATTCATATATATAAATACTTTCTCTCTGTCTCTGTCTGTCTGTCTCTTTCTTTGTCTCTGTCACACACACACACACACACACACACACACACACACACACACTATAATCCCAAGGATAATCAAAGGGGCTGTATGATGGAGCACATACATAGTCAGATATTGACACATATACTATGCAAATCTAAAAGCTCAATATTATATCTGATTTATAGAATAACAAAGAGAAATAGATTTTTAAAATAATGCCAGTATAAATTTAAGTTGTTTAAGTTGACAGTTAAAGCAACAACAACAATAGCGACACTAACAATAGTAATATCGAACATGCCCTTCATCTGCCATTTAAGATCTTTTTTCGTTTCTTTCATGAGTTATATTTATTACACTACTGTCTGGCACACTGAAGACAAAGAGTGACAAAGTCATATACATTTCCTTCTCCTGAAGGCATTCTACTGAGGTCAATTAAAATGTACAGTATTAAATCTAGTCTTCAGAACTAAATGTTATCATAATTCTTCCACTCTCACTCAGGAACAAAGCCAAAGGTAATGCTTTGTTTTCACTCTGGAAATTAATAAAATGAAAGTCTATCAGCATTTAGAAAATAACATTTTGAACTATAATGATATTTACCCAAATTAACATCCTTGTATATGCTCATAGATAAAGAGAAATATAAATATATAGACCTATTTCTTCTTTTAACTAGTGTGTTTGTTTTTATAAGACACAGGAGAACTGAAATATATATTATGGATAAATTTTTTATTTTATTTTATATGATAATATTATGGTGTCCTGGTTAGTTTTTGCAAATGAAAAAAATTAGAAATACCTAGAAAGAGGCAAACAATTAAGAAAATCCACTTCCCCCAGCAGATTGACTTGTAGAAATGCCTATGGGTCATTTTTTTATTTATTTAAGTAGTGATTAATGTGGGAAGCACCTTTGGGAGGTGGCTATATTTGGCAGAAAGACACTGGGGTCTGGGTTTGAAGGTCAGAAGTCCAACCTTTTAGTTCTTCTAGTTTCTGTTTTCTGTCTGGAGGAATCTGAACTGTCCCTATCCCACATATGCACTTCTGTGGACTGGCCCGTCAAGTCTTTTCAACTACAGTAGACTGAAATTCCTTTGAAACCATGTGTCTAACCAGTGGTTCTCAACCTGTGGATCACAACCTCTTTGACAAATATTTGTATTACTATTCATAACAGTAATGAAATTACTGTTATGAAGCAACAATAAAAATAATTTTAGGGTTGGATATCAGTACAGTATGAGGGAATAGATTAAAAGGTCACATAATTATGAAGGTGGAGAACATCTGATCTAAATGAATCTTTTTCTCTTATTTTGTTTTAGTTAGGTATTGGGTCAAAGGGATACGGAAAGTAACAACAAAAGTATATAATGACTCAAACTGTTTAATGTAAACTCTAAGTTGTAAGGGATGTCACAAAATTGTAAAAGGCCAAGACACAGAAGGAAAGAACAACCAACATGGAATAAATAACATCTGAATATTACCCTGACATGTTTTTTATGATTTAATGAATTTATCACAATATTAGCCAAAAAGCTTAGGTAATATTTTGGGACAATATTATCAGTCTAATTTCTCTGTTACCATAAACAGCAGAGTCCTTATGTAATTTTTAACTACAGTTTTAATTGACTGTAGATCATATACAGAATAATAGCTTCAAGAACTTGTAAATGTATTCTTCACTAGAATATTGACACACAGATGGTATGCAAAGCCTACAGTTCACTTATATGTAAGCATTAGGAAGAAATACTGCCAAAAGCCTTGGAAAGCCCTGTACAAAAATGTGTACAGGTAGAATGGAGTGAAATAAAAGATAATTTTTAAAAAACATAGCTGAAGTCTACCAATTTTATTGTTGGAAAATGTTTTTACTTCTTTAATAATTTCTAGTTTGAGAAACAGAGAACATTATTTCATACATAAAATGTAACTATATATAACTAAATATTTGTAAACTAGGTGACTTCATATAAATAATGAATGAAAACATATGTACTAAATTTTTATGTGAATATTTTTAAACATGAAAATACTGTCACAGTATACAGAACTTTAAGATATAAAACACATTTCTTCACAAGGAAGTCTAATTTTTCCTGCCATGTATACATACACACATATCATATACATGTATTTATGTATTTTATTGTAGCTGTCCTTGCATCATTCTTTATCAACATCATTTAGATCTTGATTAATTGAGTTCTGTCACATAGCAAAATCTCACTGTCTGCTTGACATTAGGTAACAAAGAGATTGTACTGAAGTTTCTTTCATTTTATTTTCTGCAAGGTCAGGGTGTACTCTACATGAACAAATAAAAGAAAAACGTTTACTAAAATGTTAAGACGAATTTTACACCATTAGAATTTGGGTCAACTTCTCAAACTTCACACCAAAATTATTCCTGTCTTGTAGTAAAACATATCTGGTTAAAAATAAAGGTAAAATGATAAATTCTCTGTTAATCACATAGCAAATGGTTCATTTAAAAATGTTATGTAATGTAATTAATGTTTAAGAGGTTATATATTGGGAATATAACAAAAACAAAAGTAGAGGTAGGCCATACACTGTTAAATAAGAGAAAAACAAGAACCAATCTGGCATATGATAAATAGAGATAAAAAAGATACTTAACCATGTGACAGTAATATGAGAAAATAATTTTTCCTAGTTTTAATCCTGTAGGTTTGTAGAAATTTGACAAAGTTTCTAGCAGACATTACTACAGTTCTTAATGACAAAACCAGTATATTTTATTCTGTTTATTTACAAATAGGTCTGTATTATTGGTATAGTATAGGAGTTTGTTCATTTTAGTTCCCTCTCCCTACCAAATTTCCTTTTTAAATCAAAGTTGCTAAATTATCATTTATAGTTCCTTGAGTCAAGCCAGGATTAATCAACATATCTACAAATGTTTACATTCACCAAAAAAAAAATATTTTACGACCTTTAAAATTGTATTGATGTCACACAAACGAGAACCAAATAAAGATGAGATACTTCATCCAGTTCCACATCAGATAAAATTGAAACATTTCATCATTTTGGTAACACTAAATGTAATACACTAAAAAAAAAAAATGTAAAAGGATTCACCATGAACCAGGAGACTAATCAGAAGTAGTAGAGAATCTGATTGATGAATCACTCACTGTCTATAGATCCTTCAAAAACATCTTGAAGCAAATTATATATCCATATCACTCCTGACTTTATATGCCAAGCATTAAGAAGCATTTACAGTGTAAAGACAGAGATATCTGAAATTTATAGAATAAAAGACAGAGACGGTTCTTAACTGCACATGTGTGATCATAAAACGTAATACCATTTCAATGCTAGTAAGAGAGGAAGCATATCCATTTTGTAAGCTTTTGATGATAGTTTGTATAATTATATTAAATTGTAACAACTATTCTTTAAGTAAATTCAAATATTTGTAAGAGTATAATTTAAAATAAATATATATCCATGGTGATAGTATCATATTTCAACAGCAGAAACATGAAACATTTCTTTTTTCACCAGAAATATAACATTTAGAATTAATGAGCATTTTTGTTAAAAATAATTGAATCTGTATGTTTCTTAAAGAATAATATAACAAACATTTATTTCCACCTGCATTTCAATATAAGATAAATTAATCGTCCTTCCCTATCTTTCAAGGCTCCAAATGGGTTAAAAGACAGAGAAAGAAAGAGATGATCTAAGGGTTCATTTTAGTCACTACGAATGAAACTGGACATGCTTTCTTAAGAAATATTGAAATATCCTTTGTACATTCTTTCTCATGTCCCACAACTGAAAGTTCCTATATGGAGTTAGGTAAAGCAGCAAACTCCCACAAGAAGTATTGATGAGGTCTGTCATAGTCAGAGGAGATAAATTCAATATTGGTAAGTGTTTTCATTTTGGGAAGCGATGAATCCAATATGGACGAGGTCTTAGTGAGAAGACATGAACCCAATATGGATAAGGTCTTTCATAGTGGAAGCAGATGAAGAAGTAATTCAACTTGTAGAAACATTATCAGTGACCCGGAAAGGGAAGTTCAGACTTGCCTTAAATGTTTATTTATGCATCAGTTTCTTTCCCTTAGTCCTTCAGAGATAATTTCCGTTTTCTGTGTAGAGAAAAAAAAGTAAAATGGACATAGAAATACTAGATGTGTTCTGTGGAAATTAATTTCTTTCTTTCTTTTTCCAATTCGGTCTGTTTTCTTTTTTTTTTCTTTATTTACACTTCAAATGTTATCCCCTTTCCTGGTCCACTCCCCGGAAATCCCCTATCCCATCCCATCCCCTGCTTCTATTAGGGTGTTCCCCACGCACTCACCCTCTCCGCCATACCATTCCCCTACACTGGGGGCATCGACCCTTCACAGGACAAAGGGTCTCCCCATCGACTGATGCCCGACAAGGACATCCTATGCTAGGTGGATGCTCACTCGCAGCCAACCATTCGACTGAGCATAGGGTCCCCAATGGAGGAGTTAGAGAAAGGACTGAAGGAGCTGAAGGGGTTTACAACCCGTAGGACATTAATTACTTTAGGGGATGATCAGAAGATGCAATGCCTTGGTAAAACTTTAGGAATGGGAATTTAGAAGCATGTCTCAAATCTGTGAAGAATGCTTTTAAAATGTGCTGTATGCTACATATTAATCAAAGAAGGCTCAGGAAATGAAGATATAAGCTGTAATAATGTAAGTAGACACAAGGAATTTAATAGACAGGAGAGGATTTTATAAATGTTCAGTGAAAAGAAACTTCAATAAAATGTTGAATACTTATTTTCACTTTATGTGTACAAATGTTTACCTATACATATGTGTGTGCAAATGTGTGCACTTGTGTCCAGAAGAGAGTATTAGTTCCAGAGTTCTTGGAATTGCAGATTACTATGAGCAGGCAAATGAGTTTTAGAACCCATTTGTGGATTCCTTGCAAGATTGTCATGGGATTTGAATTGCCGAACAGCTTTCTAGTTCTAACCATTTAAATTAAAAATGTACTTTTCCCCATGATGTATATTACTTGCTTTAATTATTTATTTATATGTATATAATTATAGGAAGTCTATGACATTCCCTTAAACTACCCAGTGTTTTTAAAGCATATAAATTTAAATCACTTAAGTCTCCACCATAATGTACAACATACTACTCAATTAATTCATTTATAAATTTATTACCATGCTAAAATATTTACAAAATACCTACTTTGTACTCATATACTAAGTGGTAGTACATCACATATTCTGTTACATAAAAATTATAAAAATGAATAATATATAAAATCCATGCTCAGAATCCTTAAATTCAAGTAGGAGAGACAGTATACGTTAATGCATTACTTTAATAAAAGTGATTTGATACTTTCATAAGGAGATATAGAGTATTTTAGTAATTTATATAGGAACATATTCTAATACACGTATAGTAAAAACAGTGAGATGGACAATGGATGAGTCCAAAATGATCTTTAACATTACAGCATGTCCAAAAATGGTGGTGGGTGGGTATTACAGAGTTAAAAAGTATTTAAAAACATATAGAGAAGTTAATAGAAAAATGTATTACCATATTATGAATGAATTGTTTATTTTAGCAAGCATTTGGATTTCTTGATTTTTGTTTGGTTGTTTTGATTTGGTTTGGTTTGGGTTTTGTTTTGCTTTTGTAGAGAATGATGACAATTGGTTGAAAGAATTTTGACTGATATTTTTGAGGAGTGAGCATGATTTTCCAGGAACTGAACTTCAGCAGTGTCCAGAAAAGAATTATCAATCATGTGGTGGCACATGAACCAGGCAGCAAGATGCATGAAGTCCATGTGCTAGTAAAGTCCAGGAGCTGTAGAACCCATGTCTCATCCAAAACATTTATCTCTATATTTTCTTTAATACTAGGTAAAATTATCCAAATGAATTTTTATCTTGAATGAAAACAAAACTTCTCAGAGATCATTAGAGCAGATGCCAACAGCAGTATTTTATTTTTATTTTAACAGCCAGAGTTTACATCTGGCTACACTGTTATAGAGAAGTTAACCCTATGGGTTGGTATTTAAAATATCAGTTTGGACAATGAAGAGACAAATAATGAAGAGGCAGAAGACAATACATAAGTTCTCGCATGTTCAATCACGTGAGATTTGTCACTGTCCATCCTGTTCAAGCCAGGCATAGTTTTCTATTTTTGTGGTGTGCATAAATGACACTATCGGTCAAACGTATCTAAAACAACCATTTTTGCCATTGGGCCCCACCCTCAGCCCCAGGACAAATCTTAACAATTTGATATTTTGTAGCTATATATAGCCAATTTCAGTCATAACAATGTGATAATCAGATCATAGACAGTAGAATAAAATTGGAGCCATCAAATGCATCATTTCTACACCTCGTCCATAGTTTTATAAGCATAATCTACAAAACCACATACTGCCAACTTTAATTAATATCAGCAGGATGGAGATACTGTGGCCTCAGGTTTGATTGGAAAGAATACTACATACATGTGCTGGTTAGTTTTTGTCAACTTGAAACAGAATAAAGTCACCTGGTAAAATGGAACTATAATTATAGAATTGTGTCGTGTCCATCAGATTGGTCTGTTGTCATATGTGCAGGGGGAATTTTATTGATTGATGATTTATATGAGCTGACGTGGGCAGCTGGTCTTGAGTTGTATAATAAAGAACTCTGAACAAGCCCTGGAAAGCAAGCCAATAAGTAACGTTCCTCTAGTCTCTGCTTCAGTTCCTGTATTGGCTTACCTGGATGACACACTGTCACCTGATAGTTAAATGAACTTTTCCACCACCAAGTTGCTTTTGTTCACGATTTTACCTCAGATAGAGAAACCTAATTAGAAAAATACTATTTAAAATTTTTAAATGTATGTTACTAATGCTGGAGGGTCTAATTTTATATTTGTTATCAATTTTCATAACTCTGTAGAAGATATAGCGTTGTTATAATTTAAACCCAGCTTATAGATCTAACTTGTATTCCCTATTCTCCATATTGATTAACAATTGCCCACTCTATGGAATCAGGATAAAAATCTGAAGAAAGCCTGGGACCATAACTGACACAAATATTGATGTTTGTCCCTTATAAATGAAGGGTGAATTCCACTGGGAACTAACTGTTCTAGACATTTAAATCTGGAAGACGAGAATATATTTAAAACTAATTTTTATGAATATTCTCATAAAGTATTAGATTTTAATGAATAAAGCATCAAATATGAGTTTAAATGGCAAGATATTAATTAAACATTCTATTATAGCCTAGGGACTTATAACATTGAATGAAAGTCAGGGAGGTCTGGGAGGCAGGAGACAAGACAGGCTCATTTTTAGTATGCATTTGTCAGAAAATTACATGAGACAGGTAAAGAGGGAATAGCTCACTGAGGGACAGGGAATAAGGAGAATCAGTTTTAAAAATTTAGTAGTGAATTATGTACAATGTACTATTGATAAATTCTACAGTTCCATTTAGTATTCCTCAAAGAGAAAATAATTCAATACAGGCAATTTTGTGAGATGTTAAACTCTAAAGTATAACCTAGATGATTACCAAAGTACCACAGAATTAACTGAAAACTGTTAGAAACAAAATTTTTAATAGGACAGACTGGAGCTTTTTCTAAAATATAAAAATAATGTCATTTTCTAAAGTTAAAGTGTTCTGGCAGAAATTCAAACTTTGATGGAGCTTAAGACTATATAAATGATTTCCAGATATCAGGTTGCTGACCTTCAGGTAAAGAGTTTTTTGGTTCTGATCAAAGGTTACAGGCAGCTCAATTTCATAAACTATTTGTAGCACTCTGGGAAATACGCAGGAGTGATTTGAGTTCACAGTGCTTTTACCTTTGAGACCCCATCTGTTGTTACCATGAGTTATATGAAGTCTACTGCTGTCTGATCTCATCAGTGGATAGTAAAACTCCAAACAGCATGTTCATCAAAGAAGTATTTGACGGTGAGGGCAGGCAGTATTCTACCTCAGTAACAGCAGTAGTCAGTCGAAGAAAATTCTGACATAATTGTTGATCACAGGCAATATAGGATCACACACATTTCCTGGCAGCTGCAACGATTATAAATATATCCTAAATAAAACCAATTTAATAACTTTGGATGCAACTTTAATTAATAAACTATTATTTCTAGTTTAGAAGCTGTTTATTGTCTCCAAATGAATCTTCACTCATGCCCAGATTTTCCCAGGAGTTTCAGCAGAAAGCAGGTTTTGATGTCTGTATGTGAAAGAGAAAAGTCCCCCAAAAAGGATGCGCTGGTGTCTTTCTAAGGTATGTTTAGCAGGTCGATTGCTCAGATGAATTCATATAGAGGTAAAAGTTGAAGATTGCAACACGTGACAAAATCCATGAGGAATTATGGTATGAGAGACACCAGAAAGTGGGGGCACTTGTGTGTCATGCATAACTGAGAACAGGAAGACTGAGACCAGTGTTAACACTTGACTAACGTAAAATGAAGTGCAGAGATATATTATATTGGTCATTGGTAGAATTAAGAAAAAAAATGGCTTTTAATAGATTTATTTTATTTTATGTCTATTCTGGGCGCTATAAACTGAACTCCAGTCATCTGCAATATATATATATATACATTACAGTTTTTTTTTAATTCACTTTACATGTTAATTGCTGCCCTCACTCCCAATCACCCTCTCCCACAATCACAATCACTCCTCCCCCAACTCCATCTCCCCTTCTCCTTTGAGAGAGTAGAGGACCCCAGCCCTGGGTATTCCCAACTCTGATACATCACATCAAATATTTGCAGGACTAGGCACGTCTCTCCCACTAAGGCCAGAAAAGGTCACAGACAGGCAACAGCTTTTGGGATAGCCCCCACTCCAATTTTTGGGACCCACATGAAGAGGGAGCTGTGTGGAGGGTGGGTAGATCCAGCCCATGTATGTATGATCTTTGGTTGGTGGTTCAGTTTCTGAGAACCTCGAGGGTCCAGATCTTCCCGTGGAGTTCCTATCCTCTTTGGGCTCTCAGTACTTTCCCCAACTCTTCCATAAGAGTCCCTAAGCTCCATTCATTGTTTGCTTGTGTGTCCTTGTATCTGTCTGGGTCAACTGCCAAGTGGAGCCTCTCAGAGAACAGCTTGCTTGATTCCTGTCTGCAAGCAGAACAGAGTATCATTAATTGCCCCAGGCCAGCCCCAGCTGTTCTTTCTTCTTGGTTCTTCTTGAAACAGTGGAGGAGGAAGAAAGTCTGCTGGAGTAAGACTTGGTCTTATTAGATATTCAGGGTTGCTGTATACTAATAAAAGTCTAAGTCACTTTATTTCTGTAGCTGACCTCTCTTAGTTGCTCTGAGACCAGATCCTGCAGTCTTGGAGTTTAGCACATCATAGTAGCACATAAGAAAGATGGGGGCCCGGGGTGGGGTGGAGTAGGGGTGGGGGAATTAGGTAATTAAGTATAAGTAAGGTAGACTTTGTTCTAGCTCTGCAGGAACTGTGTAGCTCTAACTCCCAGCCTTCTAGTTTAAGTCACAGAAGAAAAAGGGACACATTGAAAAGTGATTTTAGCCTTTATTTCTAAGTTCTTCAGTTCTCAAAAAAAGTCCTCGAACATAGTTCTTTCTTGTTCTATAAAAAGTTTTCTCTGCTCTCTTCTTCTAATCTTCCTCTTTTCTCCTGCTCTGATGTAACAGTCATAATGCTATTCCTCCCAATACCTTTACTTCTACGTTTTAGAATTCAGTTTTGCTTTAAAAAGTTTTCTCTCACGTCTGAACAGAGAAGTGGGCTCAGATATTTTGGTCATCCTGATAAGCCTTAGAAACAGTGATCACAGGACTGTTGACAGAATCTTGTTTTCTGTCTTGCTTGTTCTTTGACTATTTGTATTTATTGTTTTGCTTGTTCCTCGACTATTTGCATCTATTGTATTGCTAGACCTTCAACCTAGAACTAACCATAATTCATGCATGTAATTAAAATGGTATAAAAGCAAAAAGGAGGATGGGGGATGGGATAATGGATTTCTAGGGAGGGGAAAGGGGATGGTTACTGAAATGTAAATAAATAAAAAAAAAGAATAAACACAGGGCTTCAGTCATGGAAAGAAAAAAAAAAAGAAAGTTTTTCTCTTTCTTTGTTCATAACACTTATACAGCTTTCAGAATACATGATCACATGGTAAAAAGTTAATCACAAGTTTTCACATAAATTCAAATCACAAATTGAATAAGAAGTTTACAACAAAGAACGTTTACATGTGTATCCAATAAGAGTAATTATCTGGCTAAATATTAATCATCTGTCACTAACTCTACAGGTTCATAGAGAGTTAAAAATCTTAATTTTTGTGACTGAAGTATTAGTGAGGTTTCATATACCTAAATCGAGTGAATATTTTGTCTTCTTCTCTTGCACCTATAGTAAATTATTAGTTCTCTTTTCATGATCTTTGGTTAATGGTTTTACAACCTCTTGGAATGTGCTCTAAGTTGTAGTTGCTTGCTTGCTATATTAGAAACAATTAACTAGTGACACTCGCGGTCTGGCATGCATTGCAGTTTTGACATGAGAGAGGACTTAATATCAGTCTTGTTATAAAAGAGCTTAATTACTAATATAATTTTAGAAATTCTTATAAGATCATCATTAAGAATTAAGTCATCTATTTGTCTATTACTACAAGACAGTACATCTTCATTGTTCTGCAGAGATTGGCTCAAAAAGATGGGCTAATACTTAGTGGTTGTCATATATATTTAGTAATGACAGGAAAAGTGAAGAAATCAGCTCAGGAACTTTGGAACACTTGCCCTGCCACAAAGGGAGAGGCTAATTAGCATTCCTGATCAGCTCAGGAACTTTGGAAAGGTCATAGGACACTTGCTGGGTATGAAAGGCTGATTAACATTCCTCAGACCATAGGAGAGGGAACCTACCTGCAGGTAGGGAAGGCCCATTCTGCAGGAAGAACCACCATTGCCACCTGCAGACAAGGGAAGTCCCGGCCACCTCATTCCCTAAAGACCAATCAGCTTAAGAGTCATACTGTTCTGCCAATCATATTGTGCCTAAAGACTGTTTCTCTAGTCTACCCCTTAAACTGTATAAAAACTGACCAAATAGGCTGCCCGAGGACAACCCCAATGCATTGGATCATTAAAATTTCTCTTGCCTTTTTGCATTGATTCACGTCTCCCTGTGGTTCACTCAGGGGCTCTCCAGTAAGCTAAGACTCACAAGAGTCTTACAAAAGCATAATAATAGCATGAATCATTCCTAAAATGAAATTCTTCTCTGCCTTGCCTAGAGAGGCAATTCTGTCATTAACTTCAACAGTCCATGGTGGAACCATCTCAGGAAAATCACTTGCTAATTTTTAGCTTCTCCTTGATTGCTCCTGGCAATTAATATTACCACGAATTGGTGCTTGCTCATGAGGTGCTTGCTCTAGTTGGGATGCTTATTGCTTGGCAATTTGCTTAAACTCTGCTCTACCCCAGTCCCTGCATTTCCTGTAAACAGTATAGATTTTGGGTCCAAAATTTTATGGATGGGTTGGTGTCCATATCTTTCCATTGGGGTTTCTTCCTGGCTAAAGGGGTGATGTCTTCAGGTTCTATATCTACAATGCTGCGATTCAAAGCTAAGGTCATTCTCATTGATTCTTGGTTATCTCCCCAAATAAGGTCCTGGTACATCCTCTAGTCTAGATGCCCCCCACCCCATTTTTTTAAAATTTAAAATCTCATCTTTATCAGATTACCAAAGTAATCATTTAATTGTTAGAGCATATTTCATATGTACCAGAATTTTTAAAGTAAGATTATTGCTTTTCATTATTTGAATAAGCAGTCCACCTACTAAATCTTCTTTCTATAAACACAGATATACATAAAGCAATATTGGATCTGACATAAACGACATGGGAATTTTTAAATCAAATGAAGTATATCATGATATCTATGTCAGCAATACTTATGCATGGAATTGGAAGAGTGTCTAACTGTAATTCTTGTAGAGAACAGTATTACACTTTCTGGATACTTAGTCCTTCCAATTCACTAAATCCCAACAGAAACTCAGAGATCCCGGTACAATTCATTTTATAAACTATCACAGAATGGCAGTTGATTGTAGCACTAATTCACCATGAACTATTACATTCTACACATTAAATTTGATGCCTTGGTCTATCAAACTTTTTAAATTCTGTACTTAAAACCAAGTTTTAGTCTCCATTTAATACTTTAAATTTTTAATCACGTTGTTTTAATTTCAAATCACAGTAGCTTATTCTGTTTTCCTCTTATGACAATGCTTAAAAGCTTCCCACAGCCTTTGAGTCAAACTTTTGACAATGTTAATTGGATTTTAAACAATAGCTACACAAATGTCTATGTTGTGCCAAAACCCATGATTATAATGACTGATACTGAGGTTTCGCATTCCTACTATTAAACACAAAACCAAAAACAAACAAAAATCTAAAAATGTTTGATTTCTGTTATTGCAGCTTAAGACAATCCTGCCAATTCTGCTTGCTCTAAAACAAATACCATGCTGGTTCTGATATTAGGACCATCTTTAATATATCAAATTTGTCCACTGTCTATATCTATCTATGATACACTGCTAGTACCAGGTAGTCTCACTTGGTTGATCAAAGAATTTGATGTTGGCTTTAATGGCTCTCCTCAATTGAATTGTATTTATATTTTAACTTTGAGAACTTCTTTACTGTCTTAAGCATGAAAATAGCAGCACCTTGCATCTCAATATCATCAACAAGGTAAATGACTCCTTGATGGATATTTTTCAGTTTTGTTTTTAAAATGAAATAAAAAATTAAACTATGTGAATTTTTAAAAACATTTTCTCTGTTTGCAGTTTTTCTCAATGTATATCCAGGTTAACACTTTGGACAGCCGTGAACTTCACTTTCACCATCATCACAGGGATAGGCAAGGAATCAACTGCCCATAAGTGCCTTAAAGTGTGGTGAGGATTGCATTGTAGTACATTGATGGATCCTTAATGTTCAGATTAGTAGTACTTAGTACATAATAACATTTTGAATTGCCATTCATTGCAGGGATATAGCATAGTGTCTGGTGGGCTTGATGATTTTTCCTTAGTTGACTATTTTTCAACTGTCATAGGAGAGGCAGACCATTTAACTTCCATCCCAAACCATCACAAGCCATGCTAATTTAGTCCCCTGGCATTTCACCGAAGATGCTTCAGTATGATTGTTTCTATTCATTATCTATACAAAAATGGTGTATTACATATTTCAATGTAAAATATTATAGCCATACAAAGCTAGTTTATATATAACTTTAAAAACCAACTATTTTCCATACAGGGTGTCATGATGCAAAGTATAAAAAGGATTGGAGACGAGTAATATGAAATAATATCCTGAGGATACAGAGATAAAATATGTATCTTACCACAGATATCATCAAAAAATTGTCTATCAGTCTAATAATCTAATCCTCATATATCAAATTCATAAATTATATGCTTCAATTATAAAATTGGCACTAATAGCTATACCGTGTTCTTAAATACATATGTATATGTATTTACATACATATGTATACATATGTATAGTCAAAATGGGATAAAATATTCTACAGATTTCAATATGTCCCTAGCTATATACTACATACCTATTGTATAACATGTTTTAATCTTGTTATAAAGCAATGACAAATTTGAGGAAGGCTAAATTTTATCATTAGTTAACATTTTCTAATGGGCATTTATGCTGTCTTGTGTTCTCTGTTATCTGAACTTTTCTCTGTATTTTGGTGATTACTCTTGTTGCTAGTCACCAGTTCCTTAATTTTGTACATTTCTCTTCTGTTTTGCATTCTCAATAATTATTAAGAGACTATTATATCCCAAGAATGTCAATGATTTCTTTTTCTATTATAAAAACTTCCCCAATTTTCTGTTGGTTTTATTTTGTGACTTATAATTTTTTCCAGTTTAAATAGGATAGAGATGTTTTTTCCTTATTCTTTTTAATGTTTGCAATTTAGGTATTGGGCTTGTCTAAATGAAGTGTCTGACTGAGGAGAAAATGGTGATATTGGAGACTCTAATGTTACAGGGTCTATTTTGTCTTTGACTTTCCTGGTTTTTTTCTTTTTCTATTCTACTAAGTTGGATCTCCTTATGTGATATATAATATTAAGGTATTTTATCTATATCAACAATGGGATGCCTTGTAAGAATCATAAACCAATGTTTTTTGTTAGAAATCCTGTGATGCAGCCTAGGAGGTGATCCATTTTCTATAATGTTGTGAAGATAGTGTGAGTGAAATTATTGGACAGGGATGGATGGACTGGAGGGATGACTCAACAATTAAGAGTGCTGACTTCTCTTCTGAGATCTGGAGTTTAGTTCTTAGCACCTGGGAGGAAGCTCACAACAATCTCTAATTACAGTTCGAAGGGATTTGAGGCCTACTTCTGGCTTTACTAGGTACCATGTACACAAGTGGTATACAGATCCATTCCACATAATATCAGTTTTAAATTTATTAAACAATTGTTTTAAACTTCTCTCCACACTTACTATGGAAATGAGGATTAACAATGGAGTAACAACCTCTAGAAGTAAATGGAGAGCATGTATATCTCCCCTTGGCCACTACACAACCTAATTCTAAAGCAAGAACACAGAATCTCTCAGCAAAATGTCCTTCATGCTGTAACTATTATCTTTACATTCCAGTCATTGCTGAGAATTCAAGGTCTCATCTGTGAATGGTACAGTGTTGGCTAACTTAGAATTGTTACTGAAATTTCAACTTCCTGGTAGTGTCAATGTGCCTTTCGATCTGTAGAAATTCATCCTTTAACCCCAAAGTTGGGATAAAGAGAGAAAATTCGGACTGAAAGAATATATTAGACAACTGTATTAGTGCTAATTTTCCATTGTTATGTTAAAAATAAATATATCTATGTGTGCATGTGTATACATATACACACAAACACACATTGCCTTTGATGGTAAATAGGATTAGTTAAGGTATTTGTAAAAGAGATTTCTAGTTTTTAAATCAAAGCTTTTTGTTTTGAAATTTAATGAACGGCAATATAGGATCCAAATCAATATTGTGATTTGGAGGGAAAAATATTGTGGGGAACAGATGAAGTCTTAAGTGCATATGTCTTGGTGAAATGGGCACAGCCATGTCAAGGATCCCAACAGAAATGGCTTCAGATCCATACAGATGGAAAACCCTCTTTTAGGTCAGGGTCAGAAGCATGGCAAAGCCATGCTTTGGTCTAAGCAAGAGTGAATATGGATGACTGAACAGTTTGTTCCAAAATTAGCAAACATAGCTCCTTCCTCCCAGATAACTGCAACTGGAGGCTACTCCCTTCCAAACTCCCCAGCCCTGACTTGTATGTAATAATGTGTTGCATTTCTGTGTATCACATAAGTCTCATTCATCAGCAAAAGCACAGCTGGCTATCCCAGCTTTCTCTATATGTATTCATATGTCTGTCCTTTTCTCATTATGGCACTCAAGTTATGTTTCTAGTGCTAAGACTTCCAGGATGCTGTGCTAGCCAATATGTTTTAAAACATGAGTGTACTTTGGTGTTTGCTTTCATTTATAGAAGAAAAGTAAAATCAACATACATAATAAACACAGAAGAAAAAACTGGAAGAGCATTGAGGATTTTGAAATTTCTAAATGCTTGTTATTTGAAAACATGAGAAAAATATCTCATTAGTTTTATTCTATGTCATTATTTAGTGGCAAAATATTATTTTAGCCCACATATAGATACTTCTAGGTTTTTTTTGGTGAGCAAACAAAAGGATATCATTATTGAAATCTCTATCACATCTGTAAGGAAAATCAGAGAATCTCAATTATAATCATAATTCATTACTTACAGACATAGGGCATAACAAGTATAGATACACATTAGAAGACCTGGCTGCTGACATATGTGTTGTTAATTTTCTAGATCATAGAAGAAATTCTCTGGTATAGTGAAATTCCCTATTCATGTTACAGTGACCAATTAACCTTTAAAATTATACTTTTTTCATTTTATATAAATATTTTCCCTCACAAATATTACTGCATCCTTTCATTTCATAAAAAAAAGAAAATTATTTACTGAGTCTTAAATACTTCATTTTTTCTAAGTCTATTAACTTAATTATCCACTATAAGATTGGTATCGAATTCTGCCTTTTAACCAGCAAGTGCCCATGGACAAAGCATAAATACCTATAGTTTACTGTTTAGTTACCTCACTTCCACTCTCGCTATTGACTTACATAGACACTGAGCCCCAACAGCTTTAAGATAATAACATCAGCAAGCATGACTCACAAAGGAGCCTGTCCCTGACAGATGGACAAGTGTCCTAATTAGAATCCTGTGGTTACTTCCTTTCTTAGCTCAGCTTTATGGGTCTTCAGGAGTGAAATATTGTTCCCTAGGTACAGCCTGGTAGAAATTTCTGTCTTGTCTTCTACTATGTACTTCTGAACCGAATCCTACTTTAAAAGTAATTCAAGAGGGAAAGACTACTGGCCAGCCTGCTCCAATTATACTTAGGCTGTGATCAGAATCAACTAGGGGCATCTCTGTTTCATCCACCAGCCTCCAAGTGTCGAGGGCACAAACTCGAAAGGTGGTACCCAAACTCAGAAAGGGGAGAACTGAAGGAAGGGAAATTCTGTGTTCTTACCAGCTCGTGCACAAGCCACACATGTGCATATGTGGAAGAATGAGAGGAGCTCCCAGTGAAGAGCCTGCCTTCATGTCATCAGGTCTAGTAGAGGGAGGAGTACAGTACCCCTTCCTCATTCCCACCTGTCCTAGTCAAAACAGACACCGTCTGTGTCTACATTTGCAGACATCTCTTCTAATGGCGATTTTCAGCCCCTGTACTAATGTTGGCTACATTTCATAAGGACTTCCCTAGCTCTGTGAGCTATTTTTTCATTCTTCCTTCCTTCCTTCCTTCCTTCCTTCCTTCCTTCCTTCCTTCCTTCCTTCCTTCCTTCCTCTTTCCTGTCTTTCCTCCTTTCTTTTAGACATTGTAACATGTGCCATTTAAACAGCAAACACTAGGTGAGACTGGATTTCTGATCTCCTTAAATCACTTACTCCAGAATAAGCAACTCTCTCTGCTTGGTCAGGTGGTACTTTTCTCCAAACTCTCCTTTCTCTGTCCATCATGCCCAACCTACCTATGCATTAGTTCCTCCTGCACCTCCAAGCAATATGGCCCATTTATGTGAATTCACTCTCAATTCTGAAGGATTTAAGTCTCTACCTAGATAGATTTGATGACCTGATGCAGAAAAGCCTATGATGTGTTTTCTAACAAGTTAGAGTTTATAGTCTCTGAAAAATAACTGTTAAAACCTGCAACTGAGGGATATCTTTGATGTCCTTGGGTGCTTCCCTAAGAGGTGAGGACAAAGCAGCAGCAGCAGCAACAACAACAACAACATCAACAGCAGCAGCAGCACAGCAGCAGCAGCAGCAGCAGCAGCAGCAGCAGCAGCAGCAACAGTCATCTTAAACTCTATTCCAGCATGCCCCACCCTCCGTAAATGCTCAATTACAGAACACACAGGGCATATTCTGTTGTAGTAAATTGAGTAACACAGAGTTAGAATTTTGCTGCAATCTCCCTTCCTTGAGTTATTTATGCCATCTGTTTGATACAATGGACATTGACAGAACCACTCATCTGAAAGGAGAAGATAATTCCTTCTCCAAGTTAAACCCAAAAGCATTCTGGGAAAATTCTGTTGCAGTCTTTAGTTGTTTCTTGAGGCAAGAGAAAGATAGCATAACAGAAAGAAGGTCACAGTTGTCTCTGACCATGGGAAATTCAATAAGCTTTATTTGATGGAAAGTGAAAATAAATCTAAGTCAGAAGTTCCTTTAAAGTGAGAGATTAATGTGCTTTGAACACTCAGAGATCCAGAAAGGTTTCTTAATTTACCTATTTTGAGTTTGTAGTTCAGAATTACATGGGTAAAAATATGTGGACATATACAAAGATCATATATTCATATGTAGATTAACAAATATATATGCAAATATATGTACATGGAGTGTGTGAGTCTCTATATGTGTATATGTGGATATGATTTTGAATGTGATTCTGTTTCTGTGGATGATTATGCATCTGAGTGGGTATTTAGAATTACAATTTCTTGGAAACTTTCAAGAATCTGTGCTTTGAAAGATTGAAAGGAATTGATAAAATACAATAAGTTAAAAAGAAAGATTGTTTCATTTTCCTTTTTGGAAGTTTCATACTAATTTCTTAGTTCTCCTAAAGGTGAGATTCCATTAGATGATAGTAGCTCATTGTTCGATTTAATTGTTCTATCAAGTGTTTGAGGGGAATCATATATGAAAGTTCTCAAAAATAGATGATATTCCTGTGTCTTTAATTTTTTATTTAAATTTATAATCCACAAATATTTCCAAACATTACTATTGAAGTCTCTTTTTATATATTCTAATTCATTTATTATTAAAACAGACAATAATTGTATAGTATGGGGTAAAATGTGATGTTTGGTCTATGTCTGTACTACAGAAATGTCAGTGATCTAATATGCATATTCTTTGTTTGTCTGTTTGTTTGTTTGTAGCCAGGATCTCACAGTGTAGACCAGGATACTCTGACTGCCCTGGAACTCACTGTGTAGTTCAGGCTGGCCTGGAAATTTACAGACATCTTTCTGCCTTCATTTCCTAAGTGCTGGAATTAAACACATGAGCCATGACTGTGGGCCTAATTAGGATGTCATTTAACTCCTTCATTTTATCATTCTTTTTCTTGATACAAATGTTCATATTTTTTCTTGTAAAAAAATTGAAAATTGAAAAGTATATACAATGTCACATTATATCGTACAAAATAAAATATAGTAGTATAATTTAATCTAGAATGTATTGTTAACTATAATTATCATACATATCAATACATCTCGAAACATACCCCTTTATACTAAGAAAATTATGTCCTTTATGTTCTCTACTTCCTATGACCCACAAGAGTCTGCTAATAATATTTCTAATCTTTGTTTTTATGAATTCTGTGGTGCCATTTTTTCTACTTTTTGAGAACTTCATCTGTGTATACAATGAAACATAATGTATATAGTCCCAATTGTCTTACACAACTCCTGTTATGGCCTCCATAAAAGCCCCTCCCAACTTTGTCTCTTTTATGTTTTGATAACCCATGAGTCTTTTCTTGCTGCCCATTTGTGCACTGGTGTAGATCTATCCACAAGAATATGAGAATCTTACTATTGGCTATATACTCAAAACAGATGATTCTCTTGCCTCAAGTCTACCCATATTCCAAAAGCTCTCCAGGAAGAAGTATCCGGCAGACTATCTACTCAGATATGCCAAGATTTTTACTAGTTTGATCTTATGCATATTGCCACCGTTATCGTGAGTTCAAGGGTTTAATAGCTATGTCCAGAAGACCATAATTTACACAACCATTCCCTATTCTTGTTCTGTTATATTTTTTTTTTACTTCCTTTTCTTTGATTTTTCATAACTATTGGAGGGGATTGAATTTAATATAGATATTCCACTTAGGGCTCCACACTCATTATCACTGTTATACCTCTTCATAGATGGCTACTCATCTTAAAAAAGAACTTTCTCTGACCACAGTTGAGAGAAGACAAGACTTAAGGATATATACATAAAATTTTGAAGGCAAAGTGATTATGACCAATTAGCACAATAAAAATAGAAGGTTCTATCCTGGGGCTTATGAGGTCTCCAGTCATGGGCTTCTTTACAAGAGTAAAAGATATTAAATTCTCCACTACTGAGAAAGCCTCAAATCTAATTAGAAAACTATCAGTTATCCTAACAGTTATGCCAATATTGCAACACTAGCACATCGTGCCTGGTTGGTTGGTGTCATAGCATGCTTGGTCCGATTCTAAGTAAGACCACTAATGTTAGTTTTTTCCCCAGAATTCTTCATATCACCTTTGGAAACTATGAAAGTTAGCTATTAGGGATGAATTTTTCTGGTTTCATTAAGATATATAACTTTATCCCCTGTGGCCAAAATATGTAGCGTCTTCAGCAATGGAATCTTATCATATAGTTGTCTTGAGTGACCAAAAGGAAAAGAAATACCTTGGCTTGTTTTGAAGATCACTAGTAATCCTTGAACAATAATTCCTAGAGAGGTGGCCTATGCCTTGTACTCTGATTTTCATTTACACAGACAGGGCATGCACTATCTGTTTTTCTGTGGCTGTATTATTTCACTTAGCTTAATGCCATTCAAGTCCTTTCACTTCATGTTGCTGCAAATGTCGGAATCCTTCCTTATCAAAGCTGAGCAGTGAATATATGCCACATTTCCTTTACATGTTCCTAAGCTGATAAACACTTGCATTGCTCATATAGCATCCTTAAATATATATGAACTCTAACAATCTCTGTGACATACTAGTTTGAATCCCTTATGATATATAATCAGAAATAGAACTTGTAAAACATACAGAAATTGCATTTATAGGGTGTGTTCTGTATGGTTTTCTGAAATTATCAACTAATCTTCTTTCCCATCAACAGTATGTGCGTTTCCTGACACATCCTCATCATTTGATATCATCTGTCTCTATGGTAACAGCCACTTTAGAAGATATGAGAACATATTTCACTGTGGCTTCACTCTCAGTTCCTTGTTCCTTAAAGATGCCGAATACCTTTTCTTTACCTATTCAGTCAAGTTTTATGAATGTTAACATAAAAAAAGGTTAAAACAGGGGCCTCATTTCACACAGTCGATAGTCAACCCAAAGAGAATAAAATACTGAAACCGTCAGGAACTAAGTCTGTTACAAGGAAATACAAGTGGAAGTTCCATGACAAGGGACTTGAAAATAATTTGTCTGATCAAGTTCAAAAGAGCAGACAAAAATTGCAAATACACACAAATGGGCCAGTGTCAAAATGAAAATCATCACACAGTAAAAGACAATAGTGTGGAGATAGAAACATCCTACTGAGAAGAATATAGATACAGCCTCAGAGAAGAATAGAGAGGAAATATTTGCAATAGTTTTTATAGATGTTGAACACTTATCTATGTTTTGAAAAGATAAAAATGAATGCATGTGTATATTTTATCATCAACTGAATTCTGTTCTTTTTAATCCTTTTCAAAATTATAAGTCAAAGTTTGGTATAGTTTTACTTTAGTAAAAAAAAGAAGTCTAAAAGATAAAATATACCTTTTAAAATTACTTGAGACTGTTTCATATTACTTCTCAACATCTATACTTCTCCATCCCTGAACTCACAGATTAGGTGTCAAGCATCCTGCCTCAATTTTACTGCCGCACAATGGATGTGTCTTACTTAATTGTACTGATATTTTTTCATGTTGACCATCATAACTAAACATCAGAATCTTGGACAGTGTCTTATTTCTTTCTTTCACACATTTTGGTAGACAAAAATAGCTTTTCAATTGGTTCTTACTGCTATTGCTGTAGAAAATGCTTTAAATTATAGGTCAGCATTCCGTGGAATTGGAGGATAAACATTTGTGGATAATTCAGCCATCTGTCTTAGGCATCAATATTGCTCTTGGTGGCTGCCACAATCTGTCTGTTTTCTTGTCTGCCTTTTGTCCATTCTTTCTTGATTTCCAAGTATCTATGGGACCTGTTTGCAACCCGCTTTGCCAAACTGCTGCAGTTTAGCTTCTCTGCCCCTTACAGAAAGTTTGATGTATGTCAGCCTTTCCTATGTATCTGGAACAGGTGTTACTGCTTAATTAGAGGTTGGGTCTTCTTTCCAGAATTTACTAGAGAGAACATTTTAGAAATATTATCTAACTGTGAATGAAAAATGAGTGGTTATAAATAGAAGTACACTGAAAATGGCAAGTATCACAAAATGCCTAATGTATTCCCTCTAGGCTGTAAAAGAGGTTTTCAAATGTATAGTAACCCTTACACACAGGTAGTTGACAATGATGTTAAAAGTAAGATAATGTTGAAGAATAGAAAACCTTAATATATTCAAAGTATTTACTACACTGCATAGTGGTTAGTTGTTTTATATATTTTATACTTTTATATATCATATACTTTATAGTGCTTCTATGTTTTAAAGATTTTATTATTTTGTTATTGTCTTCTAAATACTTAATGACTACCATGGAAAATATATGCATGTGTACTTTTACATATAGAAATATGTATCCTTATTATTAAATATTTAATATTTGTAAATTTTACAGAAATACTTAAGAATTTTTGAAAATTAAACTAAATTTGTCTATGTTTCTAGTTAAATATAACGTTTTACAAAATATTTGGAGAATTGTTATGAATTGTTATGGCTTATTTGGATAGCTAGCAATTACGAGGAATTTTAAGGACAGGATAAGTGTTGATTTTTTTTTTTTTTTTTTTTTTTACAAATTTGTAATCTATAAAGCACAAAAATATCACTTTATTGGAAAGAACTCACAAAAACATCATGCGGCTAGCTAAATTAAGGTAGACATTCAAACATTTCTTTTCATATGACATAAGTATTTATCATTTTATATTCACCAAAACTCATACCTTGTGACTATCATTTTGTCTATATATTTTAGAATTTTTAAAATCAGGTAAAAATTTTCTATCAACTTGAACATGGCTTCTGCCTGATGAAATTTGTCTCTACAGTGTTTGAGCCACAGGACAGTTTTCTTCAGTTCCTTCTTCCTCATAGAGCTGAATATGATGGATCAAAGTCAGGAATTTCACTGCGATATTTCCACACTTACACTAGTACACCATGGTCACATTTATCCTTCTATGGCCCATTGTTCCCTCTGCTTCTCCTCTTCTGATCACCAACATCCTAAATTTCTTCATTTACTCACTGGTCCTTTCTCCCACAGATAGAAAAGGATGACTGTTCCATAGTGCTGAGCCACACAAAGAACCTGAGGCCAGACCTGACATCCATCTCCTATTCGGATGCAAACATGACCTACTCCACAGATGGGAGCAGCTTCATGCAAGTGGATAGAGGTATACGGATGAGGCAGTGGAGGCTGCTGACTCTATAGTATGGGCTTTTGCCCTGCTTCCTGGGGTTTCAGCTCTACATTCTGAGTCTTTGGCTCAAAAACCTGATTCATGCTCTAAAACTGGAAAGGCAAAATTGTTAACATCTGCACAGACAGCCGATATGCCTTTGCTATGGCTCATTTTTTTTGGACTAATATATAAAGAAAGGAGATTGCTCATCATGGAGGGAGTCAAAAATAAGGACAGATTTTGGCCATATTATACGTACTATGGCTGCCTGTCAAAATAGTCATCATCTACTGCCCAGGACATCTACAGAACATGGATGAGAAGAAAAGAGGAGACAGGCTAGACAATAAGGCTGCAAAAGACACTGTTAGATTTCACAGCTGAAGTCATGATAGCTTTAGTCCCACCAGAGCTTGCTCCAACACTACCAAAAGACAAAAGAGAGACTGCAACCATGATAGCCAAGAAGCTGCCCAAGGACCTCATCCCCAAGTATGGAATGGACTGTCCTCACTGCTGGGGTCTGACAATGGACCAGCCTTCATCTCTCAGGTAACATTGTCACTTGTTAAGATATTGGGAACAGATTGGAAACTACATTGTACTTATTTTCCCCAGAGTTCAGGGCAAGTCAAAAGGATGAATTGGACCCTAAAGGAGACCTTAACAAAATTAATTCTAGAAACTGGTGGTGACTGGGAAGTCCTTCTCCCTTATGCCTTATTTAAGGTTGGGAACACCGTTTACATTTTGGGTTTGACCTCTTTTGAGATACTGTATAGGAGACCTCCTCCCCTTCTTCCTGACCTCAAGTCTGAAATTCTTGCAAACTATGACTACCAGAAGTTCTTGGAGGCAGTGCAGTCTCTTCACAGGATGCAAATCAAATATGGTCAAGCATTCACCAAATCTGTGTCTGCACCCCCTCCTAATTCCAATTGCTTTGAAATAGGTGCCGAGATCTGGATTAAAGAACATAATCACCAAACTCTTGAGCCTCTTTAGAAGGATCCATACACAGTTATCCTGACAATGTCCATGGCCATAAATAGTTAGATCTACCACTCTCACATCAAACCTGCCTGACATGAGACAACTCAGCTGCTGAAATACATGAGAGAGTGGCTTCTAGATGACTGTATGCCTAAAGCCAGCACTAGGCTGTATCAAGCTGTTGCTCACCTGAGAGATCTACTCAAGCCAAGAATTCATAAAACCCTCTTGCCTCATGCATACTCTAGAAGATAGAGAACCTTCTTAGATCTCCAAAGTGTCCCATCTACCTGCCCCTTATAGACACAGACTTAACTCAATTAAAGGAGTCTATCCATCACTTAGAACAGTCATTAGACTTATCAACTAAAGTAGTACTAAATTAGTCTTACATGTTATTGGAAGAGGGAGGGCTCTACCAAGCCCCAAGAGAGCAATGCTGTTTCTACACTATCAACTCAGGCATTATCACAAACAGCCTGATCATAGTTCACCAAAGACTACAGGAAAAGACTAAACTCCCACAAAAGAATCAAAATTGTAATAAATCATTATTTTCCTGGTCCCCCGGGCTGACTATGATAGTATCGGTACTAGTGGGACCAAGTCTGCTCTTGCTAACTGTTCTCATTTGTGGATCTTGTATACTCTAGTTAAATTCATATGAGACTGAATCTCTACAGTCCCACTGATTCTTAAACAACAGTATCAGCCCATGGGGACATGTCATGGATTTGAGATAGACCTTCTTAAGGGGGGGGATGAAAAGGCAACATAAACCACATTTGTTTCCATTTAAGGACCCCATTTGTCTCTTTTTAAAGCCCCATTTGTCTCCATTTAAGGACCCGGATGGATTTCAAAAAAGGATATAAGGCACCAGCTCCAGGAATAGACCATAAGTCCCAGAAACTAGGTCATAAGACAACAGCTCCGAGATAATAATCCAGAACAGATCATAAAACCCCCTCCCAAAGAACAGCCTGGGGATAATCACAAAAATGGGGAAATATCTTATCTCAGAATGGGCTATGTGTGCTGGACAGTCCGATTTCATTACATCAATGAATGTTCATAACATAGGAATGCCGACCACTGACCATCTATAACCCCCCCTTGCACCTACCAACAAAATTATAGATCACCTAATCCTCCTAGAGAGTTTCCCTGGATCTCTACAAGAAAGCCTGTGTACCTTTGTCTGAGCTTGCCACTTTAGAGAATGGTTGACCCCCACATGCTGGTTGTTTCTGTAGAATAAATGCTCTGTGTTTTTGCATACTATGTGGGTTTGGTGTCTAACTTTAGGAATTTTCCAGCCCTTACAGCAGCATACAGGCAGGCAAGCAATCTTGGTGCTGGAGTAGGAACTGAAAGCTTACATCTGATCAACAATGTACAGGCAGAGACAGACAGACTGGTCCTGGCATGGACCTTTGAGGCCTCAAAGTCTACCCCCATTAACACACCTTGACAACAATGCCACATATCCTAATCTTAATCCTTTCTAAGCAGCCCACCAACTGGGAACCAAACATTCTAATATGTGAGCTTATGTAGGCCATTCTTATTCAAACCACCATACCCCATAAAGACTAGGGGTTGGTAGAGGACAGGAACTGGAGGGAGGGGAAATGATGAAAGATTACTCACAGGGCAAGTTTAGGTCTATGATAATATGGTTTGAAAATAATGTATCATATATTTCTCAAAACTCAAAGACCTATGTAACACAAGGAGAGAATGCCAATGTAAACTATGGGCTTTGGTTAATATCAATTTGTCAATATTGTTGTAGTGTTCCTAATAAATGTCTCATATACAAATGCAAGAACTTAATGATAGGGATGAAGATAAAAAGGTAAGATATGACAGTTTGTGTGTTGGGTATCATATGCACTGACTGTTCAATCTTCTTAATCTCAATCTGTTCTATAAAGTAGTCTATTTATTTTAAAATAATATGAAACTTTGAGATATTGTAAAAATGATGATAGCTCATGTACATAGTGTAAAATGTAAAAATATATGTGTGTAATTGTTTTATACCTGTACATGTTTTCCCCTTAGTTTATACAATTGCATTGAAATTCAGACATGCTTTGCACACTGTCATGACAATAATCATTGGAGAAGGCTATACTAAAGTCAATGAGTATTCTCCAATGATCATACAAATTTATTTCAATAGTATTGAAGTGTATTAATGCCTTTGTAATAAGCCCTTCACTTTGTTACTTTACTCTGTCTTATATAAAAATTACTATAGGAATCATGCACACTATTCTTGTACCACCTGATGGGTATTTATGAAAACCCCAGCTCATGGTGAAGAAGACTAGTTTAACTGACATTTAACCATTTTAATTCTTGTTTTAACTTTGATTTGATTTTGTAGATTTCCTATTTTTTCTTTTAAATTTTATATACTCTACTAAATCCATTGGAAGACACAATAACTTTTCAGAAGTCTAAGTACCTTATATTTTTACTGTGTTCTCCAAAATGAGAAATATACCAGGTCACAAACTGATTACTTAAAATTCAGCCTCCCTTCTATTTTTTCTATTCAGTAAGGGAGTCAGATTTTTTCAAAATATAAAAAGTAGGAATAATAATTTTAAAGTCACTTACCTACCATTGCTGATTTATCACTTGATATAAATGCTTCATTATTGTTCATCTTTATTCTCTCCTTTCTCTCTCTCTCTCTCTCTCTCTCTCTCTCTCTCTCTCTCTCTCTTTTCCCTCTCTCTATGTGTGTGTGCTTGTGTGTGTGTATGTGCACATGTGTGTGTGTGTGTGTAAAGATGTAAACACATACACAGGTAAATGAGCAAAACATTTATGTGTTTGAAATGTTTATAAATTACAAACAAAATGTTGGTGTCCCCAAGTACTTTAACACAAGTATATTAAAAACAAGGACATTCATTTCTAAATCACTGTGGTTATAAAACTCAGAAAAGTAAATTGATGCACACTAACTTCTAATCTAACAAACTGATTTTAGTTCTATGGGTATTATAATTATGATTCTTATCCACATTTGAAATTCAGTTCTGAGTTTCACACTGCGTCAAGAAGTCATGGTTGTTAACATTTTATAACTTGTACCACTTCCTAAATATTTGTCTTTTACAAATTAGAATGTTGAAAATTAAGAAGGGACATTTTTACAGGAAGTCTGTCAGTGTGAATTGATTCATGGCAAAATTTGGTGAATATGATGAAGACTTTTCAGTCAAATCAACTAGATTTAATTTCACTAGAGAAATTGACTATTTAAGATTTTCAAAACTGTTTTAACTGTGCAGGGAAGACTCACCATGAACATAGGTAACAGAACCCTTGGCTGGGGGGTCCAGGATTAAATAAAAGGAAATGATCCTAGCAGAAACAATAATCTTTTTTTATTTGATGACTGTGTATACAGTACAAAAAGCTGCTTCACAGTCCTGACCTCCTGTCCCCCCCTCCACTACAATGAACTGTACCTTCCAGTCGTGAGGAAAAATAAACTCTTTCTTACTGAAATTGCTCTTGTCGGGTGTTTTGTCACAGCAAGGAGAAAATTTGAAGACAGAAGAGCCAGTCTGAGAATTTTAAATTTTTCAATACAATATTTAAAATGAGCATAGATAACAAAAGTTTAATGAGAGAAACAATTCTGTTTCCATCACACCAAATTTCCTTACACTGCTTCCCAAACCAACCTCCAACCTCAGGGCCAATAGATTCTAGTCATTTGTCGCAGGAGATGAATTTTTTCCTCTGCACAAACTCCGCTTTCAGGATAAGGCCACTTTTCCCACTCTGGATCCTATTCAATGTGAGCTAGATAAATAAGAAGGTATCCAAATACATATACCTGCATGTATTGTTAATCTCCTTTGTACTGATGCAAGGGGCAAGTGTGCTTTATATCACTCTAAGCACATTCTTAGCACCTGATGTTCTTCTTTTTGTTTTTCACTTAGCTTTGTCCTGAAACTACTGTAGCCCTTCATGCCAGTTTTGATGACCAAATCAACTCCTATGATTTGCTTCTTTAAATAGAAGTAGTTTCTGAATCTATCATAAAAACTTTCATTTGCAAATCTTAAGTTTATAATCCGGAGCTCCATTAGAATTTATAAACAATAATTGTTATGAGAGTATAGATTTTATAGGTCTTAGGGAAAAAAACAACTTTGGAAGACACATAATTGAGAGCTGATGATGTGAACTGACTTGTTCAAATAGACTGTCTAGCATTTTTGCTTAATAATCATAAAAGAGATACTATAATTAGAAAAGATTGTACGAGAAAGTATAAATTAACTTCGTATGCCATTTTATACATCTTAGGGTAAATTAATACTGATTTTGTTTGAGAACTGGAAAGTGAGGCTTGGGTACAGTAAGGGCAAGTTAGCTGTAAACTTTGGCCACTATTTGGTGGTTTTTAGAGTGACTGAAATTTAAAAGTTAGCATATTAGAAACAATCAATAATTAAACATGCTTTTTTCTATATATTGCTGCTTGGCAGAGATAACTTTCTTAACTATCTCTTGTTAATTAATTTATCTTCCTCTCATGTCATTTGCAAATTAGCTTCAAACACCCTTTCTCTCTTTCGGTTGTACACCCATTTATCAATATGATGTTATTTAGCATTTGCAGTTCCATTGAAAATTAAGTTTTAAAAGTTAAATGGAAAATTTTTATGAATATGACAAATGACTGGTAAGTTGTATCAATTAGATAAGGAATAATGTATAATTTGTGTTTCATGAGATTAAGAACAAAATTACTGGGATGCTTACATTTGCATGGCTTTCCCTTCAAAATTAACCAATAATCACTTAAGGTTTTGATTACATATTTCAATAAGAAAAATATTCTGACTAAACCCAGACAGAACTAAACACAAAAATCACAGTTGTGGTGATTAGCAATGAGCAATTGGTTAATGTTGGCTCCAATTATTTTGGGAAGCATAGAATACCTATAGTGCA
Source organism: Mastomys natalensis (assembly GCA_021653895.1). Lineage (NCBI taxonomy): Eukaryota > Metazoa > Chordata > Mammalia > Rodentia > Muridae > Mastomys > Mastomys natalensis. The sequence goes on along the minus strand of JAJTUV010000566.1, from coordinate 756,501 downwards.
ATGTATACCCCAAGACATATATTTTTTTCTAAAACACAATAAGAGGTTTAATATAAAGATAGAATGTTGGAGTCTATTTTTAGGAAGACTCTGAAGTGGTATTTCAAATATAAATAGCAATGTTGTCGATACTGAATATTGTCTATTTACATCTCCTTCATTGCCAGAGATATATGAAGAAACATAAAGAATGACAAGAAATAAATGACAGAAAAAATACCTAGGGGCTTGATAAAAATTGAGCTTGAAGTACAATTGTTAATGTATAAACTAATCAGGAGAAACATGGTGTGATTTGTCACAGTGCTGAGTTCAGATTTCAGGGGCATTAAAGGACTTATTGAAAGGAAAAAACAAATACATATTTCTTGGATCAGTAAGAAGGCTTAGCTCACTTGCTTCCAAGCCTGAGGATCTGAATTTAATCTCTGACACCAACACAGTGAAAGAAGAACTAACTTGGCAAGTCATCTCCTGATCTTCAGATGTGCACTGCAGCATTGCATGCGTACATGCATGCGCACATGCATGAACACAAATAACTTATGATCTTTATAATTAAAAATAACATTTTTATCAAATAATGACAAGATTGACATAGGAAATGGATTATATGGTTCTTATGAAATTAAATATGATTGAAACATAAACATATACATAACAATGCCCATAAACAATGCCATAAAATAAATCATGAAATTAATAGAATTATTTTTGTTCTTTAAATTCATTTTTAAGTTTAATATGTTTTAGTTTCTTGAGGATTTCTTGAAAAGCATTTATATGTTTAGATCATGTGTCTTATAAAAAGTCTAAACTGAGAAAGAGAACAAAAATAGTAACTTATGATTCATCAGTTAAGGTAGGAAAGTCAGTGAGGACTTAGAACACATGAAAGAGAGTTTAACTGTCTTTTTATTGCCTCAATTTTTTTCTTTTAAAAATATATTTATTCTTTCATAATTCAATGCAAGTACACAATGAATTCTGATTATATCCACCTGATTATATCTGATTATATGTCAAACTCCCCTTGAGCCCCTTTCAGATTTTTGCCCAACTTCATATCCTTTTCAGTCAATTAAGTGATTAATTTTAACCCACTGAGCATAATTAGTGGTACCCACATTTATTGGTGTGGAATCATCTACTGGGGCATGGAGAAACTCTCAGGCAACACATTCTCTAAGAAATGTGACTCTCTCTCCACTAACAGGCATCAACTACCTCATCAACTGGAGGTGGGGTCTTTGAAGCCCCTCTGCTACCCATGCTAGAAATTTTAACTGGCTTGCTCTGCTGTAGATATTATGTAGGTAATAGAACTACTGTGAGTATAAGTGTGTTACGTTCATGTCATGTCCAATGGATGGCATTTCAGGCCATTCTTCCCCATTTTTCAGCTTTTACTTTCTGCCTTTTCTCTTCTGTGATAATGTCCCTACCTCGGCTGACCATGCAGTCATTTACTGTCAGCACTTTGGACAGCGACACAGCTCAGCCATAACCTCTGCAAACTGCACTGAGAAGGATCTTAATAAGGCTGGGAACAGAACAAACCTATGACTATAAACACAAACATTGGAATGATGTTTTTGTGCACTGTGTAAAAAATGTCTTTGTATTACTCAAATGGTGATCTCTATACTAGCAGAGGATTGAGTACAGGCCTGACTGGTATTGATAATTTTATGAAGCATTACCTGTCTTAGTGATTTGAAAACAGTCTTCTCCATCACCTATATATTGGTCAGTAAAAAGCTGATCAATAAATTAGCTGGGAAAAGGACATATGAAAGCTGGACTTCCAATCCCAACCACGGGTCCTAGGGAGAGAGGAGACATGAAGATCCACATGGACCAGTGCAAACCAGGGCAGGACCACATTGGCAAGTAACAGAATGTTTGTCTGATATTAACAGCCTTAGAGGGTTAGAATAGCCTGCCCAGAACCTGGTCAGAACCTGCCCAGCCTAGGCTTTCAGCTTATGAATAAATTTAATAGGTCTTTGTCTTAATTATTTGGGAGATACAATGAGAACAGATAAAACGTTTATGCTTCAATTACTGTCTGTACACAAACATTAAAATGGCTGTTGGACAAGATGACTACTTGTGGGAAAAACTGGAGGGGGGGGCCCGCGGTGGCAGGCCCCAGGCCCACGTGGCAGCGGCCCAGGGGCCAGAGACCTGCGTGGGAGGCTGCCTGGAGCCTACCAGGCAGCCTGTCTCACATACTGGAGAAGGTCCCAGGTTCCAGTGGCTGGAGGCTTTGGCGGCGGCAGGCCCGGCAGGCCCCAATGATACGAGGAAGTCCTTGGTTCCAAAAGGGTTTATTGTCATGGCAGATGGTAGATGGATCTGGATGTACCCCCACCAAACTCAGGGCAGACCTGAGTTAAGTAGGGAGGGAGAAAGGGGGAGGTTCAGGGGAGGAATGGTTAATTGGCTCCGCCCTCTGACCTTCATTAGTATGTAAATCTCTAGGGCCTGAGGCCTGTAGTTACACCCTCTACCAGTGCACTTTGGGAGGGGCTGTAATGGCCTACTTGACTGAACAATGTAGGTCTATGGAGATTGGACTGCTTGTTAGGACCCTGAGTTCTGGGGACGTAGCCGGACTCCTGCCGTTTCTCCCTTGGAGTCTCGGGGTTCTAGGCCTATGCCCAGCCAAGAACCAGGATACCCTTACACAGTCCCACAACTACTTAGCAAAAGAACATTATAGGTTTTCCACTAGACCCTAGGACTTCTCTAGCTGTAGATTTAATTTTAGCATATTTTCAGTGCGAGGCATGAGTTTATTCCTGTGAAGCATGACTCAAATCTAGTCTATTGCTTAGCCCCATCTTACCTACTACAACATTGGTGATATTTACCAGGTACATTGACATTGTACTGTATAGGTTCTATTACTGGATTGATGTCTAATGAATGATTTACATAGAGTTTAAATTGTAATTATTAAATAATATCATTTATAATTTAAAATAAACCTATAAAACAAATTTTTCACTATTTTTCAATTAAAATCATTAACATAGTTCTAATAATCTAATGTATATATAAGGATATGTCAATCAATCAATTTTAAAAGTGTTCAATCCCTTCCATGGACCAGACCTCTTAAACATAAAAATATAGTCAATTGAGTTTCTGTTCTCAAGGATCTCATACTCTCCAAAAGGAATGAATGTGATGAAAGAAACCACTTATAAGAGATCAATGTTTAGTTTTGTCCGAAGAAGAAAAAGACATCAAAATTATCCAATAATTTATCAATCCATTTAGTTGATTTGAAAGTTTAAATATTCAAATATCTATTAACATTTTGGTTTAAAAATTGTAATAAACAAATTCAGTGGTAGCAAGTAATGGGTGAAGGCACAGTTTGATGCACGTTTCTGAAAACATAGAAAAGGAGCCTGAAAATCAGATCTCATTAAGTACCAGCTTGGTAGCTGACATCCTGAAAAGTATCCATTCCAGGACAACAGCCAAGTACACAGGACTTCCCTGATTTGGATGGCAGAATTCTTTTGTCAAAGGGAATGGTGCATAGCGTGTCCTCCAATGAAAAGTGTGTAGAATTATGGGTAGCTAAAGAAAACTACCAAATTAGAAATTAAAATGTGAGGTCTTAGCTTGAAAGAAAGGCCATTAAAAAAAATAGGTACTGACTAAATACACAGGGGGAAGTTAATGGAAATCAGTCAACTGTGAAACTACCGTCCTTTATCTACAGTATAGTAGCCTTTAGAACTATAAATCACTACCTACTACTGACTGAAAGATGAATGTTCTTAATGTAAATCACTGTGTCTTTCATTAACTTTTGGCTCTATCTAAACAATGCAAGGCAGAAGAGATGTAAATAGTGGAAATGAAATGCATTATACATATAAATGAAACCAGGGACTTGAAAATTAAACATTACATGACAAAGAGCCCCTGTGTTGTATTTTAAATCTTTCTCCAATTGATAAATACAAATTTTATTTTTTCATTAAAAATTTATGTAAATAGTCCTCTCAATTAAAAACTATTTTCAGCTACTTCTGGTAATAAAGTACAGGGAGTATGTGTATGTGAATTTCTTGTTTTTCTTTAATTTGAAATCTCTGTTTCTTTCAATAATTAGAGAGACTTTATTGACATATAACAAAATAATGATTTATGCAAAGCTCTGATATATACAACTCTGTTTTAGTTCTATTACTGTGAAGAGATGCCATGAACATGGCAATTCTTATAAAAGAAAACATTTACTTGGAGCTTCCTGAAATTTGTAGATTTAGTCCATTATCATTATGGTGGGAAGCATGGCAGCACACAGGCAGATATGGTGTCAGACAAGTAGATGAGAGCTCTACATCTAGATAGGAAGTAGAGAGAGAGAGAGAGAGAGAGAGAGAGAGAGAGAGAGAGAGAGAGAGAGAGATATCAACCCTCAATGGTCACCCCAGCGACATACTTCCTTCAACAAGGCCATATTTTCTCCATGAAGACCACACTACTTAATGCCTGTCAAGTAGTACAACTCCATAACAACCAAGCATTTAAATATATGAGCCTATGGTGACTATTCCTCTACAAACCACCACAAAACCTTTGGCTATAGGATTTACTCTACAGGACCTTTATACCCTGTGGTATCAGTAGTACTGTGACAATTTGTACAATTATAATTCCCTGAGTAGAGACAGGTTCCAGGTCAAGAGATAGTTCTTGGCTGAAATTCTGGACAAGGTCATCACAACAAAGATGTCTGTAGACAGTAGGAGGCCCCTTCAGTCATTATTGAAACTACTGTAATTTTAAACCTATTGGAAGCTTTTGTCAAAAGCATCTTCAAACATTCACTTTTCCATTTTTTTCCACACCATGGATGCACACACTGATTTCTGGTACCTTTCAGAGATTGTAAACAAACACAATCTCTCCTCTGTTATGATACAGTTATAAAATTAAAGGAGTTTACAAACTAAGCATCCAATTTAAATTTGGAGTCTGGATTCTAATACCAAAACATGCTACAAATGGGAACACCTTTGCCTCTTATTTCTCAAAAGAGTCACGGTAGCTGTGGTTATTAATTGCATATGGTAGTAGGATCATGGGATTACAGCTAACAGCATTTCCTGGGTTTGTTGTATTCCTAGACTCTTTCCTCCAGGCCTCTACAGTCTTATCCCCATGATTAGCAGCTCATTGGAGGTCACCATTCTTTTTTTCATATCAGCTACTAAAATCATTCTCATTCTTTTATTTGATCCTCTCATTGTTTAAATAAAAGCATGATTGGTCACTGGTTAAAGACAAGATAATCTAATCTATTCTTACAATTTAAGTTTTATGTTCATCACTATTAATTTATCAGAAAGGTTGATCAATTGACTTAATATACAGAAAGTTTTATGGAGAAATATTTAAATCTAGAACTCATTATATTATGTGACGTCCTTTATATGTAAATTCTTCTGTTTCCAGTAAGCTGAGTAAGCCTTGAGGAGCAAGCCAGTAAGCACTGTTGCTCCACGGCCTATGCCTCAGGTCTTGTCATTGGGTTTCTGCCTTGAGTCTTAAGTTATCCTCCTCTAAGATGGATACACCTAGTGAGACAAATAAGCTACTCCTCTAGAAGACAAACTGTTTTGATAATTCATAATTATTTGTCTTTGTCTGCTTTAGAAAATAAATATTTATTAAAAGATAGCATTTGTGAGCCTAAGGTTGATTTCATTAGTTTTTGTAAATCATATGTTGTTTGTATTAAATTAAGAATAACTTTGAATAAGTGATATTACAGAAATAAAGTGAAGGTAATTAATATATCCAAGACTGTCTCATAGGCATTTAATTCTGACAGGAGACTAGAGAGCACCTTGTGCTCCTCCATGGCAGCCAAAAATTGGCATCACAAATGGAATATATATACACACACACACACACACACACACACACACACACACAACATATATATGTGTGTGTGCATGTATCCACAAAGATATGCCTATATACACATGAGTTGAGGATTTCCTTGCTTCACTGTGCACAATTTTTTTAGTATTCAATTTATACTTATGTATTTTTAATACCTCGAGAGTTTATTTCTATTAAATATTTGTAGGAAAAATATAGATATTAACCATAGAATTTTTTTAGTTTGTTGTAACATAGAAAGTAATTAGTTGTTTCTATATGTGTATCACGATGTCTCTGTGGGTGTGCATGTGGGTGAGTATATCTATGTGCATAGCATATATAGTTCAACTTCAGGCATTATTCCTCAAAACCTATTCACTATATTTTTTGAGAGAGTTTCATATTGGCTGATCTGGAGTTCACCAGCAGGCTAGAGTGAAGACCAAGGGAACTGCAAGTAACCTCATTTATCGATCTCTTCAGTGCTGAACTTAAAAGAACATTCCATAACATCACTGATTTTATGGTTACAAAATATAGACACAAATGTGAATGAATATAAGTAGAATGTGAAAATAATTTTATAGCAATAGGCTATCTACCCATCCTCAGTATTTCTATTTTTAAGAATGGCACATATAGTTTGATCATGCTAGCCCTTTTGTCCTAGGAATACTTTTATTTCTGCCCATTGTGTTAAAGCTTGTCTTTAACAACATCAGCATGTTGGTAGTCAAAGCACTTGACATGAAACTGAAAATGGACCCCCAGACAGAGTTATTAATTTAACAGGCTGGCAAGCCAAAGGCGGGTAAGTTTCTGCACAGAGCCTTACCAACCTAAGACATAAATGCATTATTTTTGATAATGCATATTCCACGATGGGTAAGAAAGCCATTCTTGTCAGAATGACATAAGACAGGCTCAGTCTTGTTTATGAAATAAAAAAGGGGGAGAGGCGGGAGATCTTTGGGGGCTGCTTGGCAAGAATCTGATGTGGGCCGAGGACAAAGAAATGGACTGCTTGGCAGAAATATGATATTGGCCAAGGACAAGGAAGTAGACTTTAGTCAGGAATCTGACATTAGGTTAGAACAAAGAAGTAATTTCAGGCAGGAATCTAAATCTTAGGCTAGAACAAGGAAGTAAGATTCAGACATGAAAATGACTTTGGTCTAGGACAGGGAAGTTGGCTCAGATATTATGGTCATCCTGCTTAGAAATTGATCATGGGAGTGTTCATGGAACTTTGTTTATTGCCTTGCTTGTTCTTTAACTATTTGTGTTTATTGTCTTGCTTGTTCCTTGACTATTTGCATCTACTGTATTGCTAGTTCCTCAACCTAGAACTGACCTTAATACTTGCATGAAATTAAACTGGTATAAAATCAAAAGGGAGGATGGAGAATGGGATATGGGGTTCTAGGGAAGGGAAATGGAGAAAGGTGATGACATCTGAAATGTAAATAAATAATATAAAATTGCAAATTATTTCATCTTTTCATAAAAATAGCTATGTGTTTACTATGAAAAATAACTTGACTTTATAAGCTACCTAGCAAAGTTTTCAAAGTCACTTTTCAGGGGTGTAGGATTCTCCTCTGGATCTCTTGAATCCCTAGTCCCAACATTGAAATCAAACACATATGTGTCTCTCATCCACCTGATGTGGAAATAAAATATGAGAATTCTTCAAGAGCCTCTGGCTTAAAATACAGCATGTAAACTGTAAAGAATATTTTTCTTCCTTTTGACTGAAAAATAATTCATCACCATCATTGCTCTCATATATAGCAATTATTTTACTTCTGGTTATGTACATGGTGTCTAGTCTAATAGAGAAAAACAATATTAGCATTAACAAACCTAGGTATTTCTTCTGTTATTTCACCCAGAGGTGGCTTGGCTTTTACTTTCAGTATTATCACATCTTGTTTCTCTGATGTACCTTTCCTTTTTTCTGTCCAGCTCTTCTACTTTATATATTTTTGTCATCAATCACTTAGATTTATTCTTGGGAAATCATGAAGCAGCAGAGTTGTATGCTTGGAGAAAAGTACTCTAAACTAAAAGCAAGCACTTTTGTCTACTGTGCCATCTCTCCAACTGCTTTTCCAAGTACTTTCTGGGCTAAGTAATAAATCCTTCATTAATTAAATATTAGATAATTACATAGAATAAATTAAGAGGAACCTATAAGTGTCAAAATGTTTACAACTCTGGGTTCTTTCTTTTGTTAAAAAGAAAACCCAGCTCTCTACAGTTTGTATTGATGGGGTAACATCAAGAGCACAAACTATAATGATATTAAGTTGAGGAAACTTTGATTCTGAGGCTAAAGGAATGACTCAATTGTAAGAAGACTTGAAGCTCAATGCTGAGGTCTGGAGTTCATATCCCCACTCACATATGAAATCTAATGTCCCACAAACACCTGTAACTTCAGCTCTGAGAAATTCAATACCCTCTTATGTTCTGCCCGTATATAAACACACACACACACACACAAATACACACATACACACACTAAGTGAGAGACTTATATATACACATACACAAAACAAATAGAATAAAAAATTTTAAATGTCTTCCATTCTAAAATTCCTAGATGGATCATTTTGCCCTCTAACATAGTTGCGATTAAATCTGATTCATGCAACATTGCAAAGAGTATAGCACTAGGAACATTTACAGATGAACTGTGTGGGATGCTCGAATTTCCTTTTTGACAATGGATGAGAACATTAGAGAAGATTCATTACGATACTACAAAGGAAAACCCAAAGATGGTGACTGTGTTGGTTACTCATTTAGACTGAAGCTTCCATTCCTATCTTATTGTGAGGCTTGGGGGTAGACGAAAACTATGATTTCTGCCAATATGCAATAAGACTTTAAAGGAACACAGCCAAAGGAATACTAAAATGGATTGTGTATAGCCAAACTTCCACAGAGTTCTCTTAGTTAAACACCAAAAAAAGTATACACATGGAGGGACACATGGCTCCAGCTGCATATGCAGCAGAGGATTGTCTTATCTGGTATTGATGGGAGGGGAGACAGTTCGTCCTGTGGAAGATTGAAGACCCAGCATAAGAGAATGCTAGGGTTGTGATGTAGAAGTGGGTGGGTGGTTGGGGAGCACCCTCATAGAAACAGGAGGAGAGGGGATGACATAGGGGTTTTATGGAAGGAAAAAAGAGAAAGGGATAAATAAATAAAATTACCAATAAAAATTATAAAAAATTAAAAAATAAATATTGAAGATCTAAGTAATATGTTAAAAGGAAACTTAAAAAAATGTCTTTACCACACCAGAAAATGTGTAATTTGACCTAGAGGTAAGGATGGAACTGGATGAAGTATCCTTTTAGAATAATTTTAAAATCAAAGAAAAAATCCATAAAAATAGTAGTAGTCATAATAGTGCGTATAATGATCCTCAATCAATAACAGTCTCAGGGCCACTGTACTCCCCATAAGCTGGGTCTCAGTTTGGGCCTATCACTAGACCTCCTTTCTCTCATGCTCTTCTCCATTTTTGTCTTTGCAGTTCCTTCAGACAGGAACAATTCTGGGTCGGGGATTTTGACTGTGGGATGGTAACCCCATCCCTCCACTTGATGTTCTATCCCTTCACTGCATATCGACTCTATAATTTCCCTCTCCCCACTGTAAAGCACTTCATCCAAGGTCCCTCCCTTTGAGTCCTGAGAGTCTCTCACCTTCTAGGTCTTTGGTATCTTCTAGATGGACCTTCTACCTCCTGATGTTGCCTTTTTTCATTCTTTCTGCTGGCCTCCAGGATTTCAGTCCTATTCCTCAGCCTCAGTATCTGATCATGTGAAGGGTTTTATCTTATGAGAATTCTAACATCATTCCTTATATCTCTATATAAAAGTAAATTTTACTCTGGTTCCTGTGATTCCAACAATGTCAGACTCTATAAGAATCTCCTTCAATTTTCCCTAATATAGTAGATGATGGTGGAATTAAATTCTAGACCAACATACATGTATGTTGGCTATCCCAATAGATGACCTTCATTGGCTTCAGGTCTTACATTTTTAATTTACTTACTCTGATTTACACTGATTACCATTGCAAAATAAGTTGCCTCTTAATAATCATCATGCTCCTTTGTTTCCTTTGTTATGAGAAAAAACAAATGCAAAACAAAACAGAACACAATAACCATAGCAACTTAGGGAGTAAAGTGGGGTTTTTATTCCTTTTCATTGTCTGTCTGTTTGTTTGTTTGTTTGTTTTTTAATCTCACATTTCTGAATCATAGTCCTTTATTGTAGAAACTCAAGAAAGAAACTCGGTGGCAGGAACTGAAGCAGAGTCCATGGAGGAATGATGCTAACTGGTGTGGTCCTGATGGCTTGCTCAGCTTACTTTCTCATGGCACCCAGGATGTCAAGTCCAGGGATAACACCACTCAGAGGGAGCTGGGTCTTCTCTAATCACTCATCAGTCAAGAAAATGCACTACAGACTTGCCTACATGCAAATCTTATGGAAGCATCTTCGCAATGAAGATCCCTCTTTCCAAATGATTCTAGCCTGTATCAAGTTTGCATAAAACTAGCCAGCACACAATGTTTGCCAAGTCTTCATTACTCAAATCTCTTTCATTATTCTTGTATCCTTATCCTCTTCTAACTTGCCTTATAACCCAAGTAGTTTGCATTCATTGCCAATAAGCCCTCTATGCACACAGATGGTTAAATAAACTAGAGAGAGCTGAAGTATTTTTTCTGTTGTATATTTTGCAGTATTTCAGTACTGAGGAGAATAAACAAGTATTTTCTCCATAATTTACACATAGATAATACAAACTTTACTTGGATATAAAATGTTATCCAGACATTCTTGCACTGAAGGCCTCGTATTCAAAGCAGCAATGAACAGATAAGAAACTTTAAGAAGTTACTCAGATCATCAGAACTATAACTTAAATCAGTGGATTAACATGATGATGGAGTCATGATGTTATTTGACATCATCAGAATATAGTAGAAATGTTACAAATTGGCCATATGTCACTCAAAATATATCCTAAAGGGTATAACTTTTTCCTGTTTCATTAGTTGGTGTCTTTCCTCTTCCTGGAATCTGTGAGGTATGCAGCTTTCTTCCATTACTCTCTTCTACAGGGATGTTGATAATCCCTTACCTCTCAGGAAGTACTGGAACCAACCAAATACTGGGTGATACTTCTGAAATAGCGAGCCGAGGTGAAGTTTTCTTGCCTTTAAGATGATTCCTTCAGATATTTTCTTTTGGTAAAAGAAAAATTATTATCATAGAAAAGAACTAGCATTTTTTTCAATTCTTAGACATCCAGGATAGAAAAATAGGTGTAATTAGAAAGAAGCAGTATCTGGATATGACAGGGAAATTTTTGTCATATTTACTAATATAAAATATCTTTTTTGAGAATGTTGAGCAATGTGCGCCTTGATAATGGGGCAAAAGCCGGGCGGTGGTGGCGCACGCCTTTAATCCCAGCACTTGGGAGGCAGAGGCAGGCGGATTTCTGAGTTCGAGGCCAGCCTGGTCTACAGAGTGAGTTCCAGGACAGCCAGGGCTACACAGAGAAACCCTGTCTCGAAAAAAATAAAAAAAAATAAAATAAAAATAAAAATAGATAATGGGGCAAAATAGTAAACTTTGATATTTTACACAGTCTTAGTCACAAAATGGCTTATTATTAAGATAAAACACCTCATATTTTAAATAATGTGTTAACAAAAATTATAATACTATAAAATAACAATGTAACACACATGCAAACACACACACATATAAAACTGATTAGCAAAATTGACATAAAAACAGATGTTAGCAAACTGTTTATAAAATAAACACCAATACTTAGTTTTACAAAAATATTTAAGGTTAGCTCCTATTTCCTAAATGGAAAGTAGTATTCAAGTCATGAATTCATTAAACATACATGAAAACTAATTATTAAGTCACTATGATTCTCCTTTAAAAAATCACCTTACTTTCAATTCTTTTTAAATCTAGTCATAAACATTAGCTCTTGCTTCTAAGAAACAGACTTTATTTGATGAAATACTCAGGATAAAGAGCTTCATTTTGTTGGTCTCACACATATATGCCAAGTGACTGTCAGAATATGTTTGCACTTCATAGCTTGAAGAGCCAAACTATTCTGACAACCTTTTTCATCCTTTCTACCAGGGGACTAGAGATGGGCAGCTGTCCAAATTTCATTTCAAAACTGTGTTCCTTTCTAAAATGGCTCATCTAAACTTGCTGTATTCCAATAAGTGAGATGCAGAGCCCTTGTCTCTGCTTTCTAGGAGAGAGCAGGAAACAGTTATCCACATATAAAAATCAAACTTCAGATCAGAAAAAATAACTTCATACAAATTCCTAAATGGAATTCTTGAAGTTTGTTTTAATTGCAGGTGTTGCTTATAATGATGATGATGATGATGATGATGATGGTTTTATATACATACAGACACACACACACACACACACACATATATATACATATATATATATGTATGTATGTGTATATATATATATATATATATATATATATATATATATATACACACACATATCCTCTTCATGTACATTTGTTCACCAAAACCATGTCTAGTACACACAGAAGCCAGTAGAGGGTGTTAGATTCCCTGGACCTAGAGAAGCAAATGGTTGTTAGGCACATTGTGGCTGTTGAAAATGGAACCTGGGTCCTCTCTAAAAGTAGCAAGTGTTCATAAACTATAAGTCATCTCTCCAGTCCTTCAAAGAATTCTTTCAAAGGAAGAAGAAATATTCTCCCATATTGCTCCATAGTAGAGGCATTTAAACAGGATTCTATTGACTAGTAATTCCCACTGTGTGGGATAAGGAGGATTAGGAATTTGTTCTCTGTAGATCATAGAAAGCACATGTAGACCATAAGGGTTTTGAATATGAATTGTATACCCAGAATGCCATTCAGTGGTTTCTAATCCCAGTATTGAAATACGTTTTTTGCAATGAACATTTCAATTATCCAAAAGTAAATTAAAAGCTCAGAATCTCGAAATAAAGTGGCCATGTTTGATCCACAAAAGAGCAGTGCTTGGCTCATATGTAGACTATGAATCCATAATTTGTAGCTTCAGAAATGTAATTTTCTTCAATATTTTGGCAAAGATTGGAGCTGTGAAATGTGTTTAGCACAGATGGAAACAAACAGTAATGTGCAGCATAAAAAAACTGGGAATAAAATAAAAAGTTATTCATTTAGAAAGATAAAACAAGTAACTTGAAATGAACAGACAGAGGAAGACCCTATCTAAGAAACAGAATTGTTTATCTGAGGCTGTGATCTGAAGGAAAAATATGAATGATGAGTTCCCATTCCATCCATCCATCCATTCCATCCATCCATCCATCCATCCATGTCTATGTCTATGTCTATGTCTATGTCTATGTCTATGTCTATGTCTATGTCTATGTCTATGTCTATGTCTATGTCTATGTCTATGTCTATGTCTATGTCTATGTCTGTGTATGTCTGTCTATCTATCATCTATCTATCTATCTATCTATCTATCTATCTATCTATCTATCTCAGCAAAATAACATCAGCCAATTAATGTGCCCATCACAAGCAGAATCTCTTTATAGTATATGAATCATGAAATGTAAGAAATGACATTTCCTTTTCAGATTTCATACGTAAGTAGCATTTACCAGTATCATAGTTTATTCCATTTGCCTGCCTTCATAGTAATTTCTTTACATACTCCACAAAACACAAATACTACTACCTATGAGAAAACTGTATTCCCGAGACTTCCCTCAGCATTAAATTCCTTTGGTGATCTAAGTGAAAGGTAGTAGTAGGGTTGAGATGTAAGTACTGAGCCACAAACTCTGTCATATTCCACCCAAAACGCTCAGGACCACCATGAAAGGCACATGAAAAGGTCATAAGAGCCAGAGACTGGGAAGTAGAGCAGTAAAACATTATCTTCTGGACATTATCTTAATGTATGAATTCACAATAGCTGTGACTGTTTTGGTAAGACATGGAGAAGATCAGTCCAGTCAACATTACAGAGTAGATGGCAGATCAAACCATAAGCTCCCACTCTTGACCGAGAAACTCTGGGCGGTTGATAGCTTCTGTGGAAGGAGGTGCCAGTTTTCTTTACTATTGGGACATTTGACAAATTGAGCAAGTTCCTCTGGATAGTCTCAGAAACAAGAGTATGTTGACAATGCAAACTAGAATTAGTGTTTTAAAAACAAAACAGAAAAACAAAAAAAAAAAAAACAACAAAAGCAAAGTAGAGAAATATTAGAAAGATGGGGAAGAATTTATGCAGAATGAAGGGCTATATAATCAAAATACAATATATGAAATTCTAAAATATATATATACACATACAGAGAGAGAGAGAGAGAAGAGAGAGAGAGAGGAGAGAGAATTACTTTATATGGATGGGTTGATGAGTTTTCTCCTTTTATTTTAATACTAACATAAAACACACTGATTATAATTTTAATGCATATCTATTTCTGAAATATTTCTAAGGACACATACAGTGTGTGCAATGTTTGGGGTAGTGTTGCTGGTAGTCTATGGATTTGTGCCCGACTAAATGCTAGACATTTATTTATTCATAAAATCGAGGAAAGTTAAATAACTGATTCAGGTAAGTCTCCAATAAAAGGAGCTTTTTCTCATTGTTCCTCAAACAGTATCTTTGTAGAGTCTAATCCCTGGGAGTGAAAGCTACTTCAAGTATTACACATATGCTTTCCTAATTTGTTTCCAAATACCACATGTTAATTTACAGTGAAAATACACAGGGACACTTTACATTGAACAGATGAAGATATTTCTATGTAGTATTATTGTTTAGTGTTCAAAGCCCTTTATCCTATTATCTAGTACATGCATTTTACAAAATTTAAAATTACTTTGACAAAAGGAAAAGATAAAACATAGAATGTTGCATGAATATATGATTTTGAAAATTTATAGCACTTTTATTAATTGCTCTGAAAAATATCCAGCCTTACTTCAGAATATTTCTCTGTCTCCCAAGGGTGCCTGCTCATACATTGGAATCATAATGTATTTGATAATCATGATTCTTTATATTACGTTATTTTATGTAAAAGAAGTCTGAATGCATTACTGGCTTCATAAAAATCCATGAATATGATTACAGCATTGAATTTGAATAATTCCACCTAAAATTTAGTTAATGTTATGTTGGAGAACCCTGTTATCAAGGTTTCAGTTCACTATGTCTGTATGGCCCTCCAAGCTCAAAACAAAATGGAGGACTCTCTTTCACAAAGGGGTTTTCCTTTCTCTGCTGGACCTTGTCTAGAGAGTGGGCCTGAGCTTAGATGCCTGGCCTTGTCTAAAATATGACCTAATGCAGAGCTCTCTGCAAAAGTTGCATAACTCAGCACACACATCCTACTCTGGCTTCTTGCCCTGATGGTAACTAGGTATTGTATTATGACTAATTATCCCTTTCTACTGTACCCCTAAACTCCGTTATGTACCCCATCCCTGGAACAATAAAGCACTGTCTCACTGCAGAGGTCTCTAGAAGTCCTTCCATCAGACTCATGGCTATTCAAATACTGCTTGCCACTTCTGCTACATTTGTCCTCACGGGCTCATGTTCAAAGATCCTGAGGGGAAGGGAGACTCAAAATGGTAAAAATTTTAAAGTCTATTATTAAAACTTTCCCACTCAATAGTAAAAATTTACTGACACTGAGCTAAAAAATATGATTCAGCAGTAAATAGCCATTCTTGCTCATTCTGGTTCTCTCATGAGGACACCAGTACAAAAAGCTGAAAATTATACAATCGTCTGTAACTCCCACTCCAGATATCTTCCTATACCATCTCTTCTCATACCCACCCACACACCCGTAAACATTCTTCTGCACACGCACACACCCACCCACACACCCTTGTATATGAACCCACATAGATACATAGCACACTTATGCACACATACACAAGTAAATTTATTAAGAGAATGCATTTAGCCTTGAAAATGAGACTTAAAAATAAGGTGTCGAGCTGGGGATGTAGTCCATCAGTAGTGTATTAGTCTGGTGTGTATAAAGTGATGGGGGTCAATGGCTAACACTGAATAATGATACAGCTAAATAATTAAGTAAACCAATGAGAATTTGCATCAATTTTCTAATTAAAAAATGTAAATCTGAGAGTAAAGCTGAGATTGAAGGAAGGGCCATCCAGAGACTGCCCCACCTAGATAGAGATCCATCCCATCTGCAGACACCAAATCCAGACACTATTGTGGATGCCAAGAGACACTTGCTAACAGGAGCTTGGTATAGGTGTTCCTTGAGAGACTCTGTGAAAGCCTGACCAATACAGATGTGGATGCTCACAGTCAACCATTGGACTGAGCACTGGGACTCTAATAGAGGAGTTAATGAAAGGACTGAAGGAGCTTAAGTGTCTTGGAAGCCCATAAGAAGAGCAACAATATCTGTCATCGAGTCCCAGGGACTAAACCACTAACAAAAGAGTACACATGGAGGGACCCATGGCTCCAGCTGCATATGTAGCAGAGGATTGCCTTACCTGGCTTCAATGGAAAATGAGGCCCTTGGACCTGTGAAGGCTTGATGACCCAGCATAGGGGATCATATGCTCCACTATGCTCATAGCAGCCTTATTTATAATAGCCAGAAGCTGGAAAGAATCCAGATGTTCTTCAACAGAGGAATAGATATAGAAAATGTGGTATATTTACACAATGGAATACTACTTAGCTATTAAAAACAATGACTTCATGAAATTCTTAGGCAAATGGATGGAACTAGAAAATATCGACCCTATTCCCTTTTAAAAATTATTATTTATTTACATTCCAGTCATTGCTCCCTTCCAGTACCCCCCCAAACAGTTTCTCATCCTATTCCTCTTCCCCCTTGCCTCAGAGAGGGTGCTTCCCAACCCCACTAGGCATCCCCTGACCATGGAGCCTCAAGTCTCTCCAGAATCTTCTCCCACTGAGGCCAGACCAAGCAATCCTCTGCTTTATACGTGCCAAGGGTCTCTGACCAACTCATGTATGCTGCCTGGTTGGTGGCTCAGTCTTGAGGATCTCCTAAAAGTCTGAGTTAGTTGAGACTGCTGGTCTTCCTATAGGGTCAACCTCCCATTCAGCTTCTTCAGTCCTTCTCCTAATTCAACCACTGGAGTTTCCGACTGTAAGTATCTGTATCTGTCTCAGTCAGCTCATTGTAAGGCCTCTCTGAGAACATCCTTGCTAGGTTCCTGTCATTAATCACATCATAGCCTCAGTAATAGTATCAGGCTTTGTTACACTCCTGTGAGGTGGATCCCAAGTTGGCCTGGTTACTGGGCTGCCTTTACATCAGTGACTTGTCCATTTTTGTCCCTGCAGTTCTTTTAGACAGGGAAAGTTCTGAGTCAGAAATTTTGACGGTAGGTTGGTAACCCCTTCTTTCCACTTGTGGACCTGTCTGTCTACAATGGGTGAACTCTTCGATTTCCCTCTCCCCATTCTTGGGCATTTCGGCTAAGGTCACTCCCATTGAGTCCTGAGAGTCTTACACCACTCAGGTCTCTGGGACATTCTAGAGGGTCCCCCACCTCTTGTGCCCAGAGACTGCATATTTCCATTCATTCTGTTGCCCCCTTTACCTGATCCTATTTGCTGTTTTCTTTCCCCCTCCCTTTTCCCACTCAGATCCCTCCCTCTGCCTCCCTTGGTTATTTGTTCCCACTTCTAGATAGGATTGAAGCATCCTTACTTGGGTCTTTCTGCTTATTATACTTATTGTGGCCTATGGGTTGTATCCTAGGTGTTCTGTACATTTTGGCTAATATCCACTTATCAGTGAGTACATACCTTGCATATCCTTTTGGGACTGAGTTACCCTACTCAGGATATTTTCTAGTTCCATACATTTGTCTGCAAAATTCATGATATTCTTGTTTTTAATAACTGAATAGTATTTCATTGTATAAATGAACCCCATTTTCTGTATTCATTCTTCAGTTGAGGGACATCTGGGTTGTTTTTAGTTTCTAGCTATTAAAAATAAGGTTGCTATGAACATAGTAGAGAGCATGTCCTTATAGCATGGTGGGAGCATCTTTTGGGTATATGACCAGGAGTGGTGTAGCTGAGTCATCAGGTAGAACTATTTCCAATTTTCCGAGGAAATGTCAGATTGATTTCCAGAGTGGTTGTGCCAGTTTGCAATAATACCACTAGCAATGGAAGAATGTTCCTGCTTCTCTACATCCTTGCCAGCATGTGCTATCACTTGCGTTTTTTGATCTTAGCCATTCTGATTGGTGTAAGGTGGAATCTCAAGGTTGTTTTGATTTGCATTTTCCCTCATGACTAAGGACTTTGAACATTAAGTGCTTCTCTATTATTCAAGACTTTTATGTTGTGAATTTTCTGTTTACCTCTGTACCCTATTTTTAAATTGTGTTATTTGCATTTTCTGGAAGACAACTTCTTGAGTTCTTTTTGGATATTAGCCTCCTGTCAAATGTAGGGTTAGTGAAGATTTGTTTCCCAAATCTGTAGGTTGATGATTCTTCCTATTGATAGTGTCTTTTCCCTTACAGAAACCGTTCAGTTTCCTGAGGTCCCATTTATCAATTGTCGATCTTAGAGCCTGACTCATTGATGTTCTGCTCAGGAAATTTCCCCCTGTACCAATGATTTTGTGGGTCTTTCCCACTTTCTCTTCCATTAGATTCAGTGTATCTGGTTTTATGTTGAGGTCCTTGATCCACACACATGGACTTGAGCTTTGTGCAAGGTAATAAATATAGGTCTATTTTCATTCTTCTACATGCAGAATGCCAGTTAGACCAGCACCATCTATTGAAGATACGTTTTCCACTGTAAGTTTTTGCATTCTTTCTCAAAGATCAAGTGTCTATAGGTCTGTGGGTTTATTTATGGGTCTTATATTCTATTCTCTTGATCAAACTGTCTGTTTCTGTACCAATACGGTCTTTACCCCTATTGCTTTATAGTACAGCTTGAGGTCAGGGATGGTGATTTCCTCAGAAGATCTTTTATTAAGAACTCATGTGTGATGACATTATTCTCACAGCAGGTGAAAGTGTGTGTTATTTCTGGGAAGGAATGATTTATTTATATGAGCTTCCAGCATGGATTCTATTTTGTGAAATTTGATAACTTTCACAATTGTATCCAAACTGCAAATAATTCTTGCTTAGAAATGTAAGCTTACAAAATAGTAAAGTTGGAACGATGAACGGAATTTATTTTATTATTTTTGTTTGCTTGTACATATCGATGGGTGTGCATATATACAGGGGTTGAGTTTTTCATGCTTTTTGTGCTTGTGTGTAGTGTATCTGTTTTCCTCAATTTTGCTCATTATGTGCATATCTATGTATGTATCCATCTATCTATCTATCTATCTATCTATCTATCTATCTACCTATCTATCTATCTATCTATCTATCTATCTACCTATCTATCTATCTATCTATTTTATATCACAACTACAGTTTACCTCACCTCTTCTTCTCCCAGTCCCTCAAACTCCACCTCCCTTCATCCCCTACTTCCATCCACTCCTCATCCCTTTCTTTTCAGAAAACAGCAGGCCTACCATGGCTATGAATCATACAAATAACACTTCCACTTTTAGAAGTTCCACAAGAAGACCAAGCTCCACAACTGTAACATATATGTAGAGGGCCTAGGTCAGACCCAAGCAGGCTTCATGGTTAACAATCCAGTCTCTGTAAATCCCTATGAACCCAGATTAGTTGATTCTGTGTTTTGTCTTGTGATGTCCTTGATGCCTTTGGGCTCTTCAATCATTCCTACTCTTTGGCCTCCAGAAAAGCCACTGGAGTTGTGGTCCAGAATATGGAGCCTATGGGATCATTTTTTAAAACAACCTCTCTTTGCTAATTTAGCCAAACAACCTAGCCAGAAAGTCCTGAGAGTCCTCCTATATCTGCCCAGTATTAGAAGTACACACCACAGTGCCTGATTTTATGTGAATGCTGTAAATTTCATTCAGTACTGCATGCTTAGATGCCAACTTCTTACTGACTGAGCCATATCCCTAACCCCTGTAAATATTATATAATTAATTCAACATGGGAAGACTATCAATAATATGAAGATAAAATTAAGAAAAAGGTGCTGTAGCCATTTTGTTTGTTTTTCTTTATGGTCATTTACTCTATCTGGAAGTTAGGCACATCTTTACTCACAAGATGAAAGTCGGTCTGTAGGCTTACTTTCCATTTCTGAAATGGTCTCTTTATGCATGGAAATAATAGACTTTGGACAGTATTTTAATTAGGTTTCAACTGCTGTGATAAATATTACAGCCCAAAACAACTTTGGAAAAGGAGTGTTTATTTCACCATATGGAATATGACCTATCATGAAGTGAAACTAGAGCAAGAACTCAATGCAGGATTTGAAAGATAAACCATGTAGGAATTGTTACGTCTCTGGTGCCTCTGGATTGCTCACCTACCTTCCTTCCTTCTGACCCTCCCTCCCTCTCTCCTTCCCTCTCATTTTCCCTTCCTCCTTCCTTCCTTCCTTCCTTCCTTCCTTCCTTCCTTCCTTTCTTTCTTTCTTTCTTTCTTTCTTTCTTCTTCCATTCTTTCTCTCTTTCATTCTTTCTTTTATTCTTTCTTCCTTTTTTATTCTCACCTCATATTTAATCAGCAACATTACCAAATCCTCACATTAAATATAATATTCTGACACCTACATTTATCAGAAGAGAGAGAACCCCTCAGTAGGGAAACAGGTTGATATCGATGAGTCAATATCTAGCTTTTTGCTTTCCTGAGAGACATATGATCTGAGTCACATGTCCTTGTCTACAGACTTCTGAATTTTGAGGAGAGACATGAATCTCTCAGGCAGGCCCTGTACTTCTTACAGTCAAATGTAAATATTAACTAGTTCACATGTCATGTGGCTGCAGGCACAGCACTTTGAGAGATGGCTGATCTGGGAAACGGGGCAGAATTCAAGTGAATAGACATCATTCCTTATGGTACATGGAGCTGAGTGAACAGCAAAAGAACTTTTCCTAAGGCAGCCAATAGTTACCCTGGGAGACAAAAGTGAAGGGAAGGCTTCTCCTATCTGAGAAAGTCACAGGCACAGGTACCACTGGGTACCTGGAGGAGGGGATAAGGCCCAGGATCTCAACTGGTATCTCCTGTCATAAAATTGGCATAGCTGATCACCAATGGAACTGAGCAATCTGCAGACAGATGCAGTAGCGAGGTCAGACACATCCTCTGGGCAGCTCTTTCTTTCCAGAGCCCAGCTTGAGGGCAGAGAAAGAACATGCCTAGCAAAGTGAATACAAATACAAACAGTTCCTCTGTAGGGTGAGTGACGCAAGAACCCCAGGAGCTATAGGATCATGCCACTGCTAGTCTTCAGACTCTAGCTGTTCAGGTAGCATATCATCTGAGCTCCTAAATACCATGTGATACATTATTTGTCAGAGCATGGAATCAGTTTTCAGTATTTTTCCGAGGTACATCTGTCATATCAAAGGCAACCTTCAGCTCTCTGAGGTTCAAACCAAAGGCAGACAGCCTCCAGCTTCCCATATCCCAAGGACACTTTCTGGCACAACACCTAGAAGTTTTTGTCTGTCTTGAGAATTATGGGCACCTTAACATGCTCTTATCCAAGTACATGTGCCTATTCCAGATTCATTGGTCGCCTGGTCTGCTGGCAACTCTCTTCTGTATGCAGAACTCTCTTCTGTATGCACAGTTCAGCTGTACGATCAGGTTGGAGCAGAAGATACAGACTGTGAGAGTGTTGTGCCTGTGAAAGCAGATGGCCTCAGATATAGCTCAGGCTTACCAGCTTAAGGATGACACTACCCACAATGGACTAGGCTCTCCCAAATATAATAGCTATTAAGACAGTCTCTCAAATACCTGGTCACAGGCCAACTTAATAGGAATAATTCCTGAATTTAAGTTCCTTCTTCTTTGATATGTAAGTTAACTATCAGAAGTCTACATTTGCCAGCATTCACACACACACACACACACACACACACACAAATACACACACACACAAATACACACACACACACAAAACACACACACACACACACACACACACACACACACACACACACACACACTACATTAAACCAGAAACTTTCCTTTCCTATTTGTCCCCAAGTTTTCATGTTGATATTACAATACAAAAATGCACTCTATCTATAAAAGTTCCAGGATCTTTAAACTTTTTTATACTTTAAAAATTGAATGTCTCTTTAAAATCCAGTCTTAAAACTTATAAGTTACATACTCTTACTCCCAAAACTATGAATCATGACACAATTACATACTCTAGCACAGATTACCAAAACAATTTATAATAGACATCTCAATTAAAGGCTAAAGCTCTTTAAATTATTTGTTTGTATTTTAAGTTTACCATGTAGCATATAACTTTTGATTCTTGAAAACTAGAATGTAAATGTTTACAAGTTGTGCTCCTTAGTGGGAAAGAGAATTAGGAGTTGGGACAATGGCTCAGTAAGTGCTTGGTCTAAAAGGACTGGACCTGATATCAAATTCACATAACTGAGGTAAAAATTCAAAACAACAACAAACCCATGCACAGTGGCATGTGCCTATTAACCCTGTGATAGAGAAGAGAAAATAGGTGGATCTCTTGGACTCATTTCCCAGCCGGCCTACCGAAACAGTGATCTCCAGGTTCAGACAGAGACTACATCTCAAAAGACAGGCTGGAAGTGCTATATACATAGCTCTGTTGTTACGAGGACTTGCTTGATCTACAGAGGACCTAGGTGTAATTCTGAGGACCCAGGTTCTATTCCTGACACCCACACAGAGATTTGCACTAATACCAGTTCCAGGTGCTAAAACAACATCTGCTGGTCTCTGAGTGCACCAGGCAATACACCGTTCAGAGACATACTCATAGGCAAATAGTGATACACATCAAATAAAAACAATCTAAACAAAAGAATAAGGTGGAAAACCATTGAGGAAGAAATATAATAATGACCTCTGGCCTCTGCATTCACATATGCACATGTGCACACACACCCTTGCTGGGCGGAGGCTAAACAAACAAATGCATAAATAAATATAACCTGTAAATCTTTATAGTTCCCGAATATATGAAAAAACACAGCATTAATACTACAACAGTGTGAATGCGGTGTCACTGCTAACTTTTGAGTTAGCTGGCCTTGGCCTTAGGATGCTTGCAGGGGGCTATCACACACAAGTGGTAGCTTGAGAAAGAGTAGCTCAACAGAGCCACCTACTGTGTCTAAGGATATTTGGGGCAGACAAGATAAAGTGTGATAAAATTAGAAGTGACTAGTAATATTTTCATCCAGTCAAATGTAGCTCTGGTTTGCTAAGAAGCTATAGTCATGTGTTAAAATATTGGAGCTATCTGTGAATTCTGCCTTTTTTGAAAACTAACAACAGAATATATATATATATATATATATATATATATATATATATATATATATATATATACATACATATGATAGAGAGATATAGATATATGTAAGAACTATGTGGAATGCTCCCATTTCTCAGATGTGCATTTTAGTTTCATTAGCTCTTCTTTGTACTATTTTAGAAACTATCCTGTAGCTGTAACTTAGAAGAATATTCCAAAATAGTATGTGGTAGTGTGATTCCTGAAGCAATGGCTTAAAGATTGCTCAATGAAATAAAAGTGAGAAGTCAAACTTGGAATAACAACCAGTCCTGAGATGTGCAATTGTATCTGTATGGCTGCTAACCTGTATTTTACAGCACTCCAGGTTCAAACTATGATCCCATATAATTTCCACAATTACTGGTTGTCCTTTTTTAGATTTACTATCTGAAACACATTCTCAGGAACTAGTTTACTCAAGCACTACTGTTACTTTGGGTCAAAATAATAGTCAATGCATAAATACTGGGTGTGTTAACATGCCACTATCCCCACTAAAGTCTTCTTAGTTATATTACTATTTATTTTCATTGTTTTTTTAAAAATTATGAATGATGTAAGGGAACAAGAATTCAGTTCAGAGAAGTATGCAGCTCAGAAATGCAATGTGGAGTGAAAGTCACCTGGAAGAAATTAACACAAAAGCAATTAACACATAAACATACATTCAAGCTCTATTTTCTTGTTCCATGATTTTCATTCAGATACTTAAATTTTGTGAACTATTGTTTTTAAAATAAATAAGGATTCACTGTATGTTTTATATGTATGTTCTATCGATCATCTATCTATCTATCTATCTATCTATCTATCTATCTATCTATCTATAGTTTTATTTCAATTTACTTTCTTTACATCCTGATTATAGTATACTCCCATCCTCTGTTTCTTCTCAGAAAATGGGAGGCCATTGATATCAAGCAGGCTTGGCATATCAAGTTACAGTAGGACTAGGCATATCTTCTCCTATTGTGGCGAAGCAACACAGCCTAGTTAAGGAAACGGGATCCAAAGGCAGGCAACAGAGGAACATACAGCTCTTGCTCTTGTGGTGAGGAGTCCTACGTGAAGACCAAGCTGCACAACTCTTACATATGTGCAGAGCATCTAGGTCCATTCCATGTATTCTCTCTATTTGGTGTTTAGTCTTTGTGGGTGCCTCTTTACTACTATTAATGACAAATAATAAATATATGCTGACATAGTCTTCTAAATGAAGTATAAATATGCTCTCATATTCTTGCAAAATGAATAAAATCAAATTATTGAATTTGAGGTAAACCAAAAAGGAAAAATAAAAACCATACCTGATACAATGGGCCTATAATGAACAAATGTTAGTATTATAGAACATGTATGGTCTGTGTACCCTCCTTGTGGTCAACTAATGTAGTAAACAAGTCAGTAGAAATATTTTTACTGAAATTAGATCCAAAGTACAAAACTCAAAGTTTGTACTTTGGGTCTAAGATGTCTTTCTGTATGACTTCGCATTCTTCTTCTGAGACCCAAATTACACTTTAATAATGCTCTTATTTGTTTATCTACAGCTGCAGCAATCAATAAAGTTAGAAAATAGATTGTATTTCCTTTCAACGAAATTTTAAGATTTAAGCATATATATGCATTCAGTTGTCAAAAGGCTAATGATAAAATAATTGTAAGAGTAATAATAAACTTAACTATTTTCTGTCAGGTAACATCTTTATGATATGTCATTTTCTATGATAAAAATACCTCATTTTTCTGGATGATCAATACAGTTCTATATAGAAAAAAGTTAAGTTTTGGTGGAAATTAGATTTTTGTTGTTTAGATCCTGGATTTTATTGTTGTTCTAAACTTTAATTTATTTAATTCAATTTCCATTTCTAGGAAGTTAGGAAGTTCTCATGCATCCTATTTTATGATTATCTTCATTTTTGGGAGAATGGTCAATGTCTACCCCTTATTTCCTCAATTTCTTCATTTTAATGTTACAATGACACCCCTTTCATCTCAATTGCTCCATAAAGAAACACATTGCAGAGGCTGGCACCTCTCATTCCGTGCGTTTCTAAAACCCTTTCCTAACTAAATTGTTATGGACAGTGTTTCATTCCACATTTTATTATGCCTCCAGAGTCAAGTCCTTTCCTTTTACAGATTTCCAACCCCTCTGAACTGTAACAAAAATGTATCTTTCTAGATTTGTATAATTTAACATTATATATATGTATATACATGCATACATATTCTATTGAATTTATATGCATAAAAATATGGGTTGTTTGCTTTTATTTCGGTTGATTGAATTGTCTACACTTTGTCCTCCCTTTTCTTCTGTCCATGCTTCTTTCCTTTCTTCTTGCTTTGAGATATTCATTTGACAATCCAATTCTACAAAAAACTCGGATGACTTCTCTTACTTGATAAAAAGAAGTCCATTTTTTCTAACTCTTAAACACTTTAAATATTGCTTAACTGCACTCTATTAACCCTATTCACAAATTCTCTACTGCACTTAAAATGGTCTGTTTTTTTTTTCTACAAATATAGCTAATTCATTGCTTTTTGATTTAAAAAAAAAATGGGAGGGATTGTTTTATTTATTTCATTGTAGATTCACATGTCCATGTAGGGCAGATAAAGCCTTGGAGTTTCCTGCTGCTAGATTACAGGATACTGTGTATTACCTGTATCCTGATTGGTACTGAGAATCAAATTTGGCAAGATCAGCTTGTGCTTTTAACTACTGAATTCTCTCTCCAGCCCACTCACTGAACTCTTATTTTCCCCTTGAAACTCTTTCTACAGCAAAGTTTTCCTCTGACATTGCTTATTGAGCTTTACCGTTTTGTTACATTGTTAGTTAGGTTTCTATTATTGAGATCTTTATGCTCATAATTTTTTTTTAATTTCTTCCCTTTATAACAAGAGTATAACTTAAAGCATAGGTTTCTACTTTGAAATACTTGATCATGAGAACAAATTGTATTCTTACAGGCCATAAAAAATGAAATTGCTTTCAATATGTTAAGGAATATGTCAGACTAACTATAGGTTTTAAAACTCATTTCTTTCATGATCTCAATTCTCTTGATTGATGTAACACACACGAGAGAGAGAGAGAGAGAGAGAGAGAGAGAGAGAGAGAGAGAGAGAGAGAGAGCAATTATATTTCATCATAGAAATTGAGTACATTCCTATCATAGTTTTAAGTTTCAAATTATGAATTTTAGCACAACAATATTTTTTGGAAGTAAAATCTTAACAAACAAATACTCTGGTTATTGCTCAGTCATTAATACATAGTTGAGAAAATTTATTGTAGGCACATTTATATCACTAAAGTTTCTCCAACATTCGGACATTCTCTCTTGGACTATTGCATACATACTGAATACTTATGTTACTTCAGGCAAAGCTCATGAAAATACCATTTATCAAAGTATACAACACAAATCAACACATCAAAATTATATTTTTTTAAAGATACCATTTTAATAATATGCTAAGAGCCCTTAGCATTGTCACAGGAGATTTTAGCTCTTGTCTTTGAATTTAACTGGAATTATATGTAAAGCCTGTGAGTCAAAATATTTAATATGAAATGTGCATTTTATACTATGATCTTTTAAACATTTTAAACATATGCTAAATCATTTGGGTTTGAGTTGCAATTAATATCCCCAAAGAAAACAGAACAAATTTCACATTTTAAAATATACTTCAGTTATTCCTATATTTTAGAAAAATGTTTTCACTTATCACTCTCCTTTTGTTTGTTTGTTTGTTTGTTTGCTATATTTTTTGAGACATGGCTCACTATATGTACCTCTCTGATCTATAACAAACTAATGGCCCCCAACTCACAGTTTCTCCTGCCTCTGCCTCCTAGGTGCAGTCAGTTATGACTCCAATTAAAGCAAAACATCATTAGAAAATAAAGTATCTACTACTTGGTACTTAGGAGCATGTCAGGAGGATAGGTTGAGTTTTGAGTAAAGACTGGTTTCATGTTATTATTCTTTATTATTTCTTTAGCCAAGAAATCTAACAGTTATTTCAACATTTGAAGTCAACATTTGATAAGCACACTGTGCTGGCTAGCAAGCTGGGGGTACTGGACTTTCTATGTAGCCTTCTTAGGAATGTGCAACTTATATTCCCTATTAATCAGCAGGAGGAGAAACCTTGAAACTCCTATCAGAGATATTATCAGGTACACAATCTTTATTTCTGTTTACTTCACTTAATGTGGTTTTCTCGTGAAATATTTCTTTTATCTATGTTACTGCCTTGGTTCTTTTAGAACATTCTAGAACTGATAAACAGAAGTACACCTTGTTTAATTTGTTTACTACTTCCTGGATTCTTGTTACTTTCCTTTTGCTCACAGAAGTTCCTATATTCTCATTTTCTATTAAACATTAATATTTAATTGCACTATTTTCTTCAGATAATGGGCTTGAATATTAATTTTAAATGCTTAACTGTCGTGTGATACTCTACTTAGCAAACATAAAACTGGGAATATATATATATATCACATACTACCCTGAACGTGTGTGGTAGAACATTCATTCTGTCAATAAACATGGTTTACTAAACATATGAACTAGTTCAGAACAATATGAGGCTGCACATGCATCAGGAGAGGATATACAATGATAAACAATAGTTTTAAAATATTAATAGACTAGAATAGCAAGTGTCTCTCAATATGTGTGAGAGTTGGCCAAAGTTTTTTTATTATACACAATTTAAAATTGGAGTCCTGAAATGATCAATAAGTAGAACATAAAGAGTTTTAGCGCCAGTCAATAGATAATCAATTGTTCTTCTGAAATTTTATTATATACTGACTAAAGTTACATAACTTCACTGTCTATAAAAATCTGCATTAAGCCAATAAGGAAATAAAATATCTCAAAGTTAGTTTGTATGTTTACTAATGATGTTAATTGATTTCAGTATAAGTACAGAGGGTCAGGAAATTGAATAGAAATATGTAGCAGTAGGGGATGGGGAACTGGGGGTAGCCACTAGAAAGTCCCAGATGTCAGGGAAGTGAGAGGCTTCCAGGACCCAACAGGGAAAACTTTATCCAAAATACCCAACAACTGGGAGAGAGAACCTGTAGAGAGCACCTCCAATAGATAGGCACTGCCCCAAGTGGAGGAATGGGGCCACCCACCCATCTCAACATTTTAACCCAGAATTCTTCCTGTCCAAAGGAAAGACAGAGACAAAAAATGGAACAGAGACTGAAAGAAAGGTCATCCAGAAACTGTACCACCTAGAAATCCATCTCATCTGCAGACACCAAATCCAGACACAATTGCTGATGCCAAAAAGTGCTTGCTGAGAAGAGCTTGGTATGGCTGTTCTGTGAGAGACTCTGCCAGCTTCTGACTAATACAAATGCAGATACTCACGTCCAACCATTGAACTGAGCCCAGGGACCCCAAGGGAAGAGGTAGGGGAAAGACTGAAGGAGTTGAAAGGGATTGCAACCCAATAGGAAGAACAATTCAGTTGACTGGACCACCCAATGCTCCCAGGGACTAGACCACCAACCAAGAAGGTTTGTACAGGGAAAGAATCCATGGCTCCAAATACACATGTAGCAGAGAATAGCCTTGTCTGATGTCAACGGGAGAAGAGGCCCTTGGTCCTGTGGAGGCTTGATCCCCCAGCATAGGGGGATGCTAGAGAGGTGAAGCAGAAGTGGGCAAGTGGGTGGAGGAGCACCCTCATATAGGCAAAGCAGAGGGAGGAGAGGGGGGCATGGGATTGGGGTTTGTGTAGGGAAACTTGGAAAGGGGATAGTATTTGAAATGTAAACAAAATGATTTACAAAAGAAAAAAAACATCAAAACAAAACAACAAAAACAATAATCAGAAATGATCTGGTATTGCTAAAAATGGAAATTGGTATCAGACTTTTTCATAGGTAACAATAAATAAACATGTGGCTATCAGGACTTTAGAGGAATTTTAGTCTAGCAACATGGTTTCTCTGGCAAGGGATCACAAGGGAACAGCTGACTTGAACCTGCCAGCCAGAGTGCAGAAAAGACTAGAATGGGTGAATTTACTCACCAGTAAGGAAGGTTAAAACATTCTAGGCCTAGGTTAGCAGACAGAGGTTGAAAGCTGAAGCCTTTAAGGTCCAGGCTTGCAAATGTTTAGCTTTTACAGACTCGAGAAGCTTCCAGGCATAGGCCTAAGGATAGTTAGGACCAAGAAGGAAATGTTCTACGTTCAGCCCATGCTTTACAGAACAAAGCTCTTTTATCATGACATGCGATAGAGATATTAAATCATTTATTATATTTCAGGTCCCAACCTAAAATGTGTTTCCATTTGCCCTATTAATAATTAATTTTTCAGTAGTATAGCTAAGGAAAGGGTGCCCATGTGCCTGGACATAACCATTTACCTATCTCCTTCTAAGCAACTCTACTAAAACTCACTGGGTAGCAAAAGAGAACATTAGAAGAAAGATGAATTGGAAAGAGGAAGGTGGGTATTGAAGGTAGATACAAGAGGGTATTGGGGATATATCCAAAATACATAACATATAGGTATGAAATTGTTTTAGTTGTGAAACCAAGTATTATGTGTGGTTAATACATGGTTAATATTTTCTGATGAAGGCTTTTTTAAAACAAATAGATTTTGGATACCTTATATGTCAGGAACCATTGCGCAGATGCAGTGCTCAACTTGAAAGAAAGCATTTATGGAATATTCCATTTTGTCATTATGAATACATTTCTTTTAACCTTTTTAAAACATAAAACAATAGACACCAAATTTTATAAAAGACACTATAATGTTGTAGGTGAGGAGTGCCCTGTTGTAAATCATATTCAGCAGTGCTGGACAGAGTTTTAATTGCTTTGTAAACACTTCTGTTTGTTCCAATTGTTTTTGAGGTCATATGGTGCATTTACCTGAAAACAATCACATTTGCAGCCTTTTTATTATGTTTCAACAAAATATAGAATTTGTAATTAAGCTTTCCTTAATTTAATTCATTGTACAAGTGACATTCAATTCTAGTAGAACTTTCAAACCACGGCAATCACAACCTATATACGACGTTACCATCCAGAGTCATCAGAGAGTAATGTCATGTTACAAAGTCACATACCTATCACTTTGCAAATTGAATCGTTCCAGAGATTTTTGAATAAACCTGAAGATGAACATGCTTTCTTAAGATTATCAACATTGTAAATTGTCTTCCTACCAATGTTTGTCATTGAAAATATGATTTCATTAACACTGAAAGTCAAGTTACCTAAAGCCCTTAAAACAAACAAACAAAATTCCCAAGTGCCTTCATAAAAAATTCCATGAGGGAAAGGATGTAAGTTATAGGCATTCTTTTTAAGGGCTTTAATTTTGTATTTCTGTTTTTGAATTCATGAATCAGTTGGCAATCATTTCAGAGAAAACAAAACTAATTTTCTTTAAAAATGCAAATGTCTGCATGCTTCAGGGTTTGAGAGGTTGTTCCTATTTAAAATGCATGAAAATTTCCAGCACATAATTATTACTAGAACCTTCATGGAGTTTAAAATTATTTGCAAAACTGTTCACAGAGAGAAATGATGGCAGATTTGGGATCAAGAGACAAATTTCCAAATACTGTTCACTACAAGCCAATTTTGTTCTCGTCTGCGAGATAATTAATCCACCTGAGAATCAAATCTATTATCATAAAATAAAAATATTAATATATTGCTTATCTCACAAAGCTGTGCACAGATTTTATGGATAATATATATGAACATCTTTTTAGTATAAAACAAATCTGTTCAGGCATTAATCACAATTAAGTTCTTGTTTCTGATATTGCTTGATATCCTGAGAAATCATTCAAAACAACCCAATAGAAGAAACTTATATCCAAGATAAAGTTGCTTTAAGGCTTAGATCTTTATGTCTTGAAATTTAGATATCAGGGGTTATTTCAGTTATCCACTTTCTTCTTTCACTTTCCAGACATTTTAGGACCATCTGGAATAAATGAATCCTGCTCCCACTAGTGACACTTTTAGGTATTACATACTAACTGCAGGAAGCAGAGAAAATAATACATTTCTTGATAGTCAAAATTTTGTATTTATTTGCAAATTCTGACTGTGTGGATAAAAACATTGTGTCACCTAATCGGCCAAGCATATTGTCTGGTGCAATCTAGGGAAATCCAGAAAAGTCAAATGTTAAGAGTTAAAGAGTGCATTAGATACATTAGATGCAGCTAATGAATGGGCAAATGGAAGAAACTACAAAAATGAAGAGGAACAAAATAGATGGTACACAGAACTGATGATGCATATTTATCTTTGGGAAAGTTTCTGTGAGTAAAAAATGAGCAGTAGCATTGGAAGACAGAGATTTTATTTAGGAAACAATACCAGACATCTGGTAGGACTTTGTGAGGGATGTGGTGGGGAGAGGCGGTGTTCTGTGATATTTTTTTTCTTGGCTGCTGTGTTTTGTTCTGTAAGCACTATTTTGGAACATTCCTATCTGTTCTTGTATTAGGTCTGTCTCTTTCTCATTAGAATCTTTCATAGCAGTTGGCATTTGTGTCTGCTCGTGGTTCATCTTCATAACCTTATCCAGTACATGTTCACTTAAGTCTCCTATTTGCAGGGTGACTTTCCATAGTCCCAGAATTTGTGAAAGGAAGATAGAACAACTTAAAGGTTATGTAATCCTAGGAGATACAACTCTAAGGTAATCCTCAAAAATGTTTTTGTTGCCTCAAACATTTTTCTGCCTTGTGTTGGTTCCAGAAGCCTACACCCACCAAAACCCCTGCAAAATTATAAAACCACACATCTGCATACTAAATTAAACCAAGGGCAAGCAAAGTGACATCTCATACAAGGATTCCTTTAAAGGAGACATGATACAGACTGCATAAATTAAATTAAATTAAATTAAATTAAAATAAACAAGCAAGAATAACACAAAAGAAACAGAAGGAAATGAAGCAAAGAAAAAGTTCTATAAACATACACCAACTCAGAGATACAATTATTCCCACACATAGAAATCCCACTAAAACATAATGGACACATATACAATGAACCCATAATGAAAAAAAAAAAAAAAAAAAAAGAGAGAGAGAACCCTAACAGAGCATTATGAGACAAAGAACCTTCAAAAATGCTTGAGTTCATTTTGTTTCAGCCATTTCCTGCTGGACATGAGGACTGACCTTATGAGTGGTTTGCATACTCAGTGAGGTTCACAGTAATCTTATTTGTGAGCGATTATCAATTGGAGATTATTTCTGGTTTAGGGATTCATTGGTGGTTTCTTAGGGATTGTCTCTAGTATTAGGAGACAATTAGTATATGGAGAAAGACAATTCTCTTTTCTATCATATCGGTAGGAAACAGGAACTCATAGTTTTCTGAGACTATGACTTAGCAATTATTTGAAAACATTTCCATTCATAGCACTCATACTCAACCTCAAGTCTCTTAGAGTCCACAGGCAAATGTATTATCTGTACTGCCACCGACATTACTTCAAAGTTTTCCCACATTATTTCTGCACTGCTCTTACTCTCCTCTCTATTTTAAAACTAAAAGACACTGTCTATTTTCACTACAGAACATATCTCTGTGGTGAAGTATTATTGTTTCAAATAGATTTTCCAAATTTTTATTAATTTCTTCTGTTTTCACATTGGACTCTAAGGGCATGGCTTTCTGCTGTTACTAAACCACAGACACTTCAATTTTCTGCTTCTTTTTATCTCATACTTATAACACTAATTATATCTTTGTTTAACTCTCTTAAATGTTTCCACCTGATGGTAATATAAAAAATTTAATTTGATAAAAACTCAAAATAAAATAAAATAAGCACTAAATTTGGGACATAAGGAACCAAAAATGCCAATTTACGATGATCGTCTTAGTCAATGTTCTCTTGTTGTGAACACACACAATGAACACAGTGACCCTTATAAAGAAAAACATTGAATTAGGGCTTCCTTATAGTTCAGAAGTTTAGTGCTTTATTGCTATGACAGGGAGCATGGTGGCACATATATAGACATTGTGCAGAAGATATTGCAAGTTCTATATCTGAATCTGCAAGGGGTACAGGAAAAGAGAGAAAGAGCCAGTGGGCCTGGCTTGGGCTTCTGAAACCACAAAATACACCTCAAGAGATGCACTCCCTCCAAGTAGGCAACACATTATAATCTCTTTAAGTAGCACCACTCCATAATGACCAAACATTCAAGTATTTCAGCCCATAAGGGCTATTTATTTCTAAAATACTACCAGTTTTGTATGCTTATCTTATGCTATAGATACATAAAGGACTATTTTTTCTTTCTCATTTGTATATCTAGGAAGTAAATCTAAACCAAATCAAATCAAACAAAACAGTTTATGTAAACTATGGTTTGAATATTTTTCACAACAGTAAAAGGCCTAACTAGATTCCTAAGGCCCATGAGTAAATGATGTGGACCATTCCACCTGGGTATCCATCCCATGTGCAGTCACCAAAGGTAGATGATGATGTTGGTGTCAGGAGGTGCATGCTGACAGGAGCCTAACATAACTGTCTTCTTAGAGGTCTGCAAGAGTCTGACATATTCAGAGGCGGATGCTCACAGCTAACCATTAAACTGATCATGGGGTTCCCAACAGAGAAGATAGAGTGAAGACTGAAGGAGTAGAAAGGGTACGGGACTCCATGAGGAGAGCAACAATACCAACCAACCAGAGCCCCCAGGGTCTAAACCACCAGCCTGGGAGCGCTTAGGGAGGGACCCATGGCTCCAGCTATATATGCAAGGGAGCTATATATAAGTGGGAGAAGAGATTCTTGGTCCCATGAAGGCTGGACATCGTGGGGAGTGGTATTGAAATGTAAATAAAAGTTCCAATAAAAAAAAAGCGATGCAGAAGCAATTTCAAAGGGTGGGTGTGCTTCACACTCATTGTTGGGACACCCTTGCAGCAGGGAGGGAAGCACGCTTTTAACCATCAAATAGACCCTCACCTCTGCTCACCCATTCCAAACTTCTAAGATTACAGTGTGAGATACAGCATATTTTACAGCTGGTTTATTCAGACCTATAAAACCATATTTTGTTTTACTTGCTTTTGCTATGTAATAAAGGCTGAATAAAAGTTTCCAAACTCTTTTTTATGGGAGCTCTTGAAATATTTCCTTGAAACTGAAAGATTTACACAAGGGGGTATTTTTTTCTCCTGATGATTGCCAAAGTATTTATGCAGAGGCACAGTCTTAGGTTTATGTTTAAAAGACATTTTAGAGAAACAGAAATATAAATCGTGTTATCTATAGAAAGATGTGTACACTAAGTTTGATTAAATAGTTTGGAAAAATATTCTAGAAACTCCAGGTCTATGGAACTCTTTAAATTCATATACATAGTCTAAAATAAAATTCTATATAAAAGGATATATTTAGATATGTCTATAGTCCTTACTTTCATGGTTTCATAACAATATCACACATAGCTATTAACTGTCACTACGAAGTGTCTGTTCTGTTTAAAATAATTTAAAAATTTATCATATTTTTAAAATACAGAAATTATTGACCAGCTCTTTTAAGTTAAAATATTATTTTTAATTAAAATACTTTTAAATGTGCTAAAATACTCAGTAACTTCAAAAAGATTTAAGTACAATATAGCTTCATTTCTGTATGTTAACATTTAAATACACAAGTGTTTCAAGCTCAATATTGCCATGGGCATACATGAAGTACTTTCATTATCAGAAACTGTCAAACATATTTATTCTTTGGTGTCTTTCATTTGTTTGTTTGGGTTTCAGTTTTTCTTCTTGTTGGCATGTTTAAAAGTATCTACTCCTGAATTCAGAATTCTTTCCAAGTATGAAAATTCAATACTAGCATTTGCATACAATTGATGTTTTCAGCATTTGCTGTTTTTTTTCTACTTTTTGAATAATTATTTTCTTACTTCTCTGTACACTTCACACTGTGTATTTTGATCATATTTATCCTGTACTCCAAGCTTCTCTCATATTCTCACTTCTAGCTACTCTCTTCTACCTCCCTTTCTCCTTCTCATTCTTCCTCACAGTCTTTCTCTCTCTCTCTCTCTCTCTCTCTCTCTCTCTCTCTCTCTCTCTCTCTCTCTCTCTCTCTCTGTCTCTCTCTGTCCCTCTCTGTTTCTCTCCCTCTCCCTCTCCCTCTCCCTCTCCCTCTCCCTCTCCCTCTCCCTCTCCCTGTCTCCCTCTCCCTGTCTCCCTCTCCCTGTCTCCCTCTCCCTCTCCCTGTCTCCCTCTCCCTGTCTCCCTCTCCCTCTCCTCTCCCTCTCCCTCTCCCTCTCCCTCTCCCTGTCTCCCTCTCCCTGTCTCCCTCTCCCTCTCCCTCTCCCTCTCCCTCTCCCTCTCCCTCTCCCTCTCCCTCTCCCTCTCCCTCTCCCTCTCCCTCTCCCTCTCCCTCCCCCTCTCCCTGGTCTGTGGCCAATATACCGATATATGTCACTGTAGAAGGCACCTGATTTTCTTTCTTCTGGTAGATATCCAATACCAGTAGCACTTTAGTTAAGCCTGGCGACTTTCTATTCAGCTGCCCTCATCTGTGCTCAGATTTGGTCTAGATCGAGCTTGTGCAATCTTACTCACTTAAAATGAGTTCATATATGCATCCTCTCTGTTGTACCTGTGTCCTAGTTAGAATTTCTGTTAAAACACCATGATCAAAAAACCAAGTTGGGGAAGAAAGGGTTTAGTAGGCTTACACTTCTAGACCATTGCCCAATATTGGAGGAAGTCAGAACAGGAACTCAAGCAGGGCTGGAACCTGGAAGAAATGATGTAGAGGCTTCACATAGCTTGCTCAGCCTGTTTTCGTATATAACTCAGGACTAACTGCCCAGGGATGGCCCCACCACTATAACCTGTGCTTGCCCTCATTAATCATTAATTGAGAAAATGCCTTACAGTTGGATCTCATGAAAACATTTCCATAACTGAGGAATCTGTTTTCTCTGATAACTCTAACTTATGTCAAGTTCATATATTAAAACAGCCAGTGCATTCTGAAAACACTTTTTCCTTGAGGTCACCTACAGTTCTGACCTTTAGAATATTTCTGCCCTCTTTTTATGTCGATCACAGAGCCTTAAGCATTGGGGTTTGCCATAGATGTCCCATTTAGGACTGGATACTTTGAAGTCTCTTATTCTCTACACATTGACCAGTTGTGGGACATCTACTGCAAGAAGCTTCTCTGAGGAAATAGAGAATGAGATGTCAAGATATAGAATAGAGAATAAAGGAGAAGTAAATGACACTAAAGAAAATCCACATAGAGTCCTATAACTGTAGAAACTATATGCTTACATAAAGAGTTTACATGGAGTTACCTATAATGAAGGGACAATATGCCACTCAGATTACATGTATATCAAATAAAACCTTCAGTACCAGGAATAGATTACCTCTTTGTGAATGGCAGACCAATGGAATCCCATAGATCCCTAAATATTGCAGGCTATACCCCAGAAGCTGATGGTAAGATCATATTACTGACGTCACATATTTGAGCCATAGACCATGAGAAAATCTAGCTTGCACTACACTAGAAACTTCATTCCTCATGGCAAGTGTTAATAGTACTGAAAGATGCTATGCACATTGCTAAAGGAGAAAATATGCATTAATCTTACAGCTGTGAGGACTGTGAATTATAACAACTTTCTTGGCAAGATACACCCACGGGCTCAAATGTATTAGGATTAACCAACTAATTTCCAATTGGATTTTAGACCATGTTAAGACAATGAGACTGGTATCAAGAACCTATGACTAGATAGTATGGCCCTAGAAGGAAACCTACTAATATTATTCTGCTAAAGAGGCAGAGTAATACAACGACTCCTAATGACTTATCACTTTTTTTCTATTTTTAGCTTACTTTTGAGTAGAAGTTAATTTTAAAATCTGACTTCTATATTTACATTCCTAGCATAAAAATATTCTCTAGCAAAGAGTTATATCTTTGAAGTAAATTAAAGTTAGACATTTAAAATGGTGTGGAGAGTGCAAAATATTTACAATGACATGCAAACTAATTATCTAATAGTACAAATAATTCTGAATTCTGATTCATGGTGAGCAGACAGAATATATGTACATTATTTAGCTGAAAACATTCTTCATATTCAGCATAAGTTTCATTATAAAATGTTGCAATAAATTACTTAGTGTATCTATATACAAAATATTTGTCAAGTACTCTGTTAAATTATAGGTTGCTTTTTATTTAAAGTGTTGGAACTCTTATTTACATGCATGATTTATAAAGTGAAATGAAACCATCTCCAAGTATATTTAAATTTCACACTTTCCTAATTCATTGAAAATATGCTCTATCAAATTTTATATTGCTAACATCACTGTAACTAATTCAATGATAAACTTTTCAACTTGCCTTATATGCATTCACAATAACATTTCATCTTAATTGAAATACATTTTAAGGTAATTTCTTTTTTGGCTAATATCCATTTATTCGTGAGTACATAGCATGCATGTCCTGTTGGGTCTGGGCTACCTCACTTGGGATGATATTTTCTAGTTCCATCCATTTCCCTGCAAAATCCACAGAACTCAAGAAGGTTAACGAGCTGAAGGGCCCAAGTGAGGATGCCTCAATCCAACCTGGGAGGGAAAAGAAAGCAATCACAAGGGGCAGAGGGAGGGAGAGGCCTGGGTGGAAGAGGGAACAGGGACAGGAAAAAAGGAACATGATCAGGTATTGGGGTGGGGAAAATAGGACTAAAGCCCCGAGGGCCAGCAGGAAGAATGGGAACAGGCAACCTTGGGAGGTAGGACGTGGGGGAACTCACTAGAATGTATCAGAGACCTGGGAGGTGAGACTCTCAGGACTCAAAGGGTGGGACCTTAGATGATATGCCCAACAGTGAGGAGAGGGAACTTGTAGAGTCCATTTCCAGTAGAAAGACAGGATATCAAGTGGAGGGATGAGGTTGCCATCCCACAGCCAAAAACTCTGACCCAGTATTAGGCCTGTCTGAAGGAATTGCAGGGACAAAACTGGTGAAGAGACTGAGGAAAGATGGTCCAGTGACCTGTACATATTGGGATCCAGCTCAAGGGAGTCTTCAAGGCCTGACACTATTACTGATACTATGGTGTGCTTACAGACAGGAGCCTAGCAGGGCTGCCCTCTGAGAGGCCCAACAAGCAGCTGACTGAGACAGATACAGATACTTATACCTAGCCAATTGATAGAATTCAGGGACCCCTGTGGTTGAACTAGGGAACAGCTGTAGAAAGCTGACGGCGAGGGCAACCTCATACAAAGACTAGCAGTCTCAATTAACCTGGACCCCTGCGATCTCTCAGACACTGAAGCACCAAACAAGCAGTATACACTAGCTGATATGAGGCCACCAACAAATATACAGCAGAGGACTGCCTGGTCGGGCCTTAGTGAGAGAAGATGCACCTAATCCTTTAGAGATTTGAGGACCCAGGGAGTGGGGAGATCTGATGAGGGGCGGGGAGGAGGAATGGGATGAGGAACAGTCCTAAGACAGATTGGGAGAGGGATAACGACTGGACTGAAAAACAGATGAAATAATTATAATTATAATTATAATTATAATAATAATAATAATAATAAAGCAATTCTTTTGGATCATGAATTGGTTAAAATATTCTCAGACTCTACAAAATCAAAATGTCTGCTAATGGACCTAAAGTATCAAGGTTTATAAATTCACTTTGCATGTTTGTAAAATTAATCATGAAATAAATAATGAGTGATGTTTAATAAGAAACATTAATTTAATGTATTAATGATGAGTATTGCTTCCAGAAGAATATATAAGTTCACTCTCTGATTCCTAATGAAGTACACTGCCAGCTTTAAGGTAATCTTAAATAACCAATAACTATGGAAAATATGATATTGTAGATTGTATCCTACGAAATGTCATCTGGAAATTAGGGCTATGGTTTTCTTGTTGGGCTGGAATTTTTAAAATGTACATCACAAGTTTATATAAGCATTCATTTACTATTTAATTTTATGTATTTGAAGCATACAAAGTGATATTTTGCTATATATATGAAATGATATAAAAGTATGTTAACATTCATAATTGATAGTGAAATTATTTGTGTATACATACATGGTAAAGAGCAATTAAAAATCTATTCTCAATAAAGTTTGATGGTGAAAAGTGAGAAAATAAAAACTGTATTTTTCATATACTATTAGTTGTATAGTAGCATGAATTGTGTTATACCCAGATCACAGGGTCACCACAGACCATCAGAGACTACCGGGAATCTACCTCATATGCAAAAGCTAAGAGTCTTTATTCAAGCTTAAGCTAGGATCCTCCAACCTCTCCACCACAGTGGTTGTTGTGGAATCTTCTAAGGTGGTTCAAGCCTTGACTTTTTATCATGATTGTAGCAGGTTAAAGGACTTTCCAACTTGGCAATTACATGATTGGTTGACATTTGCATGGAATATTTCTGTTGGCTAGTGATGATTTCAGCTTGTTATGAACAATGGTTGCTAACTTAATGAATCTACTTTGAGACATTAGATGCTTCCCCTTTAAGAACTGATTGGTTGTTACTAGGAGTGGAATGGCTGCTTCTTTAGGGGAATGTAGTTGTTGCCAGGGTGACATGGTTCTTTGGACAAGTTGGATTTTTTTCAGTAGCTGAGATCATTCTAAGGGCAAATTAATCTAAGATGGAGTCAGAAAGCAAAATGTGGTTTGTAATGTTAAGCTGGGTCCTTCAAATAGAACTAGATCATTCAGTCTACATAAGAAAAATTTTAAATTTTTTTTAAATTAAATTTACAGTGTGTGTGTTCATATGACATAGTATATTTATACAGGTGAGAATACAACTTGGAGGGGTCACATCTCTCCCTTACCATTCGGTCCCAGGGATGAAACTTAGTAGTCAAGTTATGTGCAAACACTTTTCCCTCCTGAGCCACTGTAACAACTTTGTTTTGTACCCATGTCTTATATCTCCCCATTTGTTCTCATTCCCCACCGAAGTCTTACTATATTCTTCGTATTTTACTTCTGAAATAGTGTATACACAAGAAAAAGTTTGCACCTTCTTATGCGTTTAGCTTATTTTACTTGATCTTAAGTCCTTCAGGCTCATCTATATTGATCCAAGTGTCAATACTTTTTTTATTTTAAGTTTTGTTCACGCACACACACACACACACACACACACACAGATATATGTAACTATCAACATTTTTTTTATCAATTCATATGTTGATGACATTTCGATTATTTTCATATCATGGTGATTATTTATGATGCTGATGTGGTAGTGGTGGTGGTGGTGGTGTGTATGTGTACAAAACAATAATTAAAGAGGCCAGTATACATGTGTAATCAGACATTTCCTGGTTTTATAATTTCTTTTCTTTTAGATTTTGCTATTGAGTTGCATGAGTTTCTCATATCTTTTTGATGTTAATCACTTATGAGACATTTCTTTTATTCTTTCTTCTGTAAGTTGCCTTATGTTTTGCACATATGTCTTTTGCTATGTGGAATGTTTATCATTTGGTCTATTCTTATTTATTATGCTTTAAATCCAGTTTCCATAAAATTTGCTTAATTTGGATTCTTTTTAATTTGTCCATGTTTTAGCATTCTTGAGCAGCAATTCGACATAAATTGTTGTTAATATGAACTGCTATTTTTTAATATTTATATCATATTTTTCAGACTGGAATACTCTACATGTCCTGTGTATATGTTTTTATATCATTTCCTGTCATTTTTCAAACTTTCAAAATGTTGTCAGGAAGAGAAACCAGCATTTTGCACTTTACAGTCATGTTGATAAATACTACTTATATGTCACACACTAGCACAAGCTAAAATATTTCTTCCAGCAGTAAGAAAGATTGGAAATATTTGGTTATTTTTACTGTATCTCCTTCCTGCAAGTTGTCTTTTTTTTTTTTTCCTGCATGTCCTACATATTACCTTCTCTTGAAAGCCAGATGTTAAGTAAAGCCAGTCAAGATACCCAAAAGATTCACACTTGTCATTCGGCTCTGACACATGTTAATGGATAAGGTTCATCATGGCTTATCACCTTGTGCACTACCTTGAGTCTGCCAACACAAAGTATAAAGGTTTCTGCAAAGCTCATCTGGGACATATAAATAAAATAATTGTAATAATGAATTTAAATTGAAAATTCCAAGGGGAAACCTTATATTTGATAATATGTTGGGACAACAGACCAAACTCAGACATATGTCACATTTCCTTTAACACCAAGTGAGCAAGAATAGATAATAGTTGAAAAAGGCAAAAGAAAAGTCAAATACTATGAAATCCATGGATTCGGGTGATTAAAAATATATAAACAATAAACTTGAGATAGTAGTGATTTCTTTCTAGTCATACTATCATTTTCTTCTTTCAGGGAGGTTAATGAAAAGAGTCCCGAGAAAACATGCAGTATTTCACTAATCTATGTTTTATAGAGTATCTAGGAATTAATAGAGGCATAACTATCTGTATTAGATCACATTAATCTTCTTACAGAATCAGCCTCAATGCTCTTATTTATTCAGTTGCAGTATGAACATAACATTGTGCTTTCTTGTAGTGAAGCACATGTGAAGCACTTATTCTACCCTGAAGCTCCAGCCCTAGCCCTGAATACAATTATTTATAAATGTGAGAAGCTAAGATCACCTGCAAGCTAAGAGTCGAGCTGACAAGCTTTGTATATAAACATAAAATATACTCAGGATGCAAGAAGGACAAATAACCTATTAGGTAAGTCAACTAGGATTGATGAAATGATTGTTAATATATGAAGAAGAAGACAGGATTTGGGGGAAAGTTAGAGTGTGGATAGGTTGGGAATATGGTTTAGTGAAGAAGCGTTTGCATAACTAGTCAGAGGTTGTGCCTCAGATCAGTTTTAAACACAGACACACACTGAGAGAGAGAGAGAGAGAGAGAGAGAGAGAGAGAGAGAGAGAGAGAGAGAGAGAGGTGCCATAATTTGGTGGATTATTTGTCATCA
The DNA here is from genome assembly GCA_021653895.1 of Mastomys natalensis. Classification (NCBI taxonomy): domain Eukaryota; kingdom Metazoa; phylum Chordata; class Mammalia; order Rodentia; family Muridae; genus Mastomys; species Mastomys natalensis. The sequence continues at coordinate 713,868 of JAJTUV010000566.1, read as the reverse complement.
TGCTCGTGGTGATCCCCAAACTCAAGTAGGAGAATTTTCCCAAGCTCAAGACCAACCTGTTATGCATAGTGAGTTCCAGGCCAATTATGAATACGTAGATACTATTTCAAGTTTTTTCAAACATCCATAAAAGGAGCATGTAGTCTCAGAAGTTATGTTTCTATTTATTATCATAGAGTAACTGTAGTCAAATGAGTACTGTTAAATTTATTTGATCTGAAAAGGGAACCTGTGCACTACTTCATGATGTAATAATGTGAGGAGAATCCAGATTCACCTAGCAATAACAATCTCAGCTCCACCGAAACAGATGTGCAGCGGCTTGTTTATCACGGTGACGGCTTTGAGATATTTTAGAGAATAATTCACACCTTTCTATTCAATGATTAACCTGTCAATGATGACTTATACATATGGGGGAAGCTTCTCCCATCTTGATACGGAAATCATATAATACAAATGCAGTGCTCAGAGGTACATTCAGATCCTATCTTAGGAGAATAGGGCAGAGTGTGGAAACGGAAAACAAGCAATTGGAGCATCACAGTGACTGACGTGTTATTGGGAAAGGAACCATCTCATATACATCGTGTCTCCTTGTCTCATAGCCTTACCTTTACAACACAAACAGTAATGTCTTTCAAATACAGTCATGTGGGAAAATAGTATAGCATCATTAATCATGAGCCAATGGCCATGGATGTGAAGAAAGTGAGCAGGACAAAAATTGCTCAAAATGCTCTCTGCTTTTGCATATTTCTAATTTTATTCACCCATTAAAATAAAGGAAAGAAAGCCTGTTGTGATTTTCCATCGCAGTAATTCTCTTCCACTATGGCTTTGTTTTTAATCTATGGAGATGCAGGAGAGCAGTTATGCCCCTCCCACGGGTCTTTTGCCTGAAGCAGAAATACTTCCAGCTGCCTTCACTTTGTATTTATGACACTTCCCTGATGTCACCAGTTAGTGGATCACCATACAACCAGTTGTGTGAGAACATAGGATGTTTTATCCAGCCATCATTAATCAAGTAGATGGATAGAAGCGTAAATGGATGGTTAGATGGCATGCTAGATCGCTTGAGAGATAGTGTTAAAGTGAGAAATAGAGAAGGAGGATAGGAAAATAGGTCAATAAATAAAGGAGATTATATATGTTTACATTTAATATATATATTTTTTCAGTTTTCATAGCTCATGCCAGATGCAGCTTCTATTCTCATAAAGCATGTAGCCACATATTCTAGTAAACATTCTGGTTGGAAGTTTTTGTAAATCTCCATTGAGTACATAAAATTAAAGTATGCTGCTCTCTGCCTTCATTAAACCAAACCATTAATTCTGTTTGTAGACTTGTTTCTCTGTAGTTTAGATCCTGCCTGGGAAAAAAAGCTATTCATTCCTACATAGAACTTTCATTCCATTCCAGTAAAACTACACTATTTTCCTTCCATCTCTGTGTGTGAGAACCCAGGGGGCCTTTTCTGTCTTCCCAATCTGAGATGACTTTTTTATTATTTCCTTTATGTTAAGGCTTCTAATAAAATGACATCATTTCTCCCTTCCCTTCCATCCATTTTAACCCTACCATAAATCCCTCCTTTCTGTCTATTGGGTTCATGATCTGTTTATTTTTAATTCATTGTCATTACATGGATATAAGGATATGGATATATATTATAAATATAACTTTCTCAGTCTGTATAATGTTACTTGTATGTATGTTTTCAGGATTGAATATACCAACCAATTTAAATGCAATGTTGTGGAACCCATTCCCAATGGATACATCTTTAAAACAACTCCCACCCTTAAGGATCATTGAACAGTGTAGAAGAGAGAGCTGAATTCCTGGAAGAGCGAGAGGATCAGGGCATTTATTGTCTTGTAATAATGTCAGAAGGTACACTTATAAAGTAGTGAGTTCCTAAGCATGAGATGAACAAGAACAAGAGACATGATAGAGTGGGCAACAGGAGGACCAGGAGGCTTCAACCCTACACAGAGAATTACACTAAGGATTGCTGAGAGAAGAAATAATAGAATGCAGGGAAGACTAACATGATTGTATCTCTCAATTATCTTTAGCATTTGATGTATTCATTTACAAGGCAGCTGAGAAAAGCCTCCCAGCTTAATGTAGAAATAAACGTGCTTTCTCCTTTCTGCTTTATTTGCAGTCTATCGTTCATGTTCAAAATGTACTAAATTTTGATAAACAAGAAAACCATATACTGTAGTCCATTTCTTTTAGGAAATCTGGAAGAGGAAACATTTCAAAATATATGCTATTATCCTCTATTTTACAGTTTGCATAGCTATCTTTCATAGCTTCTCTGCTGTTGTGATAAAATACTATGACAAGATTACTTTAAGGGAAAGGGCTTTACTTCCTCTCATGGCTCAAGGTTATAGTCAGTCCCACTTTGAAAAATAAGCACCAAAATCTTAATGCACCTGTTTATATGAAGCCAACAATGAGGAAACAAAGAGGGATAAATGCAAGCAAGGGTTTTATTCGAATTACAATATCCAGGATCCCTTGCTCTGGGAATTACCCAATCCACTGTTAAGGTGGATAGCCAACATCTAGTAATACAATTAAGATAATTCTCATTTCCAGGGGCCTATCTCCAGGTAACTTGTAGTTCTCTTTCATTGACAATTAATACTTAATCAGAAAATTATCTCTATAAACAGAAAAATGTAGTAAGGAATTTTATATTCTCATTTTAATACATTTTCACCATGCAGTTTGATATTTTAACAGATTTTTGTTTTGTATACATTTCCTCAGACCCTCACATTTCTTATTAATTCAAGTAATGATTACTTTGTTTTTAGTATTATGAATAATTACCCCATTTATGTGTAAATGACAGATGAAACTAATTTTTCAAAACAAGTTAATGACTTTGTGATTTACCACTTTATATTCCCATATATATGATATGATAACTCTATCAAACATGAAAAGAGTTGTTCATACCTCATGCAAGGTCTATGTTACTGAATAAACCTTATGAAGTACAAAAAAAGGGATAGTGTGTGTTTTGTTTGTTTGTTTATTTGTTTTTTTTGTGGTAAGAAATAAAGGCAATCAACTAAGAAAGTGATATCTAGACCATTAAACAAAGACAAAACCTTCAAAATAAAGGAGCATTTGTAGGCTCTTAAATTATAGGGAAAATAGATAAAAGAGTATTTTCATTTTTACTTGAATTATAGTTTGAGGAAAGCCCCAAATATTTTAGTAAATTAGTAACAGATGGTCAAACAAACTGTGCTCTTTTTTTGAAATTAAGCATTTAAAATTCAAATCATATCTTGATATCAATATAATGAAAAATTACCTAATGAACAATATTGACATATTCATTCTTGTATGCAAATATTTTAGGTAAATTTATTCAAAATAAAACACTATAAAAAACTAACCTGCATTTTTTGAGTGAAGAGGTTTATGAAACAAGAAACCTAACTATGCTTGAGAAAATAATGTATCTAGTCACATCTCCATATTTGTAAGGACAGTTAAGGAAGCACAAATTAAAATAAGCAATGTTGTGACCTTAGAAATAGCCATTTAGATTTTTAAACCATACTTATCCAACAAATCAATCTCATAACCTGTATGTTTTAAAATCATTTTTAAATCTGCACAATCAGAAGAAGAAATTTTCTGCCAATATATGCCTTCATTAACATGGAGGATATATAATTATCTCTACAAATCAGAAAAAAAAAAATCAAACTTCCAAATGAACCCAGTAATAAACACAGAAGTGTCTTGGTAGGAATATCTTCTTAAAAGATGCTAATAAAACCAGTATGTTTGTTACAAATTGCTATTAAACATTCAAAATGACAACTGCTGGGTGAACGCATACCGTGACAAAAAAATCTGTTAGAAGTGACTAAAACTCCAGGAAATATAGAACCCAGCAAATCATAGGAAACCGTGAGACAATTACGTGGTTCATACATTTGAAAGATATTCATGTCCTACATATTTAAAATAATGTGGTTTTTTGTGATTAAGTTTCATTTGTTCATATGTCTATTTTTGAAGGTAGTTTTCAACCTGTAGCCAGTGGTGACTACCAATCACTATGTAGTCCAGGCTGACCTTAAACTGCAGACAATCATTGGGGCTCTGCCTCTCAAGTGCTGGATTAGAGGTGTGAACCACCGGGCTAATTTCTGAAAAGTAATTAAATCAAGCAAGGAAGAATGATACATTTCTTTAACCTTCTACTAAGGAGGCAGAGGTAGGAAGATGGCTACACCTTTCTGGCCTCTCTGATTAAATAAAAAATACCATGCAAACTGGGGCCTTGTTTCAAAACACACACACACACACACACACACCACACACACACACACCACAGAGAGAGAGAGAGAGAGAGAGAGAGAGAAGAGGGAGGAGGAGAAGGAGGAGGGGTGGAAGAGAGGGGAGAGGAAGAGAGAAAAAGTAAAAAATTTAAATCATCTAAAGAAGCAACTAGAAATATTGAAAATGGGTACAAGTATTTTGAATGCATGTATAAAAATAATATTAAATTTATGTTTGAAAGTCATATGGAGTTGCATCTCAGGTAGATATTTTCTAAAAAAAATTCTGAAAATAACTTTATTTAAAGTCATTTCTAGATAGTGTAATATGATTCTTATGAGAGTATATTTATAGGATTCTTTAAATAAGTAAATGTATTAAGGGTCTTGAGTATTTTTTCTCAGCACAGAATAAAAATATAAAGAAATGAATTGAATATTTTAGTAAACAATCATAATTTTAGGTATTAATGGAAACAGATTATTTCTTAAAATATTGTTCCTAACTCCATATAATGAACTACCTTGAAAGCTAATTTACTTCAGTGAAAATAGAAATATATAAAATTCAGGTTTGTATTCTAAATATTTCCTATTTAAAGGAGCAATACTATTTGTAAAAAAGCTTACATTATATAAGATCAGACTCAAGCTGAATGTGAAGGAAGCTACTCGATAATGCTGTGTGGTGTATAGCAGTAGAACACCTTATTAGCATGCACAGTGCTCGGAGTAAAATTTCCAGCATCGAAAAACTACTAATCAAAAAAATATGTTGAGCTAGAAAATATAGGCCCAAAAATGATATGAGGCACAGTCAAAGTGCCACAGTCACAGGTAAAGTACCTGGTAACAAACTTGAAGATTTGAATAGAAATTCCCCACTATCCACATGCAAACCCTGGGAGGGAAGTACATGTCTGAAATTCCAAACTTGGGGAGACAGAACCTTGAAGTTCTTTGGTTCATAAGCATAGCTGCGTTGATGAATGATAGATTTAAGGAGAGAAACAATCTCTATGGAATAGGAAAGTGATTGAAGAAGATATCCAGAGCAACTTATTTCTGGTTTCCACACACAAATACACATGCACACAAACACTTGAACATTTGTCACCTACCCGATCTCTCAATCTCTCTCTCTCTCTCTCTCTCTCTCTCTCTCTCTCTCTCTCTCTCTCTGTCTCTGTCTCACATGCACACCCACACACCCACACCTACACACTCACACACACACAATTGTGATATTGATAATAAAAGTGTAAACTAAATGAGGTTTTACTTGTAAAATTTAGAACAGATTATTAAACATAGCAAAACATTAAAAGATATTGAAAATTACATGATTCTTTACTGATTCTCACAGTAGTGAGAAGTGTGAGAGCAAAGTCATAACTCACAGGGATGAAAGACATTTAAGAAATAAAAATGCAATAATCATAGATATTTCATTGCATTTTTATAAAAACTAATAAAATTTTACACAAGGTTGAATAGCTGTATTTAAGTGATACAAATTAAATAATAATTATTTTCAATCCTAATAAATCAATGCACTAAAGGTCACCAAAAGCTCCAATTTTATATTCTCTCTCTCTCTCTCTCTCTGAACACCACCCTCAAAATAACAGTGAATTAATAATCAGTGGTCTTCAGTATCTCTCAACATCAAGGGACACAATTCTCCAATAAAGATACACAAACTATCAGAATGGAGGTAGAACAAGGATCCATTATTCTGTTGTATACAAGAAACACTCTTCAACATCAAAGAGAGACTTTACCTCAGAGTGAAGGGCTGGAAAAGGTTTTCCAAATATGTGGACCTAAAAAGAAAGCTGGAGTTGCGATTCTAGTATCTAATAAAACAGATTTCCAACTACAATTTATCAAAGGAAATGGGGAAGGACACTTCAGACTTCATATTAATCAAAGGAAAAATCACCAAGTTGATGCCTCAATTCTGAATATTTATGCTTTATATGCAAGGATAGTCACATTTTTAAAAGAAATATTATTTACAGAACCCAAGAGGAGTCAATGAGAGGAAATAATCAATTCATCACCGAAATCAACAAAGTAGAAACAAATACAATAATAGAAAGAATCAAATAAAAGGAGTTAATACTTTGAGAAAAACAAGATGAACAAACCTATTGTCAAACTACCTAAAATGCAGTGAGAAAATATACAAATACCCAAATTACTTCCTGTTGTCTACTACTCTTAGGTATGTTTGCTTCTTTCTGTTGTAGAGCTTTCAGATGTGCTATTAATTTGCTACTATGAGATTTTACTCATTTCTTCATGAAGACATTTATGTGCTGTAAAATGTTCTCTTAGCAATGCTTTCATTATGTCTTATAAGTTTGGATATGTTGTGCCTTCATTTTCTTTGAATTCTAGAAAACTGTTATGTTATTTTTTTTATTCTTTTTTCATTGACCAAGTACTTATTTAGTAGAGTTGTTCAATTTTCATGAGTTTCTACTGTTTCTCTTATTGTTGAAGTCCAGTTTTAATCAATGGTAGTCTGATAAGACACAGGGAGTTATTTCAATTTTCTTGTATTTGTAGAGACTTGCTTTGTAACTAATATATGGTCAGTTTTGGAGAAGGTTCCATAACGTGCTGAGAAGAAGATATCTTCTTTTGTGTTTGGGTAAATTTTTCTGCAGATATCTGTTAGGTTTGTTAGAGTTATAACAACTGTCTTTTCCATTGTTTGTTTTTGTCTGGATGGCATGTCCATTGGTGAGAGCAGTGTGTTGAACTATCCCACTATTAATATTTGAAATTTAGTGTGTGATTTAATGTTTAGTAATGACATCTGATGAAGTTGAAAAACTTCTTTAAGGTAAAGGATACCATCAAAAAGGCAAAACAGCAGTATACAGGATGGGGAAAGATTTTTACGAACTCCACATTTGGCAAAATGCTGACATCCAAAATATATAAAGAACTCAAGAAACTAGACGCCAACAAACCAAATAAACTAATTGAAAATTGGGTGCAGATCTAAAGGGAGAATTCTAGAAAATGGATTCACAACTGGCTGGGAAACAGATAAGAAAATGTTCAACATCCTTCATCATAAGAGAAAGGTAAAGCAACATAATTCTGAAATTCCAACTTACAGTCAAAATGGCTAAAATCAAAAATTATGGTGACATCTGATGCTGGGGAGCACAAAGGGAACACTCCCCCATTGCTGGTGGGAGTGCAAATTTGTACAACTACTTTGGAAATCAATTTTGGTTTCTCAGAAAATTGGTAATCAATCTACCTCAATGACCAGCTATACCACTCCTGGGCATATACAAGGAAGAAGCTTTACCATACCACAAGGACATTTGCTAAACTACATTCCTAGTAACTTTATTCATAATAGCCAGAAACTGGAAACAACCTAGATGTTCCTCACTCAAAGAATAGATTAAAAAGCTGTGGTACATTTTTACAATGAAGTGTTACTTAACCAATAGAAACAATGACATTATGAAAATTGCAGACAAATGGATGACACTAAAACAGATTAGCCTGAGTTAACCCAGACCCAGAAAGACAAATATGGTATGTATTCAATCATAAGTGGATATTAGTTAAAGTATATGATAACCATGACATAGACCCAAAGAAGCCAAGTAACAGGGAGGACCAAAGGGAGGGCTGGGCCTTTGAATCTCACAGAGAGGGGGAAATAAATTAGACATGAAGCAGGAGTGGATGGAAGGAGGGGACTGGGTATGGGAGAAGGTAGAGATGGGAACAAGAGGGATAAAGTGGTTGGATAACAATACTGGGAAACACAACTAGATGGACATCTGGGACATCTAGAAACTTAGAACAATGGAAAATACCAGGAATCTATGAGGGTGATTCTAGTTAAAACTCCTAGCCACGGGGGAATACGGAACCTGACAAAGCTATCTCCTGTAACAAGGCAAGATTTCCAGCAAAGGAACTGAGACACCAACTAAATTATAAAATCTGAGATCCACAATTTGGACTTCCTACAAGACTTGACCTGCAGGGGTAAAACATGTAAGAGAATTTGAGGGAAGTGACTGGTCCAGCTTGGGACCCATGCCATGAGAAAAAGCCAACCCCTGATACTATTAATAATATGCTGTTATACTTGAAGACAGAAGGCTAGCATAACTGATGGGAACTTATGCACAGACCTACTGCCAAATATTAAGTGGAACTTTGGAATCCTGTGGAAGACGGGGAGGAAGGATGGAAGGAGCCAGAGGTGTCAAGGACACCACAAGAAAACCCACAGAATCAACTAACCTGTGCTGATAGGGACTCCTAGAGACTGAACTGCCAACCAGAGAGCATGAATGGGATGGAGTTAGGCCCGCTGCACACACATAACAGTTGTACAGCTGGGTCCTCACATAAGACTTCTAAAGCAGGAGCAGGGGCTGTCTCTGACTACATTGCCTGCCCCCCCTTTTTTTTTTGGTTATTTTATTTATTTACATTTCAAATGCTATCCCTCTTCCCTGTTTCCCCTCCACAAACTACCTATGCCATCAGCCCACCACTTGCTTCTATGAGGGTGCTCCTCCACCCACCTACCCACTCCCACATGACTGACCTAGCATTCTATGCTGGGGCATCGAACCTTCATAGGGCCAAGGGCCTCCCCTCCCTTGATAACAGATAAGGCAATCCTACCCATCTCAAAAATATTAACACAGAATTGCTCCTGTCTAAAGAAAATACAGGGACAAAGAGTGGACAGAGACTGAAGGAAAGGACATCCAGAGACTGCCCAACGTGGGTGGGGATCCATCCCATATGCAGTCACCAAACTCAGACACTATTGCTAATGCCAAGAAGTGCTTGCTGACAGGAGCCTGATAGAGCTGTCTCTTGTGAGGCTCTGCCAGAACATGACCAATACAGGCGTGGATGCTTGCAGCCAACCATCAGACTGAGCATGGGGACCCCAGTGGAGGAGTTAGGGAAAGGACTGAAGGAGCTGAAGGGGTTTGCCACCCTGTAGAAAGATCAACAATATCAACCAAGCAAACCCACTCCCCTAACTAGGCTGCCTTGTCTAGTCGTAATAGAATAATATGCATCTAGTTTTACGATAATGTGATATGCCAAGGCTGGTTGATATCCATGGGAAGCTTCCCATTTTCTGAGGAAAAGGGGAGAGATGGAAATGGCAGAAGGGGGAGCTTTGATTGGGATGTAAATTAGTAGCTTAATCAAAAACAAAAGACAAAAAAGAATACCTCAAGGCTATGAGCTTAAGAAAGATGGTTTAGCTCCTCACTGCACCAGGCAAGAGAGCTAGTCCTGTAGGTGTGGGTTCTAGAGAGTTTCCAACCCGTTGCTGATTCTAGCACTGAAGAGAGTGAACCCTGCACCACCTTTCCTGGGCAGCTGATGGACTGTGTATGTGAATACGGACCCTAAGCATGAGAACTGGCCCCACCCCTTGCCAGGGCAGTGCTGGAGAACTGGTCTTGGTTTCACGGGTACAAGAGAGCTGGCCCCATGTTGATGGTGTGAGTGTGAGAGAGTCAGTACCACCCCTTGCCACCTGCTACAGGCAGGAGGAGAACTGTCCCTGCCAATTCAGTGGGTGAAGTGGGAGAGCTGGCAGGCTGAACAACCCAGCTACAACCCAGGCCCAGAGGCAATGTTTTGAGTTGACCCACCCCAATATCTACTCCATCTGTGAACTGCTAACGTGCATGAAGTGGTTTGTTCAGCAGAACCAAACTGCAAGATGCCTATGACACAGGGTAACAACAGGGTATCAGGGAGGAGACCCAGTGAAGATCCAGTATTAATAATATAGCAGAAGCTAGAGGTCACAAGCTAAACCAGTTAATGACTAATTCTTTGCAATGAGTATTTCCAAGTAAAACTGTTTGGGAAAAATGGTATACTGTGACACACATCACCTTCCACATTGTGACCGTTTTATTCCCTTGTATTCTACTTTTTATTTTTGCTTTTTTTTTTTTTTGAGGGGTACAAGGGTGAAGAGCAGATATGGAAGGATGGGAAGATGAGTGGAAATGGCATGTATGATGAATAATCACTAAGAATCAATAAAACATTTTTAAAAGAAAACTTTTAAGGAAATTGTTGAAATTTAAACAGAGAATTAATTATATTATTTTACTAAGAGATTTGCTGAGTGAAATACTTAATCAGAGTCCAATAAAAGAGGACACTTAACGTTAGAAACTATATATTAAATATTTTAGTAGTAATGTCTAATGATATTTGTTATTTAGTTTTAAGTAGTTTCATAAAACACGTCTTAACCTATTCCCATTGAAATCATCTATTAAATCTATCATCTATCTTTCCAAAAATCCATCTCTATGACTATTATGGGTTTATATCATCTACGTCCAGAAAATAAAAAGTAATTGTGATAATACACTAATTGAGGAATCTAAGGAAAACATAGAATGGCAATTTGCTGAATTATTTCTTAAATGTTACTACCAAACATTGAAAGCAAAACTCAGAGGAACAGAAGCGCACTGAATAAAGAGGAATTTAAAACAAGCAATTAGCATCCAAAAATGATTATATTCACTACAGATGAATTTTCTCTAGGCTTCAATTTCCTACCAAAAAGATAAAAATAAAGCCAGTCTTGAAAGCGTTAATGCTGTACCGTAACTTTCCACACAGAGAGACTGAAATTATAAAACCTTTATTTTCTTTTTGGAAACAGCCATTGCTCTCAGAACAGCCAAGACAAATCAGCTTACTCAAGTAGCCCAATTGTGTATCCCTTTCAGACTGACGCAGCACACAGCCCCTCCCCTTATTGAAATGATTCTATTTTAAACTCTTGCACATAAGAATTCTGGAAGACCTTATTGCCTTTTCTTTGAACTCAAAGTTCTTCCGAGGCAGTAAAATTTCAATGGAACTTTTTAGTATTTGACAACTCTGGTTCAAAAACAGAAGACAAACATTTGATAAAACCATTTTCACTTTGTTTGGCTGTTCTGTTTCTTCATGCAGTGCATACTTCACCTGTCGCTATTCCATATTTATCTAGAGTCCTCAGGATAGTTAATGGGTATTTTGTAGACACTGAGACTCATATACAAGAAAAGAAATGACAGATTTGGAGAATCAAAGAATATAAGATGCTTCAGTTCCGACTGAAATGTATGTATTATGTAGTGGATAAGAATCTAGAACGCTCAGAATAGAAAGCAACATAATGCTTAGTATTGCAACCCAGTACCGTTTTAGGAACTTTCATATCTCCTGTGTTTTCCTTAATTTCCTTCCTTAGTAGCAAGAGCCTTCCTGGGGACTTTATAGTGACACAATTTCAGAATAATTATTATTCTAACTAGCAAATGAGGTTTTAGATTCTACAGGCAGGGTATTAATTGTTTCTTTCTGCTTCAGTGACAGTGACATGTGACCATATATTTTGTGTGTGTATGGGGGGAGGAGGTTATCCATACTAGCTGTGTTGCCATCTTAATATGTGTTGTCAATTCAGTAAGTATATGATGTAGTAGGCCATCATTTTGTCACATTATTGTTTGGGAAACATTTTGTTCACAAAAATATCTGCCACCCCAAAGCAGTTACTAAAGTACATACTCAAATGCTTTCAATTACTATTAAAATTTTAGTGCCAAATAGTATATTAATTTACATAACACCCTAATCTGGTCATTCCAATTATGATTGAAGAAAGCCCTAAACAACAGAGGTAAGGTCGTTTGGCCATAGGAGAGTGACTTCAGTTTAGATAACTTGGGTTGCGTTCTCCAACAGAAGCTGAGCAGAATGGACTGTTTATTAAACATCAGTATCACTCATATTGACTGCAAGGTAGAAACAATCCTTGTGTTCACAAATAATAATCAAACAAGCAAAACATATAAAACAGAAGAGTAGTCATCAGTAAAAATAGGTGAAACACTGATAATTCCATAACAAGAATAAATTATGATAGTGACAGAATAATGGCCCTTGTGGTGTTTCGTCAAATTAACACAAGCTAGACATATTTGGAAAGAGGAATCTTAATTGAGAAAATGCCTCCATACATAGAGCATATTGGCAAGTCTGTAGGAGCGTCTCCTGATTACTTACAAATGTGGGAGAACCCAATTCATTATGGATGGAGATATGTTCACCCATGTGGCCCTAGATGGTATAAGAAAGCATACTGGACAAGTTATGCAGATCAAGTTAGTAAGCAGTATCCCTCTAAAGCCTCTTCTTTGGTTTCAAAGTCCAGGTCCAGCTTGGAGTTCCTGCCTGACATTCCTATGATGGAGTGTGACCTGAAATGTGTAAGAGGAAATAAATCAAGTTGCTTTTAATCAGTCTATTTTTCACAGCAATAGAAACCCTATGACAACCCTGGACACAAGACACTAAGTGATAGAAACCAGTCACAGATGACCTCAACCGTAGAATTTCAGGAAAATTAGGACTGGTGAGGCTATCAAGACAGAAAGTAGATAGAAGGACTCCTCAAGCTAGAGGAAAATGGCTCCGATCCAGTGTTTCTCAACCTTCCTAATGCTGTGACATTTTAATACAGTGCCTCATATTGTGGTGATCCCTAACCACACTATTATTTTGTTGCTACTTTGTCACTATAATTTTGCTACTGTTGTGAATTGCAATATACATATCTAATATGTAAGATATCTGATATTCAGCAGCTGTGGGGCTCATGACCCGCAGGTTGAGAACCACTGCCTTAGGCGGTGGTGTATCTGTTCTCTTTAGCAATGTTTTATTGTAAAGCATTAAAAACCAGCTAACTGCACTATCAACATCAGTAGAAAAATTTTAAAAGTATATATTGTAAATTATGAAAACATACCAGCTAACTGGAGTCTAGAGGTATAGCTCAGGGATAAAGAGAATTTGCTGCTCTTGTAGAGTCCACAGCTCTCAAGATACATGACTCATTACCACCTGTAACTGCAGCTCTTTGGAACATAATACTTTTTTCTGGCCTCTACAGCCATTCACACCTGGTAAACACACATGTTTACGCGTGCACGTGCGTGCACTCACACACACACACACACACACATACAGAGAAAGAGAGAGAGAGAGAGAGAGAGAGAGAGAGAGAGAGAGAGAGAGAAACATTTAATAAAAAATCTATATCCTGGAAACAAACTAATTATAAGACATGCAAGTTATATTTTAATGGCACAGTTCTTTAAAAATAAAATAATAATTTTCTTAAAATCAATTGCTCCAAAATTAGACCCAATACTGTATATATTCAGAGAATATAAAATAACAGAGTGGAATTAAGTAACAATATTTAAATAAATTATGGAAGCAATGTGCAAAATATTCAGTGTGGGGACTTTTAAAACTTTCTTTTCTGGTTAATGTATATTAACAGTGACCCAATAGATATTTAAACTCTTGAATAAAGCACACTGGAGAAAGGGTCTTATAATAATTCACAAACATCACATTCTTGAATACAGTTAATTAGTTACATTGCTGTATGCTGTAGTTAAATGTTGCAGTGCTAGAACACAGTATCAGTACTTCCTATGGTGATCTTAAAACTTTCTTTTTCTGAAAGGAAATTTTTGTACCTTCCCTATAAGATGTAAAATGTTCTCTTTTACAAAAGGGACTTCATAACACTTGGAAGATTTCCTCAACTTTATGATTTCTGTGAAAGATACAACCATTTATTCTTTTTTTAATTTTTAAAATAATGAATTCTAGTTTTATACTGTCTATTCCTAATCATAATGGTTAAATGTCTAATAAATAACTAGAAAGAATTGTTACATGCAATCAAATTTAAGGATGATTCACAGATGTGAAGAAAGAGGAACTTTTGCTGCTGGTAAGTTGCAAATAAATCCATCAATTAAAGTAATCAGTTTGGAGGATCCTCAAAAAAATTAAAAATAGCATGTCCATGTGACTAATCTATTTCACTCTTGGGTGTATACCAAATAACTCAATGTCTAATACATGGAGATATTTGGAAGCCCTTGTTTATTGATGATTTATTTGCTACATCAAGAAAATAAAATGGACTTAGAAGTTCATCAGCAAACGAATTGGTAATGAAATCTGGAACATACATAAAATAAGGTTATTCATCTCTAGAGAAAAATAAAATCACTGAATTTACAGGAAAATTGATACACTTGGAATATTTAATGTCAATTGATGTCACACAGTCACAGAAAGCAAATGCCATATACTTTTCCTCCTATACATATTCTAGCCTACAATATATGCTGATGTATGTGTGTACACAAGAGTATGGGTGGGTAACAATATAATCTGTAGAAAAGAGAAAAGGAAATGGTAAATATTACAGGGTTGCCCCAGCCCGCGGGGGATTCTACAAGACCCTAGGAAAGGAGCCAAAGAAAGAAGGGACAAGAGACACAAAGGATGAGAGCAAGTCTGGGGTTCTGATTAAGCTCTGCAACTTTAATTTCAGGAGACAGGTTATATAGACACAGCAATACGGGAAGTTTAGGCAAGAGTCATTACTTAGGGCTATCCTACTATTGAATCCTCATTGTCTAAGACCATCCCACTGTCATATCCAGCACCCAGGGAATACCAGACGTTCTTTGATTTTCTGGGACCTGAGACCTGTGAACAGTGAATGTGCTTTCTTAACCTTGAACTGACTAGGCTTTCCAGAACAGCAAGTAATTTCCTGAGGTTCTCTTAGAACAGCATCTAATTTCCTGTGTTTGGCTCCCAGCACACGTTGAGAAAGATGATATGAATAAAATGATATAAAGCTATGTTTTTTCATATTACAACTTTGTCATACATTTTATTCTTAGAGTTAATGAGATAAGTGCAATAATTAGAATTGATAGTTATAATGTAATCTTCAGCATGCAGTGCTATGGTTTCAGTATGGCTCTTCTAACGGCATAGACATTCATTACTTGAGATGTGGAGACGTTTGGTTTGGTTACTCTCATTGGGTGATTTTTTTTTTTTTTTTAATTTAAACATTCCTTGTAAGAGAGTTTTAGTAACAAAACATTCAGAAACTCTTTATTTATGAAGGCTAGTTCTGGAAGGTGGAATACATACATACATGTTTCCAAGAAAAAAAAGTAACCCATCTACTACTTAGTTATTAAGCTTGTGAATCAGCTCGGCTAGATATCCCAATGGTACAATGATGGCCATTATAGCATGAGCACAAGCAATAGCTGTCTAATTGGCTTTAAGGCCAACTTAACACTATGGAGTTTGTGCGTGATTCTATTAACCTATCTAACTACCACAGGTAGAGAGGTTATGGACCTTCAAGCAAAACGTATGGCTACCATTTCCCTGATGTAGCACCTAAAACATTCTAAAAACTTATCCTTATCCCAAGGAATGTTATATTTGGAAGGGATGGGGCCTACTACTGAGATCACAACTGGTAAGTCTTCGGAGAATAAGTAATTGTGAAAATCATAGCTCCAAATAGTATATCTACAACACAATTCCTGTGCTAATGGTCCATGGAACAAATAAAGGGGAAAGCAAAGGAAGCAGAAAGATTGGAAAAGCCATAAAAACATGATTCCTGCTAACAGAATCTAGATACCACAGATATTCTGAAACCATGAAATTTCAACAATATGGTTACCAAAACGAGACCTGCATAATGATAACACCAGTCAATATACTAACAGGCTTGGGAGAAATTTCACAAGACCCCACCACTAAATGAAAATCTATAGGTAATCAATGGCAGCTGAGGGAAATATAATCAGTTTTCTCCAGGAATAAATCCCCTGGTAGGTTATCTCATTCCAAGTGTTTACCATTAAATCCATGTACATATGAGCAATATTAAATGGACACAGTACACACACAAACACACACACATATAAAATCATGAATTTGAGAGGGAGTAAGGTGAAGAGATGGTTGGATGCTGATGAAAAGAAGACATGTAAAATATATACTTCAAAATGTCAGTGTGTTCTGGGAGATAGTGCAATGGTCAAAGTAGTTAGCATGTGACTCTAAGAACTGGATTTCAAACACTCAGAACCCAGGTAAACACCGAGTGATCATAACATAACCTATAATTACAGTCTCAGAGCAAGATGACAGCAGGCACCCGAGAGAAGCTGCTTAACCAGACAAGCAGAATGAATTTTAGGTTTCACTGAGAGACTTTGCCTCAACAATAAAATTGAAGAATGATTGAAGATAGTATCAGACAAGTACGTAGGCCTATGTACACACACACACACACACACACAAACACATACACACGTGAAAACACAAAATATTTGTTTAGTAGATACATTTTTTCCTGTAGACTTGCACTGATTAGGATTAAGTTCTACCTAAGAAATTTCTACCTTTCCCACTCTATGACAAACTGGTGTCCAAATAACTTGCACTCTGCCACTTGCTATGCTTTAGAAAATAACCACTTTATTCCTTGTATTACTTTATCCCAGTAAAAATACACCAACATAAATCAGGAACATAAAAAAGGAAGTAAACGGCATTTCACAGTGACTGTAAAACTGAAATGTTTTCAGAATTTCTTTCATAGGAGTTGCTCCCTAAAACATACTTAAATCAGAGGCAAGTTAATAAGCTTGCTATTGAATAGACATCTCGAAACAACATTACAGTTTACTTCAAGGCAAATTCAACCAAATTGCTTTTTAAATTATTTTTAGTTATTGTTGTTTCTTGCATTTAAGATAATTAGGAAAATAACAAAAAGAGTTTGCTTCTCTCCCACAGAATATGTTTAATATTTATTTGGGAGTAATAATGACAGATCCCAACTGCACAAAAAGTTACAGCTAAAGTGCATATGGATTACGTTTTTGATTTTCATTGTGACATTTATGGTAGGTCACATGAAGCATTCATCCTATAAATATTAATTTGCTATTTTTTTTTTACATATATGCAATGCTGCCCTTAGTCCTATAGAGAAGATGAGTGACTGAATCACAATCTTCATAAAGGGAGCAATTTTGATAAAACAGTGAGGAATATAGAGAATACCAGCAAAATGTTTTTTTCGTTGGGCTTGATGCTTGAGGCTCCTCAGATGCTATTAAACCAATGACAACTACAGCAATCTATTGTCTTTGCCAAGAAAATAGAAGTAACTGACAACAGGGTACAATCTGAACAGTTTCTGTTTTCTGTTTTGCGGTTGCCAAGTTAACTTCTTCATAGAAAATAACTTCCAAACATATATCTAGTATGAGGGAAGGTGATCTGTGCCAAGTCTGGTAGCTGTGCATGTCCCTCTAGACAGAGGTCTCTGAATAACAGTTGTTTTGCGTATTTGAGAAGTCTGGTTTATAGACTAAGGCAATGTGTTGTGATGAACAAACTAATCCAGCATCTTAAACCCAGAGAGAGTGTTACTCTTCCACTAATTGTTCAAGGAGCTGAGAGTTTCCTCTTACTATCTTCAAGACTGGGGAATGGAAGGAGACAGTATATGCTTTAAGAAAGAAAATGTAAACTCACAGTGGTCTCATCTGGAAAGAGATATAAAGTTCTAATATCACCCTTAAAAATGCATCTAATCCTCCAGAGACTAGAGGCCACAGGGAAGGGGAATGCCTAGTGGGAGGGGAGCACCCTCTCAGAGGCCGGGGGGAGGAGCCACAGGTGAGGAATTGTGGGAGGGGGCAACAACTGGAATGTAAATCAATAAAATAATTTTTAAAAATAAGGATTGAAAAAAGAAATTTGTTGGTGTTAAAAGATTTTCTTGTTCTTTAAGTAAAACTTTTGTGTGAATTTATCTTGTGACAGATGATGAGCAAGATGGTATGCAGGACAAAGAAGTGTCTTTGCCTCCAAGAACATGGGAAAGTCCAGGGGCAAGAGGACATGAATTTACCTTTTGTTCCAGATGGTGTAGGTGCTTTTGAATAAATTCTATATGTCTTGTGTTAAAGTTGTGGACAGGAAAATAGAACAATTCCAAAATTAAGAATTGTTTTTGATGACTCATTCATCAAAGACTAAAGGACTTACAACAGCATTCACACACAACCTTACGAAAAATGGATATTTGGTACTTTATAACTTCATATGAGAAAATATTTTAGATACCATAACATTTTTCAAGCATACGTGATATTGAAATATATTCTATTCTTATTTTGTGACTATTTCTCCAAGAATATAAAACGGTTCACTTTTGCTTTGGTAATAAAATAAGCCCTGATGAGCCAGCAGCACTACCATCAATGTCCTAGCTGTTAAGACAGAGGAAGATAATTTTACTTGATCTCCAGAATGAAATTAGTAGTTATTTTTGAGAATGGAAAATGAACTGAAGTGGTGGCTCACGCCTTTAATCCCAGCACTTGGGAGACAGAGGCAGAGGCAGAGGCAGAGGCAGAGAGGCAGAGAGGCAGAGGCAGAGGCAGACGGATTTCTGAGTTTGAGGCCAGCCTGGTCTAGAGTGAGCTACAGGACATCCTGGGCTATACAGAGAAACCCTGTCTCAAAAAAAAAAAAAAAAAAAAAAAAAAAAAAAAAACAAACAAACAAAAAACAAAACAACAACAAAAAAATTAAATATTAAAAAAAAGAAAATGAATTGAATGCTATTTTATGGCAATTATTCTAATAAATATTTGTGTATATATGCATATATAGTATCCATACTATCTACATGTGTATAGTATAGTATAATATAGTATAGTGTAGCATAGTGTGTGTGTGTGTGTGTGTGTGTGTGTGTGTGTGTGTGTGTGTTGGGTAACATCAAATATGTACCTTAGTTGAGGTTTCTGTTGCTGTGGTAAAACATCTTGACCAAGGAAACTTGGGGAGGAAAGGGTTTATTTCATGCCTATGTATCCTTATCACAGTACACCATGGAAGAAAGGGTAGAAAACCACAGCAAGAAACTGATAGGGAGGAGAAAAGGATAACATGATCAGGTATTGGTTGTAGGGAAGGACTGAAGCCCTGAGGGTCAGCAAAAAGAATGGAAGCAGGCAAATTCAGGAGGTAGGAGGAGGAGGGAAACTCCAGAATGTACCAGAGACCTGGGAGGTGAGAGACTCTCGGGACTCATAGGGAGGAAATTTAGATCAAAAGACCTACAGTAGGGAGAACCCACTGCCAGCAGAAAGACATGACATCGAGAGGAAGGATGGGGTTGCCATCCCACAGTCAAAAATTCTGGCCCAAAATTGTTCCTGTCTGAAAGAACTTCAGGGACAAAAATGGAGAAGAGCCTGAGGAAAAGGAGGTCCAGTGACAGGCCCAAATTGGGATCCAGCTCAAGGGGAGGCTCCAAGGCCTGACACCATTACTAAGGCTATGGAGTGCTCAAAAAATAGGACCTATCATGACTGCCATCCAAAGAAGCCAACAAGCAGATGAAAAAGTCACATGTAGTTATTTACACCCGACCAATGGCTAGAAGCTGCTGACCCTTGTGGTTGAATTAGGGAAAAGCTGGAAGAAGCTGAGGAGGATGACCCTATAAGAAGATCAGCAGTCTAAACTACCCTGGAACCCCAAGAACTCTCAGACACTAAGCCACCAACCAGGCAGCATACACCAGCTGATATGAGACCCCCCCAACACATGCTGGTTCTGGACTCAGTCAGAGAAGATGCACTTAAGACTGGAGGCCCCAGGGAGTGGGAATGTCTGGCCTGGTGGGGGTGGGGGTAGGGAGTGGGGACATCCTTTTGGAAATGTGGGTAGGGGAGTGGCAGAGGGAGGTTTGGGATGTGGAACAGTCAGAAGGTAGACCAGAAGGGGGATAAAGTCTGGATTGTAAGAAAAGATTAAAATAATTTTTTTTTAAATTAAAAATTTAAAAAAAGAAACTGGAGGCAGGATCTTATTAAAGGCTATGGAAGAAACTGCTTACTGGCTTTCTCCTCATGGCTTGCTCAGCCTGATTTCTTACAGCACTTGCCCAGGGTTCCCTCACTGTCCAGCATTGCCTTCAGTTATCTGGACCTTCCCATATCAGGCATCAAGAAGATATATCACATGATTGCCTGCAGACTGATCTTGTGGGGGCATCATTTCAATAGAGGTTCCATCTTCTCAAATGACTCCAGCTGTGTCAGGGTAACATAAAACTATCCAGAATGTAGGTATTGGTACATATTAGATATTAAATATGTAAACATATATATATTTCCTGTCTACATAGTCATTTATCATATGTAAGTAATTGCCTACAATGTTTCCAATTTATATATTTTTGGAGTTCAATTCAGCTGTCATTTCAGCAATAACAGATTTCCTACAATTCAATGATACTGAAGGAAACGTATTGCCCTCCCAAAAGGGAAACAGCAAAGGGCGTAATTCATATAGCTATGAGTGATTCAATGATATGAACTTCCTAGCTAAGCCAATTAACATTGATCCAAGTACATTTAATCAGAGTTCAGTAATGCCAACAATTCAATTAAGCTCAAGATTCCATAAAAGCTATATTTTGTTATCAGATGACATGAAATGATGCTTTATTTTGATCTTTTCTTTCTTTTTAAAGGAAGAACAGACTGCAAGCTTGGAGGTATTCCAGTAATTCAAAATATTCAGTGTAGATAAGTTATTACCCAACAATCTGAAAACAAAAAATTGAGCATAGTACATAACATTTTAGACAGATTCAGAGATAATTAAGCAATATGCATAACTGAGTCTGGGGAACCCATTGGAGACTTCAGAAATAAGATGTGGAGATTCTATTTATGTTTAATTATTCTGTAAATTATAAAAATAATGCTCAATAATTTCACTTACATTTAATTAAGGGTAATAATATAACATAATATTCCTTAGAAAAAAAATCAAATTTTCTAGTTTGACAAGAATTTTCTAAGTTTGAAAATTCAATGTACCAGAGCCATATTATAAAAGTTTCTTGTGAATAATCTTTATCTTCTAGGGTTATCAAGAAATGCACAGTCCCAAGAAAAACTGAGAATATAGTAACTCCATTGCTGAGGTCCTTGTGAAAGTGAGTATGTCTATAACATAGAAAACTGCCATAATCACAACAGACTATTTAAGGAGAATTTTGAAGCTTGCTCTTCAGTTCCATGACTACTTCAAAAATGCTTTTTCTAGTTTAGAGTATTTTAATTTTACTACTCACCATTCAAATAATAAAGACCATTTAATTCAAAATTTCAGAAGCTGACAGATCCCATGATTCTATCCTGTGGGTAGAATCCACTTGAGCATGACAAGTGACTGCTCCCATGTTGATGATTCTGTTTGCCACGGTTTAATGTTTGAGAGTCTATATGCATAACAGTTTTCATTGTATACTTGTATGCATGAATGATTGTATTCATGTGTGTGGATGTATGTGTTTCTGTTTCTTTGTTGATTTTTGTCAGAACTGTAAATTATATCAATATACCAGGTTTATTTTGTATATACCCAGATGTTTTATTCACCCAAACACCATAATTTCTAGATAAAAGAGGGCAATTTTGTATTGATGAAAGAAATTAATGTTCTGGGAAGTGATCACCTGCTCCTACAGACATCAGAGACGGAAGCTCTACAGTCCTCCTCAGATCTTCCTTATTCGTGGACTCGTTTGTGTGGGCTTCCAGATTGTACTCATTATAGCTAGCCTACATTTGCAAGTAGCTCTTCCTGTACTTTATCATTTTAGTATATCATTTTATCTGAAGAGGTTTGAAATTAAGATGCTGTGGGAACAACATATGTGTGACTTTCATCTGAAGCATGGGCATCTTGACTGATTAATCTGTAATGTCTATGATAATTTTGGTGTTTAGTATCTGAAGTGAATTGCAATACTGTTGCTTGATGTTAAAACTCAATATAAATATATGTTGATTATTCAGAAAGAGGTGTTTCTTATGTACTTTTCTTTACCTTACAACTCTTCTGTCCTGAAAATTCCCATTGTATATGCTGCCTATTCTGTTTCTCTAAAAATATACTTGGAATTATATGCAAATGGTACACTTATGATAGGAATCTTAATTAAGATGAAATAGAAATTTCTTTTTATATTTCGATTGTTTCTTTATTTTGTACTAAGACAAAAATGTGCCCTCTATTTTATACTTAATAAAACCAAGTGCTGAAATTATACACTTACAGGGGGTAGGTGGGTGCTTTGTGGTGAAAGAGGTCTCAGTAATATTTGAATGGACCTGTGTGAAGACATCATGGCTGTTAGCATCTGTCTAATCTCCACCCCACAGTTATGTGGCAACAGCCAGGTAGGTCTGTCCCACCATAAAAGGGGCTGCTTACCCCCTTCTCCCTCTCTTACTCTCTTATTCTCTTGATCTGCCTCTTGCTTCTTGCTTCTCCCCTCCCCCTCTCTCCACGTGGTCATGACTGGCTTCTACTTCTCTTCTCTGTCTCTCTCTCTCTGTCTCTCTGTCTCTGTCTCTCTCTGTCTCTGTCCGTCTGTTTCTCTCTCTCTCTCTCTCTCTCTCTCTCTTCTCTCTCTCTCTCTCTCTCTGCCTCTCTCTGCCTCTACTACCCTCTTAATTCCCCCTCCCCATGCCTTGAATAAACTCTATTCTATTCTATACCAAGATGTGGCTGGTCCCTCAGGAGAAAGGGATGACCCATCATGGGCCTGCTGAGACATCCCCTTCCCCTATACCTCACCACACATACCCACACCACATATTCCATATCTCGTTATATTTTTTATAAACACATCAATGGCAGAGAGTGCATGAGAAGGCAAACTGCTCACCTCCTGGCTTTCAGAAAGAACAAACAGAAGAGGTTGTGGCTCAAATATGTTTGATGGGTATTTCTAATAGCCTAACTTTGCTCTATCAAGCACCTTTAACTTTCATTCACCCCTCATAATGCTCTAGATTAGAAAGCAGGCTTACAAGACATAAACCTAAGATTCAAACTGTAGCCTTTTTAAAAGGAACAACTTAAACACCCAGATTATACTGTAAGGATCTGTCTTTTATCACACTTGTATTTTAACTAGAACACAAAGTGATTGTAATAGGACTGACTTTCTTTATGAGTATACACTCCATGAAAACTGGGAAAGCCAATGATTTATACAGAATACTCATAAGAAGGATGCTAGTCCATAAGATAACATCCATGACTGGTCACAAACATGTTAATGAGTGATTCACTGTAATGGGTGGTTGGGTTATAATCATATATGTTTCATAATGATATACTTGGCAAATACCTTTTTTATTTTCACTTTAGAACCTTCTCTAATAATTTTCAGGGTAGCAATTTTGAAGGCCCTGAATGAGTTTATTTATAATGAAGTTAAAGCCATTAAATAATTAGAAAGGCTAGAATATGCTGTACAGTCTCTGATGATATAAATGATTATTAATGTTTGTTCTTGACACAGAGAGCTTCTGCAACTAATACTGTTAGCTTTGCTATTTTTAGAATTATAGATACGTTTGTAAAGAGGGTAATGTTTCAAGGGAAATTTTGCTGCATGCAATTATTCCCTGTCTTTGTTAACCAAGCTCTTGAGCACTTAACAAAATAATAGGTTGAAAGTATAAGAAATTATTTTTTACTACAGGTGATCAGAGCTCCTATTTCAGCTCTCCTTCATTCTCAGACTTTTCCCTAAGTTGACAATCAATCCATCTGCATTCCTAGTAATTAGTGGAGAATCTGTCATCTCTCAATCTGTCAGTGTAAGGATTTGGATGGAACAGTTGCCAAGACTGTGGAGAATCACAGTATGTCTGTAGTGTAGTTTGCAAGTGAGAAAAGCTGCAGAGTCTGTAAACTAGGGTGGGATTTTACTCACCTCCTCCAATTTCACCTTTATGCTAAAGGGACCTAAAGCACACATTAGGTCACTCAGGGAAGCCAGAAAGAAGCATGCCATTCCCCAGAATTCTTTGGTTGATAGCTACATCTATGTGATGTAATCCATTTTATTTATTCTTCTTTCCACAATTTGAACCTCAGTCCATTTCCAGGTAGATGACCCTTTAATCTACAATATTAAAAGAAACTGAAGAGAGGGAAGAGGCAGGAATAGAACGAGAGATAGACAGGAAAGAGAGAGAGAGAGAGTTAAACCACCTTCTTTCTAATTAGGTGACTTTTTGATGTGGTTAAGACTCTAATCAGGGAATTAGGTATTTATTCATTATCTGAACCACGGACAACTAAATTTGTTTGGTGACTGTTGTCACTACCAACTTTAATTATTTCTAAATATATAAAATTTACTAAAACACAAGCCTTAGTGCAGTTATTCGATGTGCAATGCCATAACTATAACTGGCTTATTTCCATTGATTATGTTTGTTTTTCTTGATCCCCACCATTCTACATTTGTCCCTCACCTGAGCAAGTATGACCTAGCTCCAAGGAACACTTAATACTTTTTACATCACAGCTTTTAAGAACATAATATCTCCCTGCCTCCACTTTTACTGTTTTCTGGCTAAAGACAGTGAATTTAGATTTACAGAAGAAAGTATATGTCTTGTCTACCGTTTTTGAATGTTACATTTATCTAGTAAAGTTTTTAAATACTTTAAAATTGAGTACTATATATCTGAAGTGAGCAATTGGGAATCAAGATGTTCTAAATTTCTTCCTGATTGACTGATTTCTGCTAGTCATTTAATTAATAAGAGATCAATCCCATTACTTCACTCAATATGTCAATAGTATAAATCAAAGAGAACAAAGGGCTCAATAGAATACCATTTGTTATATACTATATAAAAGCATTTCTGAATGTTTACATGCTTTATTGATTATTTTTAATGTTCAGATATTCCTTAGATTATCTTGGCTTGACAAACTGAAATTCTTATATAATTGTTGGCATGCAAACATTTCAGGGCTTAAAATAGCATCACTTAATCCTTTCTTTTTGTGCTTAAAAGAATGAATAATGGAGTCTCATTTGATCATAAGGAGAAATTAAGTATGTTCTGGACAATGGATACAAGTATATGTCATCATGTTAAATGAAATAAACTAAATATGAAAAGGCAATATTGCATGATTTCTGTCAGTTTGAGATACTAGAATTCTTTTCCTTATCATAAAAGTACATATGAAAACAGAGGAGTAAGAAATCAAAGGATTTTTATACACATGCAAGCAAACAGACATGCATGCACACACAAACAACACACATATGGACTATATATGAATAGATATTCAATTTATATTTTATTTAGTGAGGAAATTTCTTAGGAATTAAATGAATAGCAGAAATCAGTCAACAAATAAGAAATTTAGAACATCCTGATTCCTTACCACTTTCTTCAGTGTCCAATACTCTTTCAATGTATTTCAAAAATTAGATCAAAAGTAAATAAGTGGATGAGGTAAAGGGTAGAGAGGGCTAATGGTAGACAATGGTAGGGGTTGAGTATGGCCAGAGTATAAGATGTACTTGAAGTAAGTTGTCTATATGAAAGCCAACAATGTAAAGATAGATATATATCAATAAAAATGTAAAAAACAAGTTTGCATAGACTACTGATAACAGATGAGGAGAACATTGTTCAGATTTTGTCATTCAAGGGCAAGACAGATCAAGGAATGGATACAGAAAATGTGGTACATTTACACAGTGGAGTACTATTCAGCTATTAAAAACTTAATGAAATTCTTAGGCAAATGGATGAAACTAGAAAGTATTTGACTGTGTGAGGTAACACAGTCAAAAAGAAACACACATAGTATGTACTCGCTGATAAGTGGATATTAGCCCAAAAGCTCGGAATACCCAAGATACAATTCACAGACCATATGAAACTCAAGAAAGAAGACGAAAATGTAGACGCTTCAGTCCTTTTTAAAAGGAGGAGCAAAATACTCAAGGGAGAAAATACGGAGACAAAGTGTGGATCAGAGACTGAAGGAAAGGGACATTCAGAGACTGCCCTACCTGGGGATCCATCCCATATACAGACACCTAATCCAGACAATTTTGTGGATGACAAGAAGTGCTTGCTGACAGGAGACTGATATAGCTGTCTCCTGAGAGACTCTGCCAGAGCCTGACAAATACAGAGGAAGTTGCTCACAGCCAACCATTGAACTGAGCTCAGGGTCCCCAATAGAGGAGTTAGAGAAAGGGCTGAAGGAGCTAAAGGGACTTGCAACCCATAAGAAGAACAACAATATCAACCAACCAAAATCCCAGTACTCCCAGGGACTAAACCACCAACCAGAGAGTACACATGGAGAGACCCATGGCTCCAGTCGCATATGTGGTAGACGATGGCCTTTTCAGGCATCAAGGGGAGGAGAGACCTTTGGTCCTGTGAAGGCTCAATGCCCCAGAGTAGGGGAATGCCAGGGCGGGAGGCTGGAATGAGTGGATGGGTCAGGGAGCACGCTCACAAAAGCAGAGGGGGTGATGGGATACGGAGCTTCAGAGGGGAAACCGGGAAAGGAGATAACATATAAAATGGTAAATAAATTATACAATAAAAGACAAAATAGGAATAAAAAATAATTCAAAGGCAGACTGCTTCATAATGAGTTGGAGGCAAATCTATGCTATATGAGACCATGTCTCAAAAATCTGTTACAAAGTATGGCAATGGGCATTTGTAGCCTGAAAAACAAAGCTGTCACAAAATTTGTCACTGCTTGGCAAAAAATAAAAATACTGCATATAGTTTGTTTTATAGAAATTATAGATAGATAGATAGATAGATAGATAGATAGATAGATAGATAGATGATAGATAGATAGATAGATAGATAGATAGATAGATAGATAGATAGATAGAGACAGAGAGAGACAGAGAGACAGAGAAACAGAGAGAGGCAGAGTATACATATATGTGAAGATAAGTATCAATAATCAAAAAGAGGCTATTAACTTGAGAGTGGGTGGACATGGGATAGAGTGAAAGACAGACTCCTGGGAAGGGCTTGAGAGAGAAATGGGAAAAGAAGAACATGATGTAATTCAATTTTATTCAAAATTATATTTCAAAAGTCATTATAGAAATGGAATCTGACATTGGCCAAGGACAAGGAAATGGTGGGCTTCAGGCAGGAATCTGACATTAGGCTAGAATAAAGAAGTAATTTCAGGCAGGAATCTAAATCTTAGGCTAGAACAAAGAAGTAGGCTTCAGGCATGAAAATGAATTTGAGTTAGGACAGGGAAGTGGGCTCAAATATTTTGGCCATCCTGATAAGCCCTTAGAAACAATGATCATGGGAGTGACCATGGGACTTTGTTTATTGCCTTGCTTTTTCTTTGACTATTTGTGTTTATTGTCTTGCTTGTTCCTTGACTATTTCCATCTGTTATATTGCTAGTTCCTCAACCTAGAACTGACTTTAATACTTGCATGTAATTAAACTGGTATAAAAGCAGATTGGGAAAAAATTTAAAAAAATCATTAATGCTAGACCATGTATTCTTGCCTAAAGTATCTATATCAGTTCAGGCTGAAAACTATACTAAGAGGAAAAGGAAAGCTACCATAAAATCAATAGAAAAATAAGTTATTAACATTAACAAACTACTTAAAATAGTTAGATTCTGTAAAGTACCATCTTTCTGTGAATAAATATATATTATAGAATATAGTCATTTTATAAAATTTTATTAAAACTTAGGTACAGATAAAAATATGTTTCAGGCATTTAATGTCATAGAAAATTTTACTTCTTATAATTTGTTTGGAATTATGTGCTTTAATGAAAGTTATAGTTATTTTTACTTAAGAAAAGAAGAAAGAAAGAAAGAAAGAAAAGAAAGAAAGAAAGAAAGAAAGAAAGAAAGAAAGAGTGATCATAGGAGTGAACACGAGACTTTCTTTACTGCCTTGCTTGCTTGTTCTATGACTATTTGTTTTTTTCTTGCTTGTTTCTTGACTATTTGCATCTATTGCATTGCTAGTTCCTCAATATAGAACTGACCTTAATACTTGCATGTAATTAAAATGGTACAAAAGCAGATCGGGAAAAAATTAAAAATAACAATATGAATATTTAAACGAACCTCAGAAAATTGCCTAGAATGGACTATAAACCAGTCAGTCACAGTCATAGTCTGTCTGTCTGTCTGTCTGTCTCTGTCTCTCTCTCTGTTAGTGTGTGTGTGTGTGTGTGTGTGTGTATCTGTTGACACCTAAGATAATAGCTGGTGAGATTGTTTAGAAATAGCTATCGATTTGCAGTAGAACATGTGATGAAACAAGGGAAGTTCATTTAATTAGAAAATAGCATCTTTTTGCTTTTACATCCAAATGAACAGCATTTTGAGTTCTTGAAATTGATTAGGAATTAGTGCAAACAATTAGAAAACTTCTTCAGACAATTAGATTTAATTAAGGCTTTTGGAGCTCAACTTCACTGATGTGTTTGTCTTTATTAACTTTGTCTTCCTTTTGCCCTCTATGCCCCATCACTGTTCTGCCTGTCAGTGCTTCAGACAATGCAACAATGGCTCTCAAGTCATGGCAAATGCCTCTGCTTTTCTCAATGTCAGCACATTAAGAAAAAAAAAATCACCCATATTCTCCCCAATCTTCTGAATTCAGAGACCTAGCCATTGTATTGCCTCTAATATATATTGAGAGGTACTAGTTTTTGAGATAGCTTTCACATACCTCTTTTGTTTTTATTCTAAATGCGTTGTTACCTCTGTTTCTGATTTTTAGTTTCAGAGAATGCTTAAATTCATCCACAGTTCTAGAGATAAAAAAGGGGGTTGGAGCTATTTTGTTAATATTAACCCCTCATCTAGATTATTTAATGTAGTGCAGAGAGCTGTTATCATTGCATGACACAAAGGGTGCCTGTCTGCTGGTTTGTGCTTTGTGTTCAGAATGCAATGCCCACCTCTGAAATGATGATAAAAACTCTCTAATTATCTTGTTCTCTGTACGTTATAATAGTGTCTGACTTTATCCTCTATTTTTATAATCTGAAAAAAAAGTCAGAATAATCTGTTTAGTAGAGGTATAGATATATAGATATATATTAGAATAAAGTATGACCTTTGTAAAGAATGCCTTGGGAATATGAATGAATGATTTTGGTGTTTTCCTGTGATGCTTATAGTCACTGGATGAAACATACATAATGAAATGAAACACTGAATGGGAATTTTTATGAATATCTCACTATTTAATTTCCAACTTCCCAGCCATTAGCATTTCAAATAACTACCAATAAAGCATCATGTTAGACTAAGAAATTATCTTAATTTTTAATTAATTGTTAGGAATTTAGAAATATTCTAGTAATTAAGACTACATGCAAGTTAATATATCATGTTTAAAAGTAGATTTTTCAGAGATGACGTAAAAGAATAAGGACACTGAATCACATTTGAGTGCACATCCATAGAAAATTTAATGAAATTAGGAATATGTAAATAAACTCATGTCACCTTATTGCCTTACTCCCATAATGGTCTCCAGTGTTTTCCTGAACACTCTCAAGTCATGTACAAAACTGGCTATGGCTAGATATTTCCAACTCCACAAACTTATACCTTTCTACTCATTGCTTCAACTTCCTTGACGTTTGGAATATATGTTGCTTCTTTGTTCCATACCATTTATTTCTTCATTCTGCAATGGTATTTCTGAGATCTCTCCTGGTGCTCAGGACCTGCCCGATATGTCTTGCTCCACTTTTGGTGTCTGCCTCTTTGTCAACTCACCTACCAGCTACAAAATAGAACCAGGATATTGATTTTTAAAAAGAAAATAACAACTTCCTCTTTGACTATTATGTGCCATAAGGGGTCCTGAGCCCCTGGGTAGAGAATATATAGAATTTGAGTTTCTTGGTCTTTGATATCCTAGCAATGACTATGAATTATGTTTGTGTTTGTAGAGAGATCTAAGTTGGCGAATGTTATAAACAAAGAATGATTAACAAATAAATAAGTTGAAATACTTGTTGGAGTGTTAAAGGGGTCATGATGGCTACATTGATATGAAAAGACTAAGATTCATTTCATTAAATTTATAGTAGTGTATAGTGGAGAAGTAGTTAAACCACTATGATTCCTGGTGAGTCATGCATGAGCTACACCCACCCAAAAGCTCTGGATTTACTAGTGAAAGATGAACATGCAAGCTAATTTTGATATGCCTTGACTAGCTCAATGACTGGTACTTCTACACCTCCCTGCAGCTAACAAACACTCCACTCCAATATTCCTGACTTAATATCTTCTAAATTTATATTTTATGCCCCACCCCCTTAGGGTTGCTTTCTATTTCCATCTACATTGCAGGATGATTTCTCTCCTTCAGCTCTTACATCTGATTCTTCTGCCTCTGTGTCATGGCGATTCTCCCTTCTTCCTCTCTACTGCGGCCCCTTGCCCACACAGTCTAAAAGTCCTCTGTCTCACTGCCCAGCCATTGACTGTATGGGCAATTCTTTATTACCAATCAAAGCGAGCTGGGGGCAGGGATCCTCAGGTATGGAAGCATGGATTTGGGGAGTCAAATTAAGACATAGCATTAGAACCAAATCCCAACAGTATTGCTTCACTTCACTTGTGATGATTTAACTTTGCATTTTGATCAACAGTGTTTTGAAGACGTTTCTGATGTGTAGCAATTAACAATAGGCATGAAGTTATTGTATAGTCAAGTGGCTTTGCTCATAGTATACTTTGCCATGTACCATTTTATTTACATATGCCAATTACTAGGCTTCCGGGGAGTTAAGTTTTCGAATGAATGACACAATTGTGAGTATACGAAGAAACGTTTGAGTTGTAATATTGTAAAATTAAATGTGTTCTTCTTGTTCATACAAAATTTTAACAACTGGTGATACTGTAACAAATATTAAATATATTTTAAAATAGGTTTTGAATAATGTAATCGGCCCTGCATAAATCAAATCATCACACCCTGTTGATGTCTTTTATGTTGCGCTTTGATATATTTAAAAGAATATTAATGAAAATATTATCTATTGAAATATATATATATATTAGAGATAGACGATAAATGGTGGAGAGGCCTTTTCGGGGCATAAGGGGGGGAGAACCTTTGGTCCTGTAAAAGGCTAAAAATTGCCCCAGATAGGGGAATGCCAGGGCGGGAGGCTGGAATGAGTGGATGGGTAGGGGAACGTCACAAAAAGCAGGGGGTGATGGGGAAAAACGGAGCTCAGAGGGAAACCGGGAAAGGAATAACATATAAAATGGTAAATTAAATTAACAATAAAAGACAAAATAGGAATAAAAAATAATTAAAAAGGAAAGACTGCTTCCCATAATGAGTTTGGGGGCAAATCTTTAATGAGCCATGTTCAAAAATCTGTTCCAAAGTATGGCAATGGGCATTTGTAGCCGAAAAACAAAGCTGTCACAAAATTTTGTAATGCTTGGCAAAAAATAAAAAAATCATATAGTTTGTTTTATGGGAAAATTATAGTTAGATAAGATAATAGATGATAGATAGATAATAGATGAAGATAGTAGATAGATAGATAGATAGATGGAAATGATAGATAGAAATGGAGAGAGACAGAGAGCAGAGAAACAGAGAAGGCAAGTATACATTTAGTGAAGATAAGTTCAATAATCAAAAAAAGGCTATTAACTTGAGTGGGGTGGGACATGGGATAGGTAAAGACAAAACTCCTGGGAAGGGCTTGAGAGAAAATGGGAAAAAAAACATGTTTGGGTAATTAAATTTTTTAACAAAATTTTTTCAAAGTATTATAAAATGGATTCTGACATTGGCCAAGGAAAGGGAAATGGTGGGGTTCGGGCAGGAATCTGACATTAGGTAGAATAAAAAAAGTAATTTCGGCAGGAATCTTATCTTGCTAGAACAAAGAAAGGCTTCAGGCAGAAAATGAAATTTGAGTTAGGAAGGAAGTGGGCCAAATATTTTGGCCATCCGATAACCCTTAGAAAATTGATCAGGGGGAGGACCATGGGACTTTTTTTTATTGCCTTTGTTTTTCTTTGACTTTTTGTGTTTATTGTCTTGCTTTTTCCCTTATATTTCCATTGTTTTATTGCTAGTTCCTAACCTTAGAAATGAACTTTAATATTTTGAATGTAATTAAACTGGTTTTTAAAAAGGGCAGTTGGGAAAAAATTTAAAAAAAATCATTTTAAGTTAAAAAACCCAATGTATTCTTGCCTAATTTATCTATATCAGTTCAGGTGAAAACTATAATAAGAAAAAAAAGGAAAGCAAACCAAAAAATCAATAAAAAAAAAATTTTTTAAAAATTTAAACCCCAAATTTCTTAAATTTTTAATTCTTTAAATACCTCTTTCTGGAAATAAATTTTATTATAAAAAAAATATAGTCTTTTTAAAAAAATTTATTAAAATTAGGTACAGAAAAAATATGTTTTCAGGCCTTTAATGCCCTTAGAAAATTTAACTTCTTATAATTTTTTTTGGGGAAAATTATTCTTTAATGAAATTTTTAAGTTATTTTTTTACTTAAAAAAAGAAAGAAAAAGAAAAAAGGAAAAAAAAAGAAAGAAAAAAAAAAGAAAAAGAAAGAAAGGTGATAAATAGGAGTGAACACGAGCCCTTTCTTTATCCTTGCTTGCTTTTTTTCTATGACTATTTTTTTTTTTTTTTGCTTGTTTCTGACTATTTCCCAATCTATTGCTTTTGTTAGTTCCTCAATATAGAACGCCCTTAATACTTTTGCATGTAATTAAAAGGGTAAAAAAAGCAGTTTCGGGAAAAAATTAAAAAAAACAATATGAATTTTTTTAAAGGAACCCAGAAAATTGCCTAAAAAATGGACTAAAAAAACCGGGTCAGTCACAGGTCTAATTTCTTGTCTTGTCTGTCTTGTCTGTCTCTGTCTCTCTCTCTGTTGTGTGTGTGTGTTGTGTTGGTGTGTGTATCTGTTGACATAACCTAAGTTAATAGCTGGTGAGTTTGGTTTAGAAATAGCTATCGATTTGCAGTAGAAACTTATGAAACAAGGGAAGTTAATTTAAATTGAAAATAGCATCTTTTGCTTTTACAATCCAAATGAAAGCATTTTGAGTTCTTGAAATTGATTGGAATTAGGCAAACAATTGAAAACTTCTTCGGGACAATTAGTTTTTAATTAAGGCTTTTGGAAGCTCAACTTCAATAAAGTGTTTGTTTTATTAACTTTGTTCTTCCTTTTTTGCCCTCATCCCCTTAAATTTTTCTGCCATTCATTTGCTTCAGACAATTGCAACAATGGCTTCAAGTCATGGCAAATGCCTCTGCTTTTCTCAATGGTCACCATTTAAAAAAAAAAAACACCCATATTCTCCCAATCTTCTGAATTCAGTACCTACCATTGTATTGCCTCTAATTTTATATTGAGGGGGTAAAGTTTTTGAGATGTTTTCCCAATACCTTTTTTGTTTTTTTCTAAATGGTTGTTACCCCCTGTTTTCTGATTTTTAGTTTAGAAAATGCTTAAATTCATCCACAGTTTTTGAGATAAAAAAAGGGGGTTGGAGCTATTTTTTTTAATATTAACCCCTCATTAGATTATTTAAATGAAATTTGCAGAGAGCTGTTTCATTGCTACAAAAAAGGGTGCCGGGCTCTGGTTTGTTCTTTGTGTTCAGAATGCAATGCCCACCTCTGAAATGATGATAAAAACTCTCTAATTATCTTGTTCTCATGTCGTTATAATAGTGTCTGACTTTATCCTCTATTTTTATAATCTGAAAAAAAAGTCAAATAATCTGTTTAGTAGAGGTATGATAATAGATATAATATTAGAAATAAAGTATGACCTTTGTAAAGAATGCCTGGGAATATTGAATGAATGATTTTGGTGTTTTCCTGTGATGCTTATAGTCACTGGATGAAAACATAATAATGAAATGAAACACTGAATGGGAATTTTTATGAATATCTCACTATTTAATTTCCAACTTCCCAGCATTAGCATTTCAAATAACTACCATAAAGCATCATGTTAGATAAGAAATTACTTAATTTTAATTAATTGTTGGAATTTAGAAATATTCTAGTAATTAAGAGCTACATCAAGTTATTATACATTTTTAAAATAATTTTTCAGAGAGAAGTTTAAAGAATAAGGACACGAATCCATTTGAGTAATCCATAGAAAATTTAATAAAATTAGATATGAAATAAACTCATGTCACCTTATTGCCTTACTCCCATAATGGTCTCCAGGTTTTCCTGAAACCTCTCAAGTCATGTACAAAACTGGCTATGGCTAGATATTTCCAACTCAACAAACTTATACCTTTCTACTCATTGCTTCAACTTCCTTGACGTTTGGAATATATGGTTGCTTCTTTGTTCCCAACCATTTATATTTCTTATTCTGCATGGATTTCTGAGACTTCCTGGTGTCAGGACCTCCCGATATGTTCCTTGTCTCCACTTTTGGGTCTGCCTCTTTGTCAACTCACCTACCAGCTACAAAATAGAACCCGAATTGATTTTTAAAAAGAAAATAAGCAACTTCCTCTTTGATCTATGTCCATAAAGGATCCTAGGCCCTTGGTTAGAGAAGAAATATAAATTTTTTGATTTGCATTGGGTCCTGAGCCTGGCTAGCAATATTAATTGAATTATTGTTTGTGTTAGAATGACTCTAAATTTGGGCGAAGTTTATAAATATAACAAAAATGATTAAACAAATAATAAGTTGAAATACTTGTTGGAGTGTTAAAGGGGTCATGAATGGCTACATTGATATGAAAAGACTAAGATTCATTTCATTAAATTTATAGTAGTGTATAGGGGAGAAGTAGTTAAACCACTATGATTCCTGGTGTTCCTATCACGACAGCTACACCCACCAAAATGCTCTGAATTTACTAGTGAATAGATGAACTCAAGCTTAATTTTATATCCCTTACTAGCTCAATGACTCCACCATTTTACACTCCCTGCAGCTACAAAACCATCTCCAATATTCCTGACTTAATATCTTCTAAATTTATATTTTTTGCCCCACCCCTTAGGGTTGCTTTCTATTCCTTATTGCAGGTGATTTCTCTCCTTCAGCTCTTACATCTGATTCTTCTGCCTCTGTGTCATGGCGATTCTCCCTTCTTCCTCTCTACTGCGGCCCCTTGCCCACACAGTCTAAAAGTCCTCTGTCTCACTGCCCAGCCATTGACTGTATGGGCAATTCTTTATTACCAATCAAAGCGAGCTGGGGCAGGGATCCTCAGGTATGGAAGCATGGATTTGGGGAGTCAAATTAAGACATAGCATTAGAACCAAATCCCAACAGTATTGCTTCACTTCACTTGTGATGATTTAACTTTGCATTTTGATCAACAGGTTTTGAAGACGTTTCTGATGTGTAGCAATTAACAATAGGCATGAAGTTATTGTAATAGTCAAGTGGCTTTGCTCATAGTATACTTTGCCATGTACCATTTTATTTACATATGCCAATTACTAGGCTTCCGGGGAGTTAAGTTTTCGAATGAATGACACAATTGTGAGTATACGAAGAAACGTTTGAGTTGTAATATTGTAAAATTAAATGTGTTCTTCTTGTTCATACAAAATTTTAACAACTGGTGATACTGTAACAAATATTAAATATATTTTAAAATAGGTTTTGAATAATGTAATCGGCCCTGCATAAATCAAATCATCACACCCTGTTGATGTCTTTTATGTTGCGCTTTGATATATTTAAAAGAATATTAATGAAAATATTATCTATTGAAATATATATATATATTAGAGATAGACGATAAATAGATTACATGCATATTCATACATTTTATAACAGTAGAATACCTTTGTACTTAATCAGTTTAAAAGCAGATCTAATTCTTTGGAACACTGAGCTATTAGATGATAAGTAATTAATATGACTAATTTTCTTCCCTGAATGCCTAAATTTGAAATCTGACAGTTAATTTTACACATCTATGAGAATGTGAGTAATTATCTTATCACCAATGAACCCTAGTTCCTTATCTGCAACAGGATGGTATGCCTTCTCTTTGACTAGCATATCAAGACATAGATCAGCATTTTGTTTTTAGTATATTTTCAATACATGTTGGTAGAATTTGCTTGCATTTTAAATTGATGCTCACCATGTATCTTGGGATTTAAAATTAAAAAAAAAAATTAATGAATAAATTTCAGAAGAAATCCCATCTGTAGTCACAATTTGACTTTGACCTTTCCACTTCTTGTTTAATTCAGGAATACAGGGTTTATAATGAAGAACCAATGATTAAATATAAGATTCAGTTGGTCAAAGAAGTCAGCTGGCTTAAATTGCACAGGACTGTAAGCTATTGGGCGAGTAGCTCATGAAAATGACGTCAATCAGCTGAAAAACAAGCCAGAGAAAGGACTAGAGATAGGGGATTTGAGTAATTCCATGCAAATCAGTATGTGATTTTTTCTTACATTGTTATATTCTGGCCTATAATAACTGATAAAATCTATGCTTGTCCATAAAATGAGCAATGAAAGTTCACCATGGTTATAATTTTTTCTAAGAGGATGTATCTGTGTTGTGTCAATAGGAAAAGCATTAGAAAGAAAGAAAGAAAGAAAGAAAGAAAGAAAGAAAAGAAAGAAAGAAAGAAAAGAAAGAAAGAAAGAAAGAACCTGAGTACATATTTGCAGGTGAAAAAACTAATGGCAAACTATAGACACACATGTCTGTGTGAACCTTCATAAGCATTTCCCTAGACATACATAAGCCCGAAGGCTTTGCTTTTTAAGATTTTTTCCTATTTTTTATTTTTTCAGAATTTCAAATATTATTACTTTATTCATATCACCTATACCTCTCTATCTCTCCATTTTTGAATTTCCCATGACTCCACCTCAAATGTGACAGATATCTGGTACTACTGCATATGTGTGTTTATCACCATCGTGTGTGTGTGTGTGTGTGTGTGTGTGTGTGTGTGTGTGTGTTATGTGTGTGCTTGTGTATGTACAGCTTACTGACTGCACTTAGCATTGCTTTTAAAGGTATGTAGTTAGAGCCAACAATGGGATTAAATAATATATCAGGGATCTTGACTTAGTGAATTCTCTTCATCCTTATGAAGATCCTCCTGTTCATGTGATAAAATATGTTGCTTGTTTGATACTTTCTGAACTAGAAAATAAATGTTAATGATCATATTTGCATTTTAATGATAGTTAATATCTCTTTAAAATGAATAACAGAAAACTGATGGAAATAAACATCATCCTCAGGGAGGTGACCCATATCCAAATATACATGCATGATACATACTCACTTCTAAGTGGATATTAGCTATAAAGTGCAGGATACCCACACTACAGAAACTAAGAAGCTAATAAGGAATGCCCAAGAGAAGATACTTGAATCTCATTCCAGAAGGGGAATAAAATAATCATCAATGGTGGATGCAGAGGGAACTACATGGTAGAGAGGATGAGTAAGTAAAGAGGGGACTTGGAGGGATCAGGTCTACACCTGATACAGGATACAGGGAGATACAGGGATAGCTGGCATGCTGAGTGAGTGGGAAATGAAGAGGCATCTCAAAGACATGCCAAAAAACATGGGATGGGAGATGCTAAAGGGTGTTTATGAGGGTGACTCCACCTGACACTTATAACAGCAGTGGATAAGAAGTTTAACTGGACACCTCCTATAGCCAGGCAGCACTACCAGTAGATGGATAAGGTGGATAAGGACACCAACCCACCCACAAAAACTTCAACCCAAAATTTGTCCTGCCTACAAGAAGTACAGGAGCAAAGATGGAGCAGAGAATGAGGGAATGGTCAACTGATGACTGGCCCAACCTGAGATCTATCCCATCAACAAGAAACAATCCCTGACACTATAAATGATACTGTTATACTTGCAGACAGGAGCCTAGCATAATAGCATAACTGTCCTCTGAAAGGCAGCATCCACCAGATGACTGAAACAGAGGCAGAGCCCAACAGTCAAATATTAGACAGAGCTCTGGAAGTCTTTATGGGAAAGTTGGAGGAATGGTTGAGGAACTTATAGGGAATAGGAACCCCACAGTAAGACCAATAGAGTCAACGAACCTGCACCCTTGGAGGATTCCAGAGACAGAAACACCAAACAAAGAGCATAGACAGGCTGGAACTAGGGCCCACACACATATGTAGCAGATTTTCAATTTAGTCTTCATGTAGATCTCCCAACAACTAGAATGGGGGCTGGAGACTAACCAGGACTCTGTTGCCTGTCTGTGGATCCTGGTCCCCAAACTAAGCTGCCTTATCTAGCCTCAGTGGGAGAGGTTGTACCTAGTCTTGCAATGATTTGAAGTGCTAATCACCCAGGTTGGTTGATACACAGGGGGAATCTCCCCCTTCTCAGAGGCGAAGAGGAGAGGAGTATAGGGTTGGGCCTTGTGAGAGGGAAACTGGGAGGAAGGGGTGGGGCCTATGATCAGAATGTAAAGTGAGTAAGTAAATTAATGGAAGGAAAAAAGGAAAAGAAAAGGAAAAGAAAAGAAAACTCCTGAATTTCAAAGATGTACTTGTCTCATCTCTCTTCTATGTGAATGGTCTTCCCTCTTCCAAACCACTGCTCAGTTTCTTAAATCCAGAATCTACCTTTGGGAACAAGGAAAGCTATTTTATTTTTTTACTTGTCTTTCTCTCGGGATCCATTCATTTAACCGAAAGATAGGATTGAAGGAAAAGTTTGCATTCCCCACCTCTCAGCCTACAGTTAATATCTTCTCACTCCAATGCTCTTCCTATTGTTACCGATGCCTTACAAACCTACTCCTTTTAGTGACTTAAAACACTTCTGATTTATTACTGTCTCTGGCTCTGTTAGTTATGGTTTGTATGTGTTCTTCAAAGCCTGGTCACTGAGCCAGCCCGACTGGAAATGCAGCGGGGGTCATGGAGTCATAAGAGTTGGCTTAAATGTGTGGATGATTTCTGGAGGGGGCTTGACAAGAACCTTAAGTTTTACTGAAATCTTAACTGGTGCAGATAGATTTATGGAGTGAGTTTTTTACAGCATATTAAACATTGTTCTTCAAAGCTGTATAAGGGGATAAATAGAAGGATAGTATAGTCTTTTCAGTTGCTAGGTAAATATTCCCCCCCTTTTATTGCCAGATATAAACTCAGGCATTTTTTTTGAGGTAATCTGAAATACTGAATTAAACACTATGTGTTTTAATGTGATTTTATTAGCTGTTAAAATATTGTCCTTGTTCGTGTGGTTGATCAAACATATATGATGATATACTCATCAGAGCTACCTTCCAGAAAGATGGTTTCCCTCTCTCTGAAGTACTGAACCAGATGTTGCATTTGCTCATGTATTTAGTACTCATTAGGTATGTAGATGTTAGATGTTTAGAAACAGTGATGTTTCTAAAGTTGGAAACTGAGAATGTCTTTAAGATCTTTGCTTCATTGACTTGTTCATCATATTCTCTTGAATTGTAATTTTATCTGCTTTTATGACAGAGGATGTTTCTGTTGATTTATTTGTTCTCTCAATGAGAGATAAAAGCCAACAGAATGGATGCTCTGGCTGTATTGTTTACTCTTGGCTGATAACATTTCCTCAGGAACATTCTTTGAACTATAGGAATAATTGATAATACATGGAACAAAAGAAAAGTTTTTTCTACATGTTAAGTTTCTACTCTTTTCAAAATCCCAATTTTCTACTTGCTCATATGAAATGAAAGTGTTTGGAAGTAAGCAAGGAAAAATGGCATCCAGCTAAATATTTGTTAAAAAAAAATAATCATAGAAATAAATAACCACTTGGTCCTTCTTAGCTTTGGAGACTAGGAAACTATAACATTTATTTTAAAATGTATATGACTTTTGATTTTGATATTTTTGTTTCTATTTTCTTCTGTTCTTGATAGTTCAGCAAAAGACTACCTTGTATGTTGTCATATCATCACTCCTAGATTTTTATCTTTAAGTGATTATTTGGGTTTGTTATATAGTTTGTATCTGGACCATATGTTAAATAATGTATTATCCCCATGGACATCAGGTATCCACCTTGTAATGTTACTAAGAAATAAAGGATCCTATAAGAGATGGAGCCTAGTAAGGAAGATATACTTCATGATACAGGGACGCTAGCCACTGTCTCCCTTTTTTGCTCCCTAAATACTGTGGGGTGAAAACATTGTTACACAACATCACATACTATGTTGTCCCACAACAAGAAACAAAGCAAGGTTGCCCTATGATTACAAACTGAAAATTCTCGAATGATTATCTCAAGTAAAGCTTTCCTCCTTTTACTGTCAGGCATTTTGATGTATAAAAGAAAGATGACTGAAATAAAATTGATTAAACATCTGAATATCTACCCTTCTTAAAATAATGAGTTGTCAAATAATAGACAACTACATTGTCCTACGCAATATGTACATGGCTGATGCATTAAGATTTAAAAGTTATAGTTGGTGGAAGATTTTTTTGTTTTTACTTCACAAGCATCTTTTAAGCAACATTGTTTTGCCTTCTTAAGATTTGTTTCTCAATCTGGCAGAAAGTACAGCCATAGTTGTGATTTGGATGCTTACATGTATGTGAATCAAACTATTTTGATATTATGGCTATATAATATATATAGTTTACCAATGTGATCCTGTAAAAAAATTTTCAGGAGATTAAATTAAGGTCCTTAAGGTTGGCAGCAAGTGCCTTAGCCCCTGGTTCATCTCTTCAACCCTACCATTTCCTCTTGAGAGGTCTACTGAAGGAAATTAGAGTGGTGTGGGATATCAAGCAGAGAGGCTCCTATTGATATATCAGCCAACTGTTATCAGTAACCACCAGCGAACATACCTTTTGATAATTAACTCTAATATACAATAACTTACCATCAGCATTTCAAACATTCCAACTGATATTAAATGCAAAAGTATCTTTTCTCTTGAATGTTCTGAGAGCAATATAAATTGTTGCATCAGCCATAAACAGCTTCATGTCAGGTGTTGTTTTATACAGCTCTAGATACCAAAAACAGGCACTATTTATTTACTATTTCACCTGAAAATAATTATCTATGTATTATATATGTGATAATGAAGACATCTACTTGGTAAATAAATGGACTTGGAAAGAGGCAAGGCACATCAACTATAAATTTGTAAAAGCATGCATATCTCCTTTCAAACAATGAATTATAACCAAGCTGTTCTGTATCATCACAGATTTTATAGCTCTGAATTCTAATAAGGGAGATGAAAATTCTCCAAGTGGAGGATTAATATCCAAATTATATGTCATATCTTTATTCTTTCTTTAGCAAGCTTTCAATTCTATTACCTCTTCCTAGAAGAATATAACATAAGCCTGGACAGTCATCTTGACCTTAAGTATAATATTTGTCTTATATTTGAGTGCCAATTGTTTTAAGTTACTCAACCAAAATATTACACTTTTTTTTCTGGACTCAGAATAAACACTTGGCATTTGCCTTATAGCTTACTCATATCCTATTATTTGGCTAACCACTTTATGAATCATTGAGTCAGTCAAATGTCATTATTTGTGTTAACTTTAGGAGTCTTCAAGTCATATCAATATGCGTCTAATACTGAGAGATTATTTTGTATGCAGTAGGTAAATTAAATGTTACTATGGCAGAAATTTTCTATATATAATGATTAATATTTTCAAAATAGAAATTTTAAGATAATCATATTTAATAACTATTAGACAAAACACCTCTTTCCTAAAAGAGGAAGTCTATGAAAAATGTTAGATTGCCATTGAGCACAGACAATTCTCTTGTTTTTTTAAAGATAGGTAGAATATCATTTTTTGTGCTACTATATCAGGATATCAGGAACTGATTTTATATAGATTGAGTCTTAAAAGTCCAATATTCTGAGGTTTTGGTGTGTGTGGAGGGCTCAACTTCCATTTCCACGTAGACACCATAAGTACCACAAAAAACCAGAGAGAACTATTTCTCACAGGATGAAGTAAGAGACAGGATTCATCGTTATAACCATTTCCATAGTTTCACTAATGCATTCTGAGGACTGGACTGCCAGAATTTGACTAAATCTCATTAAGGCTCAAGTGCCAACACAGTTGCATTGACTTGAATTTCATTATAAGTTTGATGGGACAAAATATTAAAACATGAGAAAACCTAAACCAATCAAGACTTTCCAGGGGCAGGGTAACACTATCAATTGTGAGTGCTGAAATGGACAAATTAAATGTGAAAGATACTTGAATCAATAAGAAAGATAGAATAATCATTAGATGTCAGACTTAGTAAATGATCTGCTTATATTTGTACTCTATTTGTATAAACGGTACTTTAATTAGTCAAAGTATTTTGCTGTTATCTATTTGAACCCTATTGCCTTATATTTTAAAGAATGTTCTGTTTAAGTTTCAATCCTCTCTGACACACAATGTCATACCTATTTAATCTGTTCAATACTGGGCATGGTGAAAATATTAAAAATAAATCATCTATGCTTCCTGCATGTGAATCACTTTAGTACAGTTCCATGTATATACCTATGTACAATAACAAATAACAAATACTGAGAATAACTATGAATGCTAATGCATAATTAGTATTACCTGCAGAAGGTTTTAGTGACATGAATTGAGTCTTG
The DNA here is from genome assembly GCA_021653895.1 of Mastomys natalensis. NCBI lineage: Eukaryota > Metazoa > Chordata > Mammalia > Rodentia > Muridae > Mastomys > Mastomys natalensis. The sequence continues at coordinate 670,955 of JAJTUV010000566.1, read as the reverse complement.
AGCAATATACTAAATGTCCTAAACATACTAATTGGTAAGGAATGACATTCTTACTACTCTCCATAGGTCAAATCATCCACATTTCCCTATATGACATAGCCATTTATATTTTCCCATATTATATATTTTCTTCAAATTTCTTTCTAAACTTATTTTAGCTGGAATACAGCCACATCATTTATCCTGTTCTCCTTCTTTCCTTCAGCTCCCCCCCCCCCACTTACTCCCTGTCAATTCAGAATCCCATGTGCTTTGATAATTTTTGTTACATATAGTAATACAGACACACAAGCAGACAGATACATAGATGTAAGCATAGAAATGAAACCTCCTGAGTCTATTTACATTGTTTATGTTTATATGATTTCAGGACTGAGCACTTTCTATTGGATAACCAATTAAGGATCATCCCAACGAAAGGACAATTCAATCATTCTCACTTTTATTTTTCAAGACAGGGTTTCTCTGAATAACATCGCTGGTTGTCCTGGAAATTCCTCTGTAGACCAAGCTAACTTTGAACTCATAGAGATCAGCCTGCTTCTGCTTCTCATGTGCCAAGATTAAAGGCATGTACCATCACTGCCTTTAATTATACATTTAATTATAACATCTTGTACTAAAAGCCATTACTCACAGCACTGCAAATGGAAGGGAGCTTCATGAATGCACTGAATATCAAATGTATATGTTCAAAGTCTCCTGGATTCAAAATGTCATTTTACCAAAATGATTAGTAACTTTCTCTTGTAATATGATAGTTTCGATTTCAAATTTATTAAGGTTCAATTGAATCTATAATTGCCTAATAGTATTCTTGAGTCTATAAAAGGTTAATCTACAAGTAGAGCAGCCTGACCGTAGACACCCTGTTCCCAAGGAGATATGTTCATTTTAATCAGCTACCTTGACTGAGAAGTCTCATCAAGGAAAACATGCTCCCAAGTAGATCCTGTACCAGAAATGTCATCAGACAATCCAAGACAAAATTATCATTGCTATTATATAAATGAGCCACTAATCTAATATCGTAGTGGAAAAATTTAACAGAAAAAATATCCTAAGAATTAAAATAAATTTCTGTGGATTGTTAAAGCCTATTGTAAAAACTAAAGACTGTTACCTAAGCAAAATAAGCTAGCTATTTATGTTTCCATTAACAAAAGGATATAGACTTTCAGAGAATACCCTAGAATAAATGAATACTTGCTTTTCTTCTAGGTCACCTCCCGCCTACTAACAGTTTTAGGATAAGTTTCATTAATGGAAGAATAAGCTTGCATATTTCAGTGACAATTATCCTACTTAATTCAGGCATTCTGCACTGAAATTAATCACCACTTTATATGCAAAAATGATCGACCTTCTCATATCATTTATTATTTTGATAATTCACTACAGTGAGAATATCTTTCTCAGGAGAAATACAATCACAGGGGAAAGAATTAAGCAGGTGAATACATTGAATGATGGGAAGAATATTTAATGTTTAAATATTTAATGTTTTGTACTAATATTAATATTTTTGGTATGATAATGATTGGTTCCAATGAAATATCTTACTTTTTCATGAAAGTCCCTAATGATAGTAGATGAGATAATGTAATAGTTTGTATGCACACTGAAGGAAAACTGAAAAAAAATCACTCAAGCATGAGAGAGAGAGAAAGAGAGAGAGAGAGAGAGAGAGAGAATGGTATCATTTTGAAAGAGACTACATCATTCAACATGGAACTAGCTATCAAGTATAAAAAGAAGGTGGGAAAATAGACAAGTTAATCATACTCCCAATTCAACTTCAGCGAACAGGTGCAATTCAATAGTAAAGATGCAGTGATGTTTTACATCAGCAGTTAAAAATAAAAACTTAGGTATCAAGCTAGCAAAAACATACGTGAGCTGTAAAAGAATATCACTGTCAGATAGCAGAAGTTTCAGGTCACTTTACTATACTGTAGATAACACTGTAATGATGAATACGTGAGATTGCACATTTGTCAAAGCCCCTAGAACTGTTTATCATAAGGAACCAAACATGACACAAACTAGAAAAGGTGCTTAGCTACATTATACTGAAATTGTTTGATCGTTTGTCACAAATATAACTTACTAATGCAAGTATTTATGATAGGACAAGGGGTTCTGGGAAGAATACAATATGTGGTTTGTTGTTCACTTTTTCTGTAAACCTAAGACTGATAGCAAATATAAATCAATCAATTTTATACTATTTTAGATGTACAAAAAAGAGAATTAGAATAGTATTTTTATTGCTTCATCTATAAAAACACTTGAAAGAATATTATTCAGTGATGAAAATGAACTAATAAATAAATATTCACTGACTTGATTACAAAGGCAAATTTAAATTATAATTTTAGTAACTAATATTAAGGTTTGATGAAGAAAGTAGAGAAAAGAAGAAATTATGCTAACCTTATCATTGTTCAAATAAGTTAATCTTCATTATTATAAACTAAGAATAATATATTTATTATGCATTGTACATTATACCATGTTATTCTCTAAAAATACAATATATGTTAAATATTAAATATTAATATTAATAACTTAAATATTAGTATTAAATACTACACATTAATATTCATAATATAAGGCCATTAAAATGCTAGCTTCCACTGCCAATAAATTTATTTTCTTAAATATAAGGTAAACACATGGGTAGGTCCTGATATATGTACCCTCACAGACATACTGCAGAAATAGACATGAAGAAATGAACCACACAGAGGAAAGAGAATACAAACCTAAAAAAACATGGACATAAAGCCCAATTACTGTATTATATAATACCAAAGTACTACTACCTCATTTTAAAAAAGTCATACCAAGAGGCAAAACTCAAGATCAGAAAGATAACTTAGTAGAAATAGGATCTTGACACCAAAGCTGTAGACATGAGTGTGAACCTAGGATTTTCAAGGTGAAAGCAGAGAACATACTCCAGGAAGACTTCCTCTGACCTCCACAGGAATGCCCTGGAACATATGCTATCCTCCCCACACAGGCAAATAATGACAGAAAACTAAAAGCAAAGCCAGATTCTCTGAGAAAAACTACCATAAGAGGTATGAATTTTAAATATTTTCTAAATATTTCTCCATATACCAACTTGTAAGGGTATTCTGCATCCCTCATCATTACAGAAAACTACAACCAATCAAAATGCAGTTGTGGAACCCTGAATGAATAAATTTACATGAATAGCACTCTCACTCCTAACTCTCGCGAATCATTGCAGAAAACAAGGCAGAAAGATTATAAAAGAAAGAAGAGTAAGGAGTTTGCTAGATGATTGTGTTCACTAGGAAAGCCAGAGGCTACATATATAAAGACTCACCAACAGGACTACCTAAACATGAGCTGAACAAAGGCCATAAGCATGACAAAGTCAGCTGATATCAGAGGGGAGACCATGAGCCTCAATCCCACACAAAGAGTTATGGGCAACTAAGGGAAGCTGAGAGCTGGATAAATACTCTCCCCCAGGGAAGAGAGTATACAAACTTATCCAGTACCAAATGGTCAAAACATATACATACCAAATAACACTATACAGACTGAACTGGTTATACTTAGGAATATTAGGAATATATTGCTAAGTACACACACACACACACACACACACACACACCACACACACACACATATTCCTAAGAATGAATGAATATGTGTGTGTGTGTGTGTGTGTGTGTGTGTGTGTGTGTGTAATAAAAAGTGATGAAAAGAGAGGCAATGAATTTGAGCTGGAGCAGAAGAAGGGGTGTATTGGAGGTTCTGGAGGAGGAAACAGAAGGGAGGAATGGTGAAACTATATCATAATCTCAAAATTATCAGGAATGAAAGAACAAAAAATACATTTCAAGAAAATGCAAACTAAAAAAAACCACATTCTGTAGTGTTAATAATCCTGGAGGCAGAAAAGAAAATAATGGTCCTGAAGAAGCAAAATGTGGTAATGTGGTTAGAATACTCGATCATATGATTCACTGTAATTAAGAGAATGTTTTAACATAAAGATAAACAGCTGTAGTAATTTAATATAATGTATGATCTAGAAGCAGCCAGCATGTATTAGTGCTTACCTCATGCTTGAACTGCCTCTGACGTGTGTTGAGGAAACAACTTTCTTCAATGCATGTCATTGAATGCTATTTACATAGAAAAAGAAAGTAAATGAGTAAATTTCTAGATTTTTTCCTTTTATTAAAATACTTTTCTCTCACATTCTATATCCTGATTATAGTTTCCCCTCAGATCTCTGCCTCTATCCCTCACATTAAAGTCATCAAAGTCCACTAGGTTTCCATACTATCCATCAAATGGCCCTGAATTTCAGTTCTCTGTCTTGTAATTTCCTTTCTCATCACCTTAACCTCTCCATTCATTTCCAGTTTTTCTTTTCACTCTCCCCCATTCATCCATAACTGTGTATTGTATTTCCCTTTCTTAGCCCTGTCCCTTACCAATACCTATTCTCTGTGGTTCTATAGATTGTAGATTGGTTATCATTAACTTAATGGCTAATATCCACATATAAGTAAATACATATCTTTTTGTTTTCTTTTTAGATCTAGGTTATCTCACTCAATATGATTTTTTCTAGTTACATCTATTTACCTGATGATTTCATGAATAATACTTCATTGTGTGGATGTATCAACTTTTCTTTATCCATTCTTTTTTGAAGGAAATCTACTTGTTTCCAATTACCAGCTATTATGCATTCACTAGCAATAAATGTGGTTGAACAAGTATCTCTGTGGTAGGATGAAGCATCTTTTGAAAATATGAACTAGAGAGGTAAAGCCGAATCTTGAGTTACGTCAATTCCTATCTTCCATTTCTTGTGTTCTGTTGGTGAGTCTTGCCTCTGGGGTTCTTGTTCAGTCCCTAAAGTTTCCCTCAGTTTGAGTTTTTTTATTGATTCTATTTCCATTTTCAGGTCTTTAAATAATTGATTCATTTCCCATCACTGTTTGTAGTTTCATAGATTCAAAGGTGTTCTACTTTCCTTCAAAGAGATTTATTCATTTCCTCTTAAGGATCTCTATTATATTATTAAAGGCTATTTTAAGGGTTTTGTATTGTACTTCAGCTGTAATGCAATTCTCAGAGCCTACTGTGGTGCGGTTGCTTGGTTCTATTTGATACGTGTTTTCTGGACTGTTACTTTGTTTTAACACTGACATCTCGGCACTACAGTTTGGGAATATGATAATTCTAGGAGCTGATATCTGGTCTTCTTTTGTTGGGTGGTTATTTTGTTCCTTGTTTCTCTCTTAGGAGAGTGTGTAGTGGCTTTGTGTTGCCTGGTAAGAAAATCTTGGAAACTAGTAAGTGTGAGGAACCGAGTGGTTTCATGCAGAAAAAAAAACAGGGTGTTCTACCACGATCTTCTTTGTCACTTGGGATTGGGAGCAGAGTCTAGAGGAAGGATACAACAAGGGAGCCTGCTGCAGAGGTAGGGATGAGAACCAGGCATTGAATGTGAAGGAGAGCAGGAAGAGTCAAGACCAGAAATTCACCTGTTTTCTTCTCTGTCTGGTTTGGATGGCAGCTTTCAAAAAAAAAAAACAAAAAAAAAAAAACAAAAAAAAAAAAACGTGCTGGAGTTGGGAACTGGGATAACAAGATAAGTGAGAAGGAAAATTGGAGAAGATTTGAAGATTTGCTGGAGATGTGAGCACCAGAAACTGTTTTAAGGAGGATGTAGTTAGTAGTCTGCAAAGGATTTGGGTAGAGACTGGGGATTGGATTTGGAGGACAAGAGAGTATGATGCAGATGTGTGGTTAGAATAACTGTTTTCAAGGCCTGTGGGTTCCTATGGAATGCCTGCTGCTGCATCTGATGTTTGATATAAAATAATAGGGATTAGGAAAATTTGGAGGAGAAGATCTGTAATCTATGTGAGGTCAGGCCAGGGAGGTTGGAGAAGCTGCTGAAGATCTAGAGGGAACACTGAGGACTGTATTTGCAGGAGCAGAGGGAGAGGTAAAGATCTGCAGTTATGCTGACAGGAGCCTAACATAACTGTCTCCTTAGAGGTCTGCAAGAGTCTGACATATTCAGAGGCGGATGCTCACAGCTAACCATTAAACTGATCATGGGGTTCCCAACAGAGAAGATAGAGTGAAGACTGAAGGAGTAGAAAGGGTACGGGACCCCATGAGGAGAGCAACAATACTAACCAACGAGAGCCCCCAGGGTCTAAACCACCAGCCTGGGAGCACATAGGGAGGGACCCATGGCTCCAGCTATATATGCAAGGGAGCTATATATAAGTGGGAGAAGAGATTCTTGGTCTCATGAAGGCTGGACGTCGTGGGGTGTGGTATTCGAGGGTGGGGAGGTGAGGTTCTGGGGAGGGTGGGTGTGGGTACACCATCATAGAGGCAGGAGGAGGGGGGAAGGGATAGGGAGTTCCTGGGAGGGAGTGGGGAAAGGGCGTAAGGGGAAAACACCTGAAATGTAAATAAAAGTTCCAATTAAAAAAAAAAAAAAAGATCTGCAGTTATCCTGTTTCCCAGGCTGCAAGTCCCAGGGAATGAGAGAACTTTCACAAGGAATAAATATCCAGTTATTAAACTAAATCTGCAAATTTTCAGTCAAATTTAAGAGATGATACTAAAAATGAACAAGAAAGTATTTAATTTTCCAAAATGTGACAAAAGCCTAGACTACTGTGACAAATGTATAAATTTCATTATATTGAAGAGTTTAATTTATAATTTTGAAAACAAGTATAAATGTATGCCTCACACTGAAAAAGACATTTGAAAACGACATGCCCATAAGAACATTTGAACAAAAAAATATTATTATGTTTTTTTCTTTTTCTTACACTCCAGATATTAGTCCCCTCCCAGTCCACCCACCAACTGTTCCACATTCCATACCTCCTCCCCACCTCCCCGTCTCCATGAAAACCTATATTTGCACGAGTTTATTTCTGAGTTCTCTATTCTATTCAATTGCTTTACATGTCTGCTATGCTACCATTATATATATATATATATATAAAACTTTGTGTGTGTGTGTGAAATCAAAGTGCAATACCAGCATATTTTGACTAGAAATCACTTTGGTTAGTAGGTATTTTTTTGTCCAAATATAAAAGAAACGCATAAAATCCAATAGAAGAAACAAGATCTGATTTTAATAATTGATAAGTAGATATTTTTGATAAGATAAATGAAGTGTTAATGGGTAAATGAAAAAATACTTAAAGTTATGAATCATAATAGGAAACAAAAATGAATATATTTTGATAATGCCTCCCTCCTTTTAAAATAGCTATTATCTAATAGGCGGTCAATTTTGACAACTCTGTTCCTTAGAGGAATACTTTTCACATAGACATGAAGTAAATTCATATAATCATGAAAAATGGCACGGAAAGTCTCCAAATTATTAATAGGTAAAACAATTATATGATCCAGTAAGACCATTACAGGCTATAAAGTCAAAAGTTTTGAAATAACTCTTTGATGCATATGTCTGCACCTCCACTTTTGCTGTGGTTTTAATTCACAGACCCTAAGCTGAAGAAGCAGCCTCAGGGTTAATTAATAAAATAGTGATGTACACACATACACAGACATAAACACATGCACGCTGGCCATAGAATTCAGCCATAGAATAAAACAAGAATGAAAGAGAACTTTGACATTTGCAACCAAAAAGATCAATTTGGACAACATTATACTGATTGATATATGCTAACTATATAGACAAAACTGGTCAGATGGCTTAGATGTTCAGAGCACATAGTGCTCTTCCAGAGGACCCAAGTTTAATTCCCAGCCTCCATGGCAGGCAGCAGGACTGCCTGTAACTCCAGCTCCAGAAGATTGACACCTCTAGACACCATGAGCATTTACCTGCATGCACACACTCTCTCTCAAACACACATGTACACACATAAATACATTATTATTGGTAAATACATTTAATAAAAGGACAAAGACTTATTTATTGAGTAGAATATTAAATATAAATATTTGAATCATGACTGTGGACATGTAGTCAAAAACCAAAAAACCTTCCTTTGGTTTTGTGATCTATGAGTTCTGGGATCTAATGCACAACAGGGTAATTAAAGGTATAACTGTTACATTGTTCATTTGCAATCTAATAGTACAGTAAACATTGTTCTTACCACACTCACAACACTAAATTACAAGTATTAATCAAAATGTCAGTTTTTCTATGTTAATTAATTTATTTGTGGTCTTCAGTCCAGGACATATATAGTTATATGGAATTATTACAAAGTAAAAATTATGTATGTATGTTAATTAAATATTTTAACAGAAGTTTCAAATGCATATTAATTTAGGAAAATTCCCTTAAGTATTAAATATATTTCTAATTTACAGAATCAGAAAAGAAAGAAGAAAGTGTGTAAGAATTTTTTGTAATCTATAAACTATTTTGTGCATTTTTACTTACAGTGAAATTTACAATTACCTTACCCATCAAACATTTCACATCATCCTCTTAGGAGTCATTACTTTAGCTAAGACAGGAATGTACAGTATGTACCTGGAAAGCTAACACCAAATGGGCAGTATTTCAAAATTAAAATGTGCAGAGCCATTGAAGAGAGATTTAGTATTTAATTCTAGCTCACCATTTATCATCCTAGAAAATTTGACAATTTATGTGTGTTCTTTTTCTCTTTTATAATTATGTGTGAGATAAATGAGATTAGCCTCTAATTTCTGGGTTGTTCTGAGGTTCTGTGATGTACATAGGGAAGGTTTGGGAAGATAACATTAGTGATGGTATTACTGTCAGCAACCAGCTCATAAACTACATGGACTTCAAATGATCCTGTAAGTTTTGCTGACTGATGTCTCCCTTTTTGGTCAAGGTAGCTGACAGATATGATGAAATGATATTATTACCAGTACTAATTTGTAAGCCAAATGGCTTTTGAATCAACAACATTAAATCTACTTAGTTTCTATGGCAATGATTCTGAGGCAAAGCCATACATTCTTTTATACTGACAGCTCATAGAAATGGCATTTAAAACCCTCTCTCTAAGTATACTGTGAGATGTATAAACTCAGCAAGATTTATTATGCATTACGAAACTAATCTTTTTTTTAATTGAAAATATATTCTTCTCTCATACAGGACACCCTGACAACAGTTTTCCTTCCCTCAACTACTTCCATCGCCCTACTTTCCCCCTCACATCCATGTCTGTCTATTTCTATTCAAAATAGAGTAAGCCTCCAAGACACAACAACCAAAATGCAACAAAAGAGATTGCAATAAGACTTGGAAAAAACCCTCACATAGAAGCTAGACAAGGCAACCCAATAGGAGGAATAGGGTGTCAAAGCAAAAGTGTCTAAGACATCCACACCACTGCTAGAATTAGCACACACACACATACACACACAAAACCCAAGCTAACAGCCATAACATATACACAGAAGACCCAGTGCAGACCCATGCAGGCACTGTGCTTATCTGTTTAGTCACTGTCAGTACATATGAGCCCAGCATAGTTGATTCAGTGGGCCATGATCTCCTGTAGTCTTCTATGCTCTCTAACTCCTACAATCTTTTCTCAACTCTTCCAAAGAGAGACCTGATGGAGACCTTCAGTTCAGACTCTCTCTACGTAATATATAATAGCTGCCTGTGGCTATTTGCACAGACTCCCATCTGCTGCCAGAGAAAACCTTTCTGATAACAACTGAACAAGACACCAATCTGTGAATATAGCCAAATATCATTAAGAATCATTTCACTATATGTTTTTGCTAGTTATGTTTGATTCTACCATAGGTTTCTCTCCAAGTTCCCAGCCATCCAGGAAGTATAGGGCATGGGATCTCTCTCCTGCCATAGGCCACATGTTAAAACAGACATTGGTTGGCCACTCCAAAAACGTCTATGCCAACATTGCCCCAGCCTATCTTGCAGACAGAAAAGATTGTTGTGGTTTTTTTTGTTTGTTTGGGCTTTTTTGGCTATGTTGGTGCCCTGTTTTTTCTTTCTATAGCCTGCAGAGTACCTTGCTGTGCAAAGAGACTAGAATATTGAGGTGAAGGCTCCATACAGGCACAAGTTTAATCTTAAATGCTAGTCTGTAACATTAGAAAACATATTGCAGTTATCTCTAATAATTCTTGGGAAATGATGGAAGTCAAAGCAAAGAACTTATTATTTGTTTTCATGTTTTTATTTTTGAGATTATAATGTCCTTTTCCCCTTCATTTTGTTCTTTCCAAACAGTCCCATATACCATTTCCTCCTCTATTTCAAATTCATAGCCTCTCTCACAAGTTCTAAGTCCAATTTGAGACTCATACAATAAGAGGGAGTCCATCCCTTACACTAACTAGAGGCTCAGGAACCAAAGGTTGGATAGCCCAGAAACATCAGATAAGCAAACACACAAAATATAATAGAGATAGATGATAGATAGGTAGATAGATAGATAGATAGATAGATAGATAGATAGATAGATAGATAGATAGATATAGATAGCAGACAGATAGATAGATGATAAAGTTAATAAATTATTCATAGTGATACTCTGCTATACTCATAGATATGAGCCTGCAATAAACATCATCAGAGAGGCTTCATCTAACAACTGATGGGATCAGATGCAGAGACCCACAGCCAAATATTCGGCAGAATTTGAGGAATCATGCAGAAGAGGGGAAGGAAGGATTGTTAGAGGCAGAGAGATCAAGGACACCACAAGAAAACTTGGGCCTGCAATCAATAAATTAGAAACAAAGAGAATAATACAAAAGAATCAATGAAACCAAGAGTTAGTTCTTTAAGAAAATTGACAAGATAGACAAACCCTTAGTCAAGTAACTAAAAGGCAGAGATGTGGAATCCAAATCAACAAAAATGAGAAATGAAAAGGGGGCAAAACAACAGACACTAGGAAATCCAAAGAATCACTATGTCTTACTTCAAAAGCCTATACTCAACAAAACTGGACAATCTAGATGAAATGGATGATTTTCTAGATAGATACCATGTACCAAAGTTAAATCAAGGGCAGGTAAACTATCTAAAAAGGCCCATATCCCCTGAGGAAATTGAAGCAGTCATTAAAAGTATCCCAATTAGAAAAAAAAGCCCAGGAGCAGATGGCTTTAGTGCAGAATTCAACCAGACTTTCAAAGGAGAGCCAATACCAATAATCCTCAAACGATTCCACAAAATAGAAGTAGAAGGAACATTGCCAAACTCATTCTACCAGGCCACAGTCACTCCGATATGTAAACCACATAAACACTCAAGAAAGAGAGAATTTCAGATCAGTTTGCCTTATTAACATTGATGCAAAAATACTCAATAAAGCACACTACCTCTTCAAAAGATTAGGACTTTACTATTTTAATGTTATGCTTTATTTCACTTAACCCTAAGATTTCAAATCCTCAAACTTCTTTGCAGACTTGCTTATGGATAATCAATTTAAGTGTTTTGCACACTTGAAAAGAATGCACATTGTGTAATTGTTGGATAAGAATTTTATATTTGAAGTAAATAAAATAATCACATTTTTTAATTCTTTGAATTCTAAAACTGATAATCTTTTTTTTTATAATCTTTAAAAAACCTTCTGATATTAGGTTTCTCTTTTTCTCATCTTACATAAATCTGTTAATGTATTTTGAGAAAATATGGTTATATATATTTTTACTTAGAATCATCTTAGGTTTCTGGTAGATTTACATTTTTATCCTGACATATTGGTTTTATCTGAAATTATATCAATAGTCTCAAACCTAACTTTCATTAAATTTAACACATTGCATAGTTTTATATACTTTGATTTTCTAATTTTCTATCATTTTATATATTTAATTTTAGTCTGAATTTCAATTTCCTCCTTTTGTTTTGTTTCCTCTGAGCTGATCTGGACCACTGAAGTCTTCAATCTGTCATCATGAACATGGTTTCTTAGCACTTCCAATATAGTAATATCCCTTCATGAGATAGCCATATAGCTCCCCTTATACTGTTCCCAGAACTCAAAAGCTTTCAGAGACTCTTCAGAGGCCCCTTTCCTCCTCCCTATGGTAAGAACTCCCTGGAAATGAGGTCATTCTTTAATAGTGTAGCTTCCTGTAAGCTGTGCAGGGCACTCTTCACTACTGAATAGTTCTTGACCTGTGTTATAGGTAGGACTCATCGGTGGGAGAGCTGCATTGTATGACTGCCAGGACTCAAGAGCTATCATTGAGTCACACATGTTACTATGATTAACCTCAATACACTCACTGGTTCACCATGTTGTCCTTTCTCCTTTTCTTCCAATGAAATTTCTGTTTTTCTCCCTATAATGCTATCTTTTGTACTGTCATACTTATTTACTTTCCTACCAAGGAAATATAACTACTTCACTTTCTCTATGTCCTTTCGAATATATGTAACTGGGCTGGCTATTTGTTGTTGTTGTTAATTTGATATAAATTAGAATCATCTGGAAAGAGGAAATCTCAGTTGAGGAACTGCCTCCATTAGATTGGCCTATGGGCAAGTCTGTGAGATATTTTCCTGATTGATGGTTGATGGGGATGGACCTAGATTATTATGAAGAGTGTCATGTATGAGCAGGAAGGCTGGATGGTATAAGAAAACAGGCTGAGCAAACCACAGAAAGAAATTCAGAAAGCAGTATTGCTCCATGTTCTCTGTAGCAGTTCCTGCCTCCATGAACCTTCCTGGAGAGCCTCTATTGTCTTTTCTTGATGTTTGAGTGTAACTTGCAAAATAAAATGAACTGTTTCATCCCCTGACTTGATTTTGGCCAATGTCTTTCACAGCAGATGTTGGCGAGGATGTGGAGAAAGAGGAACACTCCTCCATTGTTGGTGGGATTGCAAGCTGGTACAACCACTATGGAAAGCAGTCTGGCGATACCTCAGAAAATTGAACATAGTGTTACCTGAGGACCCAGCCATACGCCTCCTGGGTATATACCCAGAAGATATTTCAACATGCAACAGGGCCACATGCTCCACTATGTTTATAGCGGCCTTATTTATAATAGCCAGAAGCTGGAAAGAACCCAGATGTCCTTCAACAGAAGAATGGATACAGAAAATGTGGTACATTTACACAATGGAGTACTACTCAGCTATTAAAAATAATGAGCTCATGAAATTCTTAGACAAATTGATGGAGCTAGAAAATATCATCCTGAGTGAGATGACCCAATCACAAAAGAACACACATGGTATGCACTCACTGATAAGCGGATATTAGCCCCAAAACACACAATACCTAAGATGCAACGCATAAACCTCATGAAACTCAAGAAGAAGGAGGAAGACCAAAGTGAGGGTGCTTTTGTCCTTTTTAGAACGATTATCAAAAGATTCAACCAGAGCTCCCAGGATCTAAACCTCCAGCCTGAGAACAGACAGGGGCAAGCTGTCCTCTGAGAGGCTCTAACCAACAGCTGACTCAGACAGATACAGACATCCAGAGCCAAACAGTGGATGGAGCTTGAGGCCTCTTATAGAAGAATAGCGGGAAGGATTGTGGGCCCTAAGGAGATAGGAACTGCACAGGAAGATCAACAGAGTAAACCAACCTGAACCCTTGGAGCTCTCAGAGACTGAATCACCAACCGTGGAGCATACCTAGTCTACACAGATCTACCTCCATGGGCTGGACCTAGGCCTCCCTGCACATATGTTGTAAATGTGCAGCTTGGTTTTCATGCAGGTCTCAAACATCTGGAGTGGGGGCTATCCCAAAACATGCAGCCTGTATATGGAGTATGGTCTTCTAGCTGGGTGCCTCATCTGGCCTCAATGGGAGAGGAAGCACCTAGCCTCTCAGAGACTTAAAGTGGCAGGGTGGGGGATACAGGAGGAGGGAGTACTCAGAAAACAAGAGATGGGGAAGGATTGTGGGAGGGGGTGACTGGGACGGGTTATAAAGTGAATAAGCAAAAAAATAAAATTAAAAAAGGGAAAAAAAAAGAAAAAAAAAGTGCCTCTACAAAAGATGTCTGTAGAGGGAAAAGAAAGATCATAAGAACCAGATCATAAGAATCAGACAGGCTGTGGAGAGACTGTATATCCTAATGTTGTCAGAAGCCACACCCATACAGTCTCACCAACAGGAGCTGAACAAGGACAATAACAAAAATGTCTAAGTGGACAGAGAAAAGACCAGGAGGTGTAAACTCTACACAAAGAACCATATTAGATAACTAAGAAATGCTGAGAGATGGAGAAATAGTCTTACACACAGAAGAACAAAACAGTTGGTTATCCAATACCAAATTGTCAGCCTTGAAAAAATATCATATATACAAATAACATTATACAGATTGAATAGGCTATATTTAAAAATAAATGTGTGCATTAGTTAAGAACATGTACATATATGTGTATGTATATATGTATTTAACAACAGAGGATCAGCGTCCCAGTCTGTTCTCTGACCTCCACATGATTTAAATACACACGGCTGCTTTGCACACCCTCTACACTCACACACACACATGCACACAAACACACACACAAACACACATACCTTCACTTGTGTATTCACTAAAAAGAGCAAAATTATCATCACTTGTCAGAAATGGCTTGTTGCTAAAAGCATTGTGTTAAATGAAGTAAACATTCTAAAGTAAAATATTTTCTCCATGATTAATTTTAAGATATTTTATATCTGCCTATCACTTCTTGTTTTCTTTTCCAGCACAGCAAACTTTAAACTTTCAGATATGTAAACTACAATGATACTAAATGATCTTTTTGTTCACATTTATGATTCAGAAAGGTCTACCCTAAGTTTAAACAGATACTCTGAAGTCAATTCTGAATTATGTACCTCAAGTTGCTACCCTAATTTTAGTATATTTCACATTTGAAAACCTGTTATGTAGTCTGCACTGATAATGGTTTTGTCTCCTTCATTTCCTCTTGGGTCCTCCTCACCATCCCATCTATCCATCTCTAAGCCTTCTTTCTCTTTTCCTGTGGTGGCTTAAATAAGAATGTCCCCATTCTTGAAAGGGATAAGGTGGTGTGGCCTTGCTGATGTAGGTATGGCCTTGTTGGAGAAAGTATGTCAGTGGGGATGGCTTTGGGATTTCAAAAGCCCAAGCCAAACAATCCCACTGCCTCCCCCTTTCAGCTACTTCTTGAGCACCATGTGTGCCAGCATCTACAATGCTCCTGACTATAAGTATAATGGATTAAACATCCTCTGCGACTGTAGGCTAACCCAAATTAAATGCTTTTCTTTCTAAGTGTTGCTGTGGTCATGCTGTCTCTTCAGAACAATAGTAACTCTAATACACTCTTAATGAAACAAATGGGCCAATAAAAGCAAAACAAAACAAAGAAACAAAAGAGAATAAAACAAAATCAAACAGACAAACAGAACAAAGTGTAATCTTATTTTTAAATTATTTTTACTTATTTTTATGTATAAAGTGTTTTGCTTTCAGGCATGTCTGGGCCTGGTGCCCTCCAAGGCCAGAAGAGGATGTAGCACCCTGTGAGTTGCAAATAGCTGTGAGCAAACCAGGACCTTTGGAAAAGCAGCCTGTGCTCTTAAGCAAAGAGCCATCTCTCCAGCCACAAGAGAAAAAAAATATTAAAAAGAAAAAGCATTACAAATGCACACACGCGCGCACACACACACACACACACACACACACACAGGCACATACACACCATAAAAACACAAAATCAGAAACCATGATAGATTAGCAAAAGACAAGTATGGTAAAAATAAGAAAATCAGAGTATTATAGTATAAGACAAAATAGTATTGAGTTCCTTTTGTATTAGCCATCTATTACTATGAATGGGTCCTCTTTTTTTAAGTATAGTTTGTATGCCCAGTGAGATTCCATTGGAGAAAACTAATTTTTTTCTATCTGCAGGGGTATTAATTGGAGACATCTTCTGGGTTAGGAGTGGAGGTTCATGTCCAGTTCCCTCTCACTACTGGGATTCCATCTAGCTTATACATGTGTAGGCATGCTGCCGAAGCCTCTGGGAGTTCATATGTGTGCCTCCTTTTCAGGATAGTTAGCTGAGCCTTAAGGGGAGAGTTTTGAAGTCACATGTCATTTAGTACTGAGTGTTCCAAAGTCTCTCACTCTCTGTACACTTTTCAGTTTTAGATCTCTGTGTTATATCCATCTCCTGCAGGAGGATGCTTCTATTAGGATGGTTCCAGTCCTTTGCTTAAAAAAAAAAAACAAAAAAAAAAAAAACATGCATTACCTATTGTCTTACTACCCATTTAAATTCAACACATTGTACAACGTCAATCAATTATAAGCACCTTAATTAAATGTCACCCACAATGGTTTCGTAGTCATTTGTCATCATTTCTATTTTGCACTTCAGATAAATATAAACCATTCTGCATGAATAAATGCTTAATGAAAGTCTTGCAATTATGAAACTGTTAGGCAAAAATAGGTGCAATGGTTCAAAGCTATAACATGGCAGGAGTTTGGAGGGTAAAACATTAAAAACACAGAAAACACAGCCCCAAATAAATAAGGTAAGCGTGATTGCATTAAATTAGAAATCTTCTTGGGATTGGGGGATGGTTCCTTGGGCAAAGCACATTCCCTGAAAGTAGAAGGTCTATGTTTGGATTCCTGTAAAGTAAACATGTTCCTGAGATAAGATGGGAGATAGGGACAGGGTAATTCTATGACACTCATAGGCCAGCTAGCCTGATATATGCAGTCACAAGCCAATGAGATAGATACTGTGGTAAATGGTAAAGCCCAGCACCCAAGACTGTGCTCTGATCTCCACACTCACACTAGTGATAGGGTATTATGTGAATGTCTCCACTCACCTATATTCACACTGACACACACACACACACTCTGGAGGAATGAACAGGTTTGACACCCATAGACTCATGTGTTTGAATGCTTGGCCCACACAGAGTGACAGTATTAGGAGGTTTGTCCTTTGAGGAATAGTGTGGCCTTGTAGTAGACAGTATGTCACTGTGGGGGTAGGGCTTGAGGTCCTATGCTCAAGCTCCACCCAGTATGGAAAAGACCCTCCTCCCAGCTGCCTGCTGAAGCTAGTCTCCTGCTGCTGCCTTTGGATCAAAATGTAAATCTTTTGACTTCTTAAGCCCATGTCTGCCATGCTTTCTGCCATGAACAAAATGGACTGATCCTCTAAAACTGCAAGCCAGCCCTAACTAAATGTTTTCCTTTATAAGAGTTACCTTAGTCGGGCAGTGGTGGCCCACGCCTTTAATCCCAGCACTTGGGAGGCAGAGGCAGGTGGATTTCTGAGTTCGAAGCCAGCCTGGTCTACAGAGTGAGTTCCAGGACAGCCTGGGCTATTCAGAGAAACCCTGTCTCGAAAAAAACAAAAAACAAAACAAAACAAAACAAAAAAAAAAACAAAAAAGAGTTACCTTAGTCATGATCTCTCTTCACAGAAGTAAAACTCTGACACACACACACACACACACCATACAACACTATTATACAAGCAATATACGTCGATAAAAATAAATAAAATATATTTATTAACAAAATCCACCCACATATTATAACTCATGTAGCATTAACTTTATGTCTGCTTGAATACTGCAAACCCCTCAGGAAATGAAAGATTATTTTATTTTTTCCTCCCACTTTCTTTCAGTTGTAACAGCATTTCTTATTGTCATGGAAGGATGCAAGTTGGTGATATCACAAACTTTTTGGAACAATAGGGTTACAAAAGGGGAAGCAAGGCCTATTTTCTAAATAATGGCAATAAACACTGTCCATGGGGCTTCTTAGTAGTTACAAGGGTAGAGTTATTCAAAGTCACAACATCATCAGCCCAAAGAAAAGCCATACCCAATGTGCTTCTTGCTGATCTTATCTTCTCCTTTCTTTCCTAAGAATATAAACCTCCCTTTTATGATAGCCCACTTTACTTGCCGAGAAGTGGGCATGGGGAGACAGCACCTGTGGAGGGAGATTTCGAGAAATGTGCAGTGTATATTTGAGCTGGAGCAAATCTCCTCACAGCTAAGGAAGTTGTGTGTCTGCCTGAGGCATCGAAGAAAACACAGAAGTAGCTATTTCAGGGCCATCCTGATCAGGGGCTGAGCTGCAGTGGAAGACAAACACTCTCAGATGTTTGACCCTCTAGACCAGGGCTTTTCCTGAGAAAAATGATGTACTTCTCTATTGATTTTCAACTTTCCACAAGACACACTGAAGAACAAAAAATGAAAATACATATTAGTGATTATACGTAAGAATATATTTACTTGAAACAACTGCAAAGTGTCATCCTGAAATGTAAAATATTTTAGCATGTTTTCGGGGGTCTTCTCAACACAGATGTCCTGAAACCTCATTGTAAGTGCTCAATGGTCCCAGCAGTTGTAGCTGCTGTCTCTAACAGGGCCTCTGGAAGGCACTGCTGCTCATGACCCATGGTGAGCACGCGCATGGAATGTTTCATTTGTTTGATGTTTGCCTCCTTTGCTGAAGGTCATTTTTGTCATCTAACATGTGCACAACTGCCCAGCATTTAAAACATGCCACTGTTATAAAGTTTAATACTCTACCAGACTGAATTTTGTAGCCCCTTTAAGGTGTTTTTATTGTTTTTGAACCATATTCATACAACATAGGAAGTATTAAAATTCAGCCTCATAGCTGATTAATATGCAGTTACCGACTATATACAATTTTTATTAAAAATAAAATTAATTTTTATTAAAATTAAAATTTCAGTTTGGCAGACCCAGTACCTGCAGGTTTGGTGTTCAGTTGCTGTCTGTTCTGTCATAATTAGTCGGGATCAGAGTGAGTAAGTGGACACATGAGACATTTTGGTCATCTAAGAATCTTGTACCAGACAAAATTGCTTTGAGAGTCCTATCATAAATTCTAATAGTTCAATAAAATCGGAGGTTGATAATTTTTCTGACTTGACATTCTTTTTTAATTTATGGAAAGCAGCATAGACATTTTAAATGTGTTTCCAATAGTCTCCATAAAAGCAATAAATTAGCTTATATAACATAGCTTTTCTGGCTTCCTTTTTAATGTTCCATTAGCATTGCCAGGTATTTATTTAATTAATTTGCAAATTATATTGAGACTTTGTCCCTAACCTGCAATGAAACTGTCAACTGTTTTAATATTACAATTAAAATAGATCGCTTTGTGAACCTGGAGTCAAGCACTAGGTGAGAGATCACAAAATCAATTTGATTTATTTGTGGTGTCTTATCTGTATTTATGCAGGGCTTTGCCTTTCAAATATACCTTCATTGCCTTTTCCATGCTGATCCAAGGCCTCACTGAGTGATGCTCAGTGTAAGACCTGTCTGGGAATTTGGGAATTCTATTTTTTCAAGCTTTCTATGGTATATCTTTCTGATGGTCTTCTACACTTTATTATTTTTGTCCAAATTTAAATTTGTTCATGCCACTGAGATTGAAACAGACCTCTTGAAATACATACAGGACCCATTCTGTCTCTGCAGTCACGTGGCAAGCTCTTGGGAATTCTTTTGTCCATGGGAATATTACAAATGAGAAATTTCAATAAGATTTTCAGCCTGTTTATTTACTTTAGTTCAGCCAAGAGCTTTTTAATATAACACCTAATGGGCATTTTCTCTTTTATATGCTATCTATCCCTTTCTTAATAACTGCATTTGCCTCATGTCTAATTTCTACATAGCTAGTAAATATTGTGAAAACTCTACAAAATAAGATAGAAAAAGTACCAGTTATGACAAAATCTTTCCTATGATAATGGTGAATAAGGAAGATTGAAATAGTACTCTGGTTTTTCTCACTTTAGTAAGATATATTCATGTATATTTGCATATGCGTATATAAGTACATAAGCATACACTCACATACAAACACACACATATATATGAATGGGTAGCTGTGTTAGTAGCTTTATTTGGGCTTCTGCTACACAGCCAGTTCCAGGCCACCTTGAACTATAGAGGAACTCCCAAAAGCAAAATAACAAAAAGCACTATGAGAGTTAAATATTTTGGCATAAACTTTTAATCTCAGCCCAAGTTAAGAAATGAAAGGCCATATTTATATGTAGTATGTCTCTGAAAATTAATAATTTCAGATGAGACAATCTTTCTGGAATAAAAATTTCATACTGAACAAAACTGTTAAGGTTTAACTTTATTCGTGAGGTAGTTGGGAAAATGTAAAGGAAAGAATATGTTTGAAATATGCAGTGGGTTGTGAAGAATACTAAATACTGAAGCATCCACACTTTGGTCTTCCTTCTTCTTGAGCTTCATATGGTCTGTAAGTTGTATCTTGAGTGTTCCGAGCGTTTTTCCTAATATTCATGTAGAAGTGAGTCCATACCATGTGTGTTCTTTTGTGACTGTGTTACCTCACTCAGGAAAGGAAGGGAAGGAGGGAACTGGGAGGAAGAGGGAGGGGAAGGGGAAAAGGAGGATAGGATCAGGTGTGGGAGGAGATGGAGGAAAAGTACAGAGGGTCAAGAAAATGAATGGAGGTATGTAGCAGTGGGGGATGGGGAACTGGGGCTAGCCACTAGAAACTCCCAGATGCCAGAAAGCAAGAGGCTCCCAGGACCCAGCAGGGATGCCATTAGCTGAAATACCCAACAAAGGGGAGAGAGAACCTGTTGAGACCATATCCAGAGGTTAGGTATGGCCCCTAGTTGAGGCATGGTGTCACTTACCCATCTCAAAAATATTAACACAGAATTGCTCCTGTCTAAAGAAAATGCAAGGACAAAGAGTGGAGCAGAAACTGAAGGAAAGGCCATCCAGGGACTGCCCCACCTAGGGATTGATCCCATGTGCAAATACCAATCCCAGAGACTATTGCTGATACCAAGAAGTACTTGCTGACAGAAGCCTGGTATGGCTGTCCCCTGAGAGGCTCTGCCAGAGCCTGACAAATACAGATGCAGATGCTCACAGCCAACCATCGGACTGAGCATTGGGATCGCAGTGGAGGAGTTAGGGAAGGACTGAAAGAGCTGAAGGGGTTTGCAACCCCATAGGAAGAACAATAGTATCAACCAACCAGACGCCCCAAAGCTCCCACCAACCAAAGAGTACACATGGAGGGACCCATGGCTCCAGCTGCACATGTAGCAGAGGACTGCCCTATCTACCATCAGTGGGAGGGGAGACCCTTGGTCCTGAGGAGACTTGGTCCCCCAACATAGGGGAATGCTAAGGTGATGAGGTGGAGTAGGTGGGTGGGTAGGGAAGCACCATCTAGGAAATGGGGAGGGGGATTAGATAGGAAGCTTGGGGGGGGACCGGGAAGAAAGATAACATTTGTAAATAAATAAAATATCCAATAAAAAAAGAATACTAAGTACTTACTTGTTCTAATTTTATTTAAAAAAAAAACATGGAGCCTTTGCATATATTTTTCTCTTCTAAAAGAGCTCAGTAAAATAAATTATTCAAAGAAACCATCAGTAAGACTATTTGGCTGTCCTTTGGCATTGTGGTTTAGATAGATAACCAAGTTCTAACTTACCTGTCTCTCTTTATGAAACATCCCTGTGTGTCATAGGCAACCACAGCTTTTCAGTGAAGACTTTACTCAATTTATAAGCAAATCAAGTTTTATCTCACTATTTCAAGAGAGTTATGTCAGTGGCAGAAATATCTTAATAGAAAATATGCCACTTGTCATTTGAAAACCTAAGAAGATATGCGAAAGATAATAATATTATTTCTTAACACTTTTAACATAAAGTTCAAGATATTTCAAAAAATAAAAGAACGGGGATTTTGGAATATATCACATTCCCTACCTGTATACCAAGCCAAGGGGAATTGAGGAGTATCTAGGCTATTTGAAAAATTAAGGGAGTATGGAAAACAAGAAGTCAGATCCAAAGGACATACACATCAGTAAGTTCCAGAGACATGTAGTAACAAGTTGGATTAACTTTTAAATGCTTTAAAAAACAGACATGTGTGCAGATATCATTACTACATTCCTGTCACAATTGACAAGGTGCAAATCTGGGAACTAATTTTCCTATTATACTCTAGAATATTAGAAAGCTGCAGATGACTTTTCTTATGCTTTTATTATACATTTAGCACATATAAATGGTCCTGAAATAAAAGACATACAATTAGCAATATATGGACTAAGCATGTTGTAATTCTACATTTAGGAATATATATTTTTAACCTTATATTTTTAAGTACTCCAGAAGCTTCCTACTGTGTAAAGAACAGAAGGGAGAGGGGAGGTATAATTTCTCTTTCTAACTCAGTGGCTACCCTCCTACCCTGTATCTGTCATCTTTGCATTGAACCTCTAAGGTGAAACAGGGCAAATGTCCTGTCACTCTTCACCTCTAGTCCCTCTGTATTCTAGAACTTCTTCCAACTATCAGTACTATATGCTGCCAAAGAAACTAATTTTTAAAAGAGGTCATGTATCTATAACTCCAATTTCCTTCACATTTGTTTCTTGTTTACAACGAACAGATCAGATCATTCACCAATGGTTTTTAGGTTCTCAGTATTTTTTTTTACCTCATTGCTATTTTAATATTGTTTTAAGGAGGTGCTGGAATTGAGTGGGGCCCAAGCATGCTAGGCAAGCAGCCACCATCAACCTGTGTCCAGCCTCTGAGATCATTTTTACTTTTTATGTACAATTGTTCAATAGTATGCAGAAACAGTATAATATTAGAGTACATTTTATATATTGTTGTTTCTCCTTTATGATTTAGATGCGTTCTCTCTCTCTCTCTCTCTCTCTCTCTCTCTCTCTCTCTCTCTCTTTTTTCTCTCTCTCTTCCTCCCTCCCTCCCTCCCTCTCTCATCTCTATCTCTCTATCTCTATCTCTATCTCTATCTCTATCTCTATCTCTATCTCTATCTCTATCTCTATCTCTATCTCTATCTCTATTTCTCCTCAGATACTTACTGTTCTATATTGAATAGAAGTGAATTTAGTCAAGGCTGGGGAGATGTCTCAGTCAGAAAGGTTGCTGAACACACCACATTAATATACAGAGAAGGGGTGTGGTATTGATTATAATATTCTTTGCAACGTCTTTCATACAGGCATATACTAGTATTTTGGTTGAAATAGTATAGGTCAGAAAAGGACTAACAAATATTAACAATTGTCACTTTTATAAGCATTATTTTTGTAGTTTTGCACACTTCTCTATATACATTAGAGTTTGCCAGTTACATTGATGCAATGAAAATAAAATCTTATTACTAATTACATAAATCACAATACTTTAAATCATGATAAGTTTCATGATAATAAAAAACTTTAACTTCCATACATATTATCTGAATTTAAGTAAATATATGCCATATAGATCTGTAGAATATAATTTAGAGAAAGTATAAGAACATATTACAAGGTACCAATTAACAGTAGTTGTGTCATAATTTAAGTTAGTGGAGATTTGAATAGGAAAAGGCATAATAGCTTTAATTATATATATTTAGTATAATTCAGTAGATATGAAAGCTGAAACTCAAATTGTGTAGCAACTTTTGATTAGGTAAAATCTTTTTCCATAAAATGTTTAAAAGTCAATGAAAAACTATTAGCAGTAATAAAATAATATGGTATATTGATAACGGGAGTCTGGAATAAAACCATTAATGAAATTAAAAAATTTATTCGATACTTTATGTTATCATATTTTGTGAAATAATAATTGAAAACAAAATAATTTCAAGTGCAAGCTTGAAAAAGTTAATTATAAACAAGCATGTGTTTTCTCTGTCAGACAGTATGTTATGCAATGCATGTAAATTAGTGTGTATGTATACGTGTGTTGTGTTTTCTGAGGATTATTCCTAGTACCTAGATTATCCAAATATTTTTACTGAAATAATAAGATGTTAGATTCTGGCAATATGCCAGTTCATGAAGAAAGTAAAGAATTATCTTTACTAGATTCTTCTGGTTTTTCTTTGTGCTTATTTATCTCATGAAGAAATATTGTATCCAGAATTCCTTCAGTTGAGCAACTAACGGAGTCAATATAATGATTGTACTCCTGCCCCTCGGAATTTTGCACTAGGGACAGTCTCAGAGATCTAAGTGAATGGAAAGCTAGTAGTATCAATTGAGACACACAGAGCAAAACTTGAAACCTCGCTTGTCTTGCACAGCTCACCTCAGGCTAGCATGACATGCAGAAGATTCAAAGATGAGTGAAATTCTGAGATCCAGGAAGAATACCATCAGGTACCAGAGATAATTATGACAGTAAAGTGTGAAGACATTCTAGTAGATGTATTGATCTGCATCAGGTGCTCTTTATGAAAAGCAGCTAGTCACACACCATCCTTAAAAAGGTCCTCATCAACTTCAAGACCAAATGACCAAGAAAAGATTTTATATAGCTTTGAAATCAGTGACACTTCAAAACACAGGTCCTAAGACTTTACACTGGTACTGTTAAAGTTTCTATATTCTCTGTGTGTTTAACTGTTTAGTCATGTCTACTAATATTTATTTATGTTAACTCACATAAATGTCAACATGCATTGCACAGTTATAATTTCTGTCAAAATACACATTGGCATACAATACATTTATTAAGTATTACAATAAATATTTGAAGTGACAAATCGTGTTATGAATAATCCAGTGTTTAGTTGAATGGCTGAATCTCAGATTAATAAGCTTATGTTAAAAAATTTAAAAACTACTTGGCCGATAAATCAGGAGCTACTAAGTGGAAATCTAGGTGTTGGGCACAGGATACCTCCAAGAAGCTTAAGAAGTACCCAAAACAGCACAAGCTTTGCTCCTATTTGCTCAACATAAAAAGAAGGTAAGTCCTGATTTCTGAAGACAACCACTTGCTTTGGATGCAGGACACAGAGAAGTAAACCTCATCTGAACAGGAAAATCGTTTACAGTCTAGCCTACATAATTCCAGAATACATGCGCAGGAGAACAAAACATACTGCGTTCTAAAATGCTGGTCTTTCTGGCAGAGTAACGTGCCCTGATGCAGTGACTGTGTAATGCTTATGTGGAAAACTCAGTGATTGCATATGGGACCTGCTTCCTAAAGAGATTTCATGCCTGGTACTGAAAACCTAGCCCAAAGCACTTTATTTGGGAAATGTTAGGCCTACAGGGAACTTACTGTGACTTTGCCAAAAGGTCATGCTGTCAAACTGCCTTCTAAATATTCGTGTTTATGCTTGTAGTACAGGCTGCTTACAACTTTTATCAGAGAAGCTTTATTTCTTTGCAGTGGGTACTCCTTAATGCATTAATTGCTTGATGCAGACTCAAAACTGTTTAAAGTGATGAATATAAGTAACTGTGACTGTTCAACTGTGGCTGATTCATTTATAGCCACCTCCCCATCCAAGTCTCAGGGAAGACCTGGTAAGAGGGAGCAGAAAGAATGTAAAGGGTAATTTTAACATATTTAAATGTCTGTTTTTTATACATAATAGTACTGATAGAATAAATAAAATGATATTCCCTGAGTTTCAAAGTAATAATTAACCATGCAAAGAATATTGAGACTTTAATTTTTTTCATTTTGTATATGAATGTGTGCATGTACATATATGTAAAGATTCTTGTGGAAGCACCACAAAGTGTGGAGTGCATTGGATCCTCTGGATCCAGCGTTCCAGGTGGTATAAGTCTTTTGAAGTCAATGCTAGTGCCAGTCTGGTCCTTCAAAAGGGCAGTAAGTGCTGTGAATTATTGAGCCATCTCCCCAGGCTAAACATGGAAATTGAAATGTTTTAGAACTGTTTTCAGTTTAGTTTTGGAAAAGCTTTTATTGATAGTGGTGGTGCTTTGCTTCATTGCTGTGTTCCAGGGAACTCACCAACTGAGGAACAGTTAGTCAAGTAAATTAAACTGGAAAAATTAGAGGGCTGGGCCTTCTCAATGTACCTGAGAGTCAAACGGTCCCTTTTCCCCCATTTCTCCATTGTTTTGCTTCAAGTTGAGTGTAAGTGTGTGTGTGTGTGTGTGTGTGTGTGTGTGTTGTGTGTTATGTGTGAGTGCACGTGTGTATGAGTGTGTGAGAGTGTGTATTAATATTTGCCCAAGGTATGTGAACTCTATCAGAAGGATTTCTTCCTGGATTTTCTTTGTTTTCTCTCTTTGTTACTTACATAATCACATGACATCAGTGTTACACTGAAGCGATAACCTATGGCCTGAGCTTCTCTAGAATTCTGACCCCAGGACAGCATTCCAGCAATATGGCAAATTCACCCAAGAATATGCAAGATGTCCTTAACATGTAGTTTAAGATATATCCATGATCATGACTGCAAACATGCACAAAATTTTTTAAATAATAACTAAAAATATTATTTTAAACAGAATACCTTATTGCAAAGTAAAAACTAATTAGTTTTCCCTAATGGACTCTCACAGATTATACAAACCACACTTAAGGTAGGCCCCATACCCAGCAGTAGATACCCAACACAAAAGGAACTTAATGGTATTTTTGTAGACTTTTTGTCTAATAATACTTTGGGCATTTTTTTCTTTTATTTGCTGATTGTCTATTGTGGTTTCTGAATTTGTGTTTTGTGGCATTGTGTGTCTGTGTTTCTTGATTGTTTAATTTTGTTTTCTTCTTTTTCCTGTTGGCTTGTTTATTTTTTCTTAAAGAGAGAGATTAAAAACGGCATAAAGTCAGGTGGATAGATAAGTGGGGAGAATCTGGGAAGAGTTGGAGGAGGGAAAAAGCATGATCAAATATATTGTGTAAAAAATTGTCAACATAAAAAATTAGCCCTTGCATCTTAGAAGGAAACAACAAAAACAACTAAGCAAGATTATATATTTGACACGTTTTCACCTGTGTTTTGGATCTTAGCCAATCTGACTGGTGTGAGGTGGAATCTCAGTGTTGTTTTCATTTGCATTTCCCTGATGACTAGGGATGCTGAGCACTTCTTTAGATGTTTCTCAATCATTCGAGTTTCCTCAGTTGAGAGTTCTTTGTTCAACTTTCTACCCCATTTTTAATAGGGTTATTTGATGGTCTGGAATCTAGTTTCTTCAGTTCTTTGTATACCTTGGATATTAGCCCTCTATCAGATGTAAGGTTGGTGAAAATCTTTTCCCAGTCTGTTGGTTCCCGCTTTGTCCTGTTGACCGTATCCTTTGCTTTACAGAAGCTTTGCAGTTTTATGAGATCCCATTTGAGTTGATAAGTATGGATCTATTTATATTTTTCCATGTGTAGCCATCCAGCATCATTTGATGAGCATCATTAGTTGAAGATGCTATCTTTGAAAAATTATGTATTTTTGGCTTCTGTGTCAAAAATCTGGTGTCAATAGGTGTGTGGACATATAGCTGGGACTTCAATTTGAATCCATTGATCAACATGTCTTTTTCATGAAACACCATACTGTTTTTATTGCTATACTTCTGTAGCACATCTTGAAGTTTGGGAAAGTGATGCCTCCAATAGTTCTTTTATTCTTCAGAATTGTTTTAACTATAGTGGATATCAAATACAATTCTTCTGCTATAGGAACAGAGCAATGAAGTGCCTCCTAAGGACATTCTTTTATACATATAGATCAGTCCTGTCAGCCATCAACAGTGAAGGTTTATATCATAGTAGGCTGTAACTAATATAAAACCCACAAATGGACAATATGCAAAAAGTGAGAGACTTTGCAATACTTAGTCCTAACTGGTATATTTTCTTCAAACCCCTCCCCTCAGGGTATAAGGAATGAAAAACAAAAACGAAAATTGTAAAAGTCAGAGGGGATGGAAGACACCAAGGAAACTGTGTGCTGTGGACACAACATGACTGACGCACGTATGACCTCACAGAGACTATGGCGACAAGCACCGGGCTTGCACGGGTTCAAGCCAGATGGTATTCCAGAACTGAGAGGAGGAACTGGACAAAATCTCTAACCCCTAAACAAGGAGCTATTTAAAAATG
The DNA here is from genome assembly GCA_021653895.1 of Mastomys natalensis. Classification (NCBI taxonomy): domain Eukaryota; kingdom Metazoa; phylum Chordata; class Mammalia; order Rodentia; family Muridae; genus Mastomys; species Mastomys natalensis. Next base: position 642,959 of record JAJTUV010000566.1, on the reverse strand, counting down.
TCAATTGCTTGCAAGAAAAAGTCGATTTTCTTCAATGGAGTACCGCTGGACATATAAACCACACTTAAGGTTAGATTTCATGTCCAGCTATAGATGAGCAACAAGATAATGCATTTGAAGAATTTTTTTTGTTTTCTATTGCTTTGTTTGGGTATTTTACATCTCATAGATCTTTTGAATGTATATCATGAGTTTTGATTTTGAATTTTATAGTTTTTGTATGTGGGCTTCTTCTGACTTTTGGTGTTTTTATTTTATTTTGTTTTGTTTTTACTATTCTGTTTTATTTGATATTTTAATTTTCTCTATTTGTTTTCTAAAGAGAGAGAGAAAGAAGTTGACAAGTTGGGTTGGTGAGGAGAGGGCGGAGGGGAAAGCATGACCAGAACATATTATATGAATTTTCTATATAAAAAAGAAATAAAAATTATATATAAGAAACATTATGGACTTAAGAGCTAGAAAATCGCAAACTTTAATTATATCATTATAATTTGCAACATGTATTTCCTTTAGCCTTAGTACTGGCTAGGTTTATGTCAAATTTACATAAGCTAGACTCATTAGAGAGAAAGGAGTTCAACTGAGAAATAGCCTGTGTAGGATCAGGCTGCAGACCAGCCTGGAGAACATTTTATAGATTAGTAATTCATGGGAGAGGGCCCATTAGGGGTGGTCCCATCCTTTGGTTGGTGGTCCTGGATTATATAAGAAATCAGGCTGAGCAAGGCATGTGGTACAGGTCAGTAAGCAGGAATCTTCTACAGCCTCTGGATCAGCTCTTGGGTCCAGGTTTCTGCCTCATTTGAGTTTCTATCCTGACTTTCTTCAATGATGGTCTTTGATACGAAAATGGCCCAATAGACCTATATGGAGTAGAACTATTAAGAGGTGTGGCCTTGTTGGAGGAAGCTTATCACTGGAAGTAGTCTGAATCAAGCCAGATCCAGTGGCTCACTCTCCCTCTCTTTTGCTACCAGCAAAAAGATATAAAACTCTCTTCTAGCATCATGTCTGTCTGCTTGCTGCCATGCTTCCACCCATGATGGTAATGGATTAAATCTCTGAATCTAAAGCCAGCCCCAGTTAAATGTTTTCCTTTATAAAAGTTGTCCTGGTCATGATGTCTGTTCACAGAAATAGTGGCCCTACATAAGACAAAGTATAAGCCATGTAAACTCTTTCCTCCATAAGTTGCTTCTAGTCACGGTGTTTCAGCATAGCAATAGTAACCCAGACTAAGACAGCTTTACTTTTATTTTATTCTCACCAGATTCCTCATAAAATCAGCTAAACTGGTGTTAGATCCAATAAGTTGTTTGGGGAAATAAACAACTTTTTATCAGATAATAAAAAGATAAGTTTACAGATATTAATATCCAACTCTTTCTCCTTATTTTAATATCTACTTTAACATTTCTTAACATTTACCTATTGAATGATCAAATCAGATATTAAAAAGATAAGCAGAGAATCACTTGAAACACAATTTATTATAACAGTAAAAGCTAGATACATGATTCTATATTCTTATAATTGCAGTGCCTGGGTAGTGGACTAGTTGAGATATACGAATCAAACAACAGAAATTCCTACATATCCATGTTTATTTTATCAGCATTAAGACCAGCATAGATATTGAATTAGCTGAGAAAACAGATAAATGGAAAAATAAGGTATGATTGATACTAAACCTCTGATAGGAGCATAGCCTAGGCTACATAATGAGTTCCAAAATAGCTTAGGTTACAAAATAAGACAGTGCTTCCAAGGATATGAATAAATAAATAAACAAAGCACACAATCAAAACGAGATAATTATTTTTTTCAACTTTGATGTACCCTTGCTTTCTTCTTTTGAGAATATATAGAGACAGTATTAGAGACTGAACCTAAGACCTTAAACATGCTAGGCAAACACTCTACCACTAACCACATTTCTAAGCATTGGCCATTGGGTTTAGTAAAATCCAATATAATTGTTAATATATAATTGTTAATTATATATTGATATAATTGATATAATTGCTAATGTGTGTTTAATGTCTGTGAACTTCTCTACACATGACCACTTAGAGAAGCAATATTGGACACTGCCTGTGGCCACTATGTGTGTGACTCAAGAGAAACAAGGAAAATTCAGACTGACTCTGATTCCAATTCATAATCCATACTACAAATAAAGTAAGGTTTTCTTAAAGATTTCTAATATTGTTACACTAATCTTTCTAAGCCAAATAAAAAATAAGAAAATAAAGCTATACAGTTAATAATGAAGAGCTGGTCTCCATAACATTCAGAACAAAGAGGATCCTAGTGTCCACATTGCTCTTATCTCTGTTCTTAAGTTAGGAATATTGCAGCAACACATGGTTTTGTCTGTCTATCTGTTTGTTTGTTTGTTTGTTTGTTTGTTTTGGTTAAAAATAACTATTGATCGAAGAAAGAGAAGCAGTTTTCCAAAATGGGCTAATGCAATGCCATAGATTTTGCACACAAATGGAGGCAGCACAAAAAATTTTCATTTTGCAGAGAATAATTAATTAATTAATTGTGTCTCTTCTAAAGCTAGGTTCTGGTCCAGGTTAGAAAGAATATACTATCCCATTGTACTCAAACCCACATCACCTTCATTTGCTCCTCCTCCTATTCTTACAAGCTCCCTTCACAAATAAATCTCCATTTTGCTTTGTGTCATATACATATAAAAATTAATGTACAATCTTTTGGAAAGGGAAGAGTTTATTTCATCTTATATCTTACAGTACATTATGAATGGCAATCAGGACAGGAACATGGAGGCAGGCACTGAAGAAGACGTCATGAAAGAATAGAATTACTATCTTGCTATTCCAGCTGTTCAGGTATGGCACTTGTAATAGTAAATTATCATTCAAGAAGATACTCTGCAATCTTTTGCCTTCTAGACAATTTGATGGAGATATTTTCTAAACTGAAGTTTCCTTTTTCAATTTGACTCCTGTTAGACTATATTTGATTAAAATAAAAAAAGAAAAAACAAAAGAAATAAAGAGGGGGGTGAAGGAAGGAAGGAAAGAAGGAAGGAAGGAAGGAAGGAAGGAAGGAAGGAAGGAAGGAAGGAAGGAAGGAAGGAAGGAAGAAAGGAAGGAAGATTGTCTCAAAGAACCAGCTCCTAGTTTTGTTGATTCTTTGTGTAGTTCTTCTAGTTTCTACTTAGTTGATTTCAGCCCTGAGTTTTGATTATTTCCTGCCTTCTACTCCTCCTGGGTGTATTTGCTTATTTTTGTTCTAGAGCCCTCAGGTGTGCTGTTAAGCTGCTAGTGTATATTCTCTCCCATTTCATTTTTGAGGCATTAAGAGCTATGAGTTTTCCTCTTAACACTACTTTCATTGTGTCCTGTAAATGTGGGTATGTTGTGCCTTCATTTTCATTAAATTCTAAGAAGTCTTTAATTTCTTTCTTTATTTCTTTGTTTACCAAGTTATCATTGAGTAGGGCATTGTTCAGCTACCATGTGTATGTGAGTTTTCTGTTATTTTGTTGGTACTGAAGATCAGTCTTAGTCCATGGTAATGTGATAGGATGCATGGGATTATTTAAATCTACCTGTATCAATTGAGGACAGTTTTATGACCAATTATATGGTCAGTTTTGGAGAAGGTACTGAGAAAAGGGTATCTTTTGTTTTAGGATGAAATTTTCTATAGATATCTGTTAAAACCATTAGGTCCATCACTTCTGTTAGTTTTAGTGTCTCTGTTTAGTTTCTGTTCCCATTGTCTGTCCATTGATGAGAGTAGGGTGTTGAAGTCTCCCACTATTATTGTGTGAGGTGCAATGTGTGCTTTGAGCTTTAGTAAAGATTCTTTTATGAATGTGGGTGTTCTTGCAGTTGGAGCATAGATGTTCAGAATAAGTATTTTTTTAAAAAACTATGTTCTATATATGAAAAAATTTATGAGATATTTGTGTATATAGCTTAATGTACTTTGCTTCCTATACTATCCCAAGTTACATCTGTTTTTCTCTAAGTATTACAATTTCGTTTTCTTTGTGGTGGAATAAAACTCCCTTGGATATTAATACCAACCAAACCTTATTTTTCCTTTTACATGTAATCTCAGCTAACTCAGTATTTTTGCCATTTTTGACACAGCCAAAAAAAAAAACATGGGTACATAGGAATTTCTGTTGTATGTAGATTTAGATTCATTTAGGTATGAATCCAGGCATGTGTGTTATAACTGGGTCATATGGTAGTATAATTTTGACTGTACAGTTTTACTGTAAGGTTTATTCCTTACTGGCATTGTGTATCTCGTGTTTATTCACATGAAACGAAGCACATCACTAAAGCATCTTCACTAAGGTAGAGCTTTAAATGATCTGCCTTCATCAGAGATGAAATATATAAATTTCACATGTATTTGTTACCTAATAGGATATCTTACATTCATAATCTATGTGTGTTTGGTTTGTTTTCTTCTTTATTCTTTTAAATGGGAAGTAGGCATGGATGATAATTAGAAATAAAATGTATCAGAAACTTCAAGTCAACCTTGTGCTTCTTGTTTCCTAGGACAGGGTGAAGAGCGAGCACCACCCTGGTGTTTTATCCCACTTGACCTCCTGCTGCTTATCGCTACCACCCATATTTATGGCTGTTTGCTTTGCTTCCTCAGGGCATCTAATCTCTAAATGTGGCTTCGCTATCTCAGCATCTCTTATTGACTTTTCCTAATCTTATTATTTCTGCTGATATTTACTCTGCATGTCGTTTTTTTGCTTCCTAGCAACATACATTGACATTTGCTCCTGAGGAATCTTTACATTACTGCCTAAACAAATGACATTAGGAAAAACAGAGTGGTCAGCCCTGGATTATGGGTAAATAAATAAGCAAATACCTACATGGAATATTTAATATGTGAGGATCATATGAAAAATAGATTCATGGCGACATCTAAGACTTGTTTTTGTTTGCCTTTGATGTATTTTATTTTGAAATACATTTTTTTTTAACCTTGAAAGTATGATCAAGTAAAAATATCTTACTTCTTGATCAGAAAGTAAGACTAAGCATTGTTTTTTTAATTTATTTTAACAATTTTATTTTTTTTACTTATTCATATTATATCCAGCTCACTGGCCCCCTCCCAGTCACCTCCTCCCACAATCCTTTCCCTGCCCCCATCCCCTTCTCCTCTTAAAGTCTCTGTGAAGCTAGACAAGGCAGCCGAGCTAGTAGAACATATCTCACATATAGGTAACAGCTATTGGAATAGCCCCAATTCCAGTTGTTCAGGACCCACATGAAGGTCAAGCTTCTCATCTGCAACATATGAGCTGGGAGGCCTAGGGCCAATCCGGCCAATCCGTGTATGTTCTTTGGTTGGTGGTTCAGACTCTGAGAGTTCAAGGGTTCAGGTTAGGCTTTGTAGCTGGCTTTGTGTTTACATTTCTCTGTACACATTGTACAGAGTATGATATGACCTACTCTTCTCTAATGCAAAGTATTTGGGCTGAAGTATAATGATCAATGTAGTCATAATATGACACTATCTGCACAAGAAAATATGCTATTAATTATAATCTAACATTCTAAAGGGCTTAAATAATGTTTCATACTATTATGAAACTTTGGTTGGTTTAAACTTATTAAGAAACAATTTAGCATCCATATAAGGAACCACAAAATTGCTCCTGGATAAGAATTTTGTTGTATTATTATTTTTTGTACTCTAGGAAATTTATAAGTATAGTAAATAAAATAACACTCATATATTTTTAATTGGGATATTATTTACACTAACAAAACTTGGACAAAACTAAAATTGCCAGTGATTGATAGATGATTTTATATGATGCAAATTTCTTCAATTTGACATACAATAAAAATAATAAAGTTGTTGCTCAAATTTTTATACCTATATCTAAGGAAATGTGTCTTATATATTTATAAAATGAAATACACAATTATAAAATGAAATTAATGTTTATAATCATTATAAACATTCATATAGAGAAGAGTATAATAACAACAAATGTATGAAAGTAAGAACCGGATTATGGGTAATGTCTTCACTTTTCTTCACCCTTCTCTTTCTTCTCTATTTCTTTCTCTTTCTTGTTTTTATTCCCTAGAATATTATTGGGTATTTTTTGCAAAGTAATAAAAATTATAATAAAAACTTCATTTTCTTAGATATTTCTTCTACGTTGCCTTTATATTCTTACACAGCATTCCTTTATTTTAAGAAATTGTTTTCTAAACTTAAAAATTTCTTTATTGTCAGTTTGTTACTTCATGAAACCATATTTTATATGAATATGTGAATATGAGAAGAGTAAATTTTTTCTACATATATTTTAATTATGTAATTTCTTTAGCTTTGCAACCATTTAAAAATAATTTTCAGCATTCCTTCATAAATCCTTGAAGACACATTCCAAAACTTCATATAGATACTAGAAACTATCGCTAGTGTCAAGCAATGTATGTAATGGACTCTCTTCTATATATAAATAGCTATATAAAATATTAATTTTACATTAGACACAGTAATATTAAGATAATGATAACACTATACTTGATAATAGTGAGAGGAAAATGATATCCTTGTCTCTCAAATACTCTTATTTCTCTGTAATCATTCTTTATATGATGATAGAGGGTGATACAGTATCTGTGAGATGAAGTTCAGTGATATGATTTATACAGCTATTGTGGCAGCATCTCAACTACTATGTAAATGTTAATTGATCAGAAGAGTTTTATCATCATTCATGATACACACTAAACATATAGAGCATATAGGATGGGCACTCTGCTGATTATCATGTATGTCCAGAGTATCCCTTCTTTAGAGCTATTAAGTCCCGTTTGGTAACCGCATGGAACCCTGCTTTAGTTAAATGCAGTCTGTTCATAGGAGTTGGCAATCTACTACTTGCTAACAACTAGTAGACCTAGTTGTTCTCTTACATATATAGCACAATATATGAACATATGCATAAAGTAAATAGTAATTTAAATTTCTGGATATACAATTAAAGTACCTTATGTCACCTTTACCATATTTCCCTTTGAGTAGCATTCTTTTGTTTCATGATATGAAGCAAACATTACTAAAGCCATGCAAATGACTGTTTTTCTAACATAAGTGCTAATGAAAATTAACTCAAGGCAGCCACAATTTTAATATGATAAATGTGATGGTTTTAATGAGAATGCCAGTCCCTTAGGCTCATAAATTTGAATATTTGGCCAATAGAAAGTGACATTATTAGGAGGTGTGACTCTTTTGAAAGAAGTGGGTCACTGGGAGTGGGCTATGAGGTTTCAAATCCCATTCTAAATCTAGAGTCTCTCTTTTCCTGCTGTCTAGGTATCCAGAAATAGAAAGCCGACTAAGCCACTAAATATATTGACAAACAACAAAAGTGTTAGCTATTTTAGTTTTTAGTATGTGCTGTGAATGGCAGTCTAAATCTCTCCACTGTGTCAACACAACTACTGTGCTTCTCACTCATTCCATAGATAATGCTCCATTCTGCAGCAGTTGTAGACCTTTTTGTCTCTGGTGTCAGATTCCCAAAGGAAACATTCTGTTCCAACAAAGGCCAGTTTATCCAAAATTATTTATTGTTTAGAATTGCTAGGTCATTCTGAGCTCTTCTTTGTATCTCATTTCTATAGTGCTCCAATCACAAGTAGGACAATAAAAAGAAATTAATGAATATTTTATAGAGGACTTTTAATGCATACAACAAAGCAGGGGAAATGGTTTCTTTTAATTTAAAAAGAGAAGTTTCTCTTTTCTTGAGATTCATAATCCTTCCAAAATTCATCCCATCACTTCAAGGTCTGACCTATTGTATCTTGAGAAATATATTTTAATAAGAAAACATGAGAGCTTTCATTAAACAGATATGTTCAGTTGATAGTCTTTTCTCTCCAGCTCCCATCACTTATATTTCTTTCAGAAAAAAATGTACAAAATATAAAAGATGGCACAATATATGTTGTAGGCTTTTGTTGTTCTTGAAACTGCACAATAATTAATACTCGTTAAGAGTGTTTCCTTCTTATATACCTTGATGAATTGAGGAGAGGCATAGCACAGAAAAGCTAATTCTTAATGTGTGTTAAGGATTCATAGAATAAGAAAAACAGAAATGGGGAAGATTCTGGGAATTGATATTTGAATAGTGGGGAATGTGTGGCAGTTTCTATTAGGAGATAATCTCTGTGGAGAATCAATCTTATGTCTGTGAATAGAAGGTCTGAAAAGAGGGCAGGGATTATTGGGTAAAGTAAGTGTACAGATAAAGTCACAAAGCACCACGTGGCATATTAGCTTGAAGGGTCCAGTGACTTCTCTGATGCTTTTCTGATCTACAATTATTCACCTGCTAATGCACATGTTTAGTTCATTTCCAGGGCCTCAAATATTGAAATATAGTAGTTACTATATCATATTATATGTATTTATATTACACATATAGGATATTACATGGCTATGATGTACTTGTACATTTAGTATGCTATATCATAGATGTACTAAAAGTTGGTGCTGTAATAAAAGAAGATAGATCTTTATGAATCTATTCTTGGTCATTTGGGGTTAAATATAAATAAAAATTCTTATTTGACTAATATGGTAATTTTTTGATGAGATATCTAAAGTTTATATCCATATGTTCAATACTTACCTACTGATAAGATTGCATTAGTCTATCCAGGTTTCTAAAATTTTATGAAGATATAATATAAAATTTTAGTGTGTTCAGTTTATTACCTCTGATACATGCAGGTATTTGTATAAGAAATTATCATCATTGCTACCCCCACAAAAAGAACACATTCATGACTCTAAGTTTCCCATTCTTTCGAGTGATTTGTTTCATCTACCAAATAAACAATAAGTTTTCACTTTAAAATTTTAAAGCAGATAATTAATATATAAACAGTATATTTTTCTTGAAATTATTATAATTACTTTTATATTAAGTCATTAAAGTCATTTATGCATCAATAGATAATTTACTTGTAAGCTTAATAATATCCCGTTCTTTAAACTATTTCCTGAATATGTGCTTTGAAGCCATGTATAGGATTATTGCAAAACTACTTTCTATGAATACTTTATGAATATTTGTACACATTAATATTCTTGGGTAAATAGAGAGGAAATGTTATATTTGGTAGTAGCATATAATTAATTTACATTGAAGTGTCCAAAATTCTTTCCAAATACAGGCTAAGAGGTCATGAGAAATCTACACTCTCATTTACCAGCTCTATGTGCTGTGAAAGTTCATATTTTTACCATTGTATTTGATTATAGTGTTTTCTCCCTCAGTGTGTTTTTAGCTATTCCCTGATTAATAATGACCTGATCATGTTTACTTTCTATTATAGTCACTTGACAAGCTTTCAGTTCAGAGTTTTAATTATTAAGAATTTGTGGTCTTGCCCACTACTGGGTACGTATACACATATGTACATATAAAATATGTAACTATGTATGAATATATGTTTATATATGCATGGATATGTGTGTATTATTGGTGTTTAATAAGAAATTCTTAGAATTTGTCAAATCTCTGCTTTTTATTTTCAGACTATTTGTGTAGCAACAGAAATGGTTTTATAGAAAATTAGATGAAGTCCAATCATGCTATTGTACCTTTATATCTATCATGAGTTTGTTGCTGTGTTAAAGAAATTTCCTGCTTTAATCAGCAATCATTTTTCTTCTAGAGACTTGTGCTTCTCTGAGTATCTTTTAGGTCTATGACTCATTTGAATTAATGTCTGTATATGGTAAAAGTAATAGATCTGAATATTTATCATTATATATTTTACTTTGTAACTAAGTACTTCAGAAAAATGTGTAGAAAAGATGTTGTTTGACTATATTCCATCATTGAGCTCAGTTAGCCATACCTGTAAGTTATTTCTAGAGTACATCGTCTTTACCATTTAATCTGAGTATCTTCAGGAGAGAGTAGACCATTCTGACTGCTTGGGTATTCACACTCAATATTGTTCATTTACAGAACCTTCAGAAACTCTACTTTCTTTGCACTTTCATATAGTTTAGGCAGGGCTTGCAAATTTGTACAAAAAATGCCTGCTGTGACTGTGATTGAGTTTGTGTTGGATTTGTATATATGTCTGGGAAGAAATAATAGCTTTGAACTTTTGGTGTCTTTCAATTTAATTCTGTAACTTTTATTGTGAACTTTCTTTTATTTTTTACTATTATTTTAGAAATTAAGATACTCTTCTATTTTTCTCTTCTTGTTATTACCTACAGATCCTTCCATATAGTCCCATTGTCCCTTAAGTTCATAGCCTCTTTCTTTCACTAAGTGCTATTGTATGCATATGTATACATGTACTTATACATAATATTCCTAAAATAATATACTAAGTCACATAAAATTGTTTGCATGAATATTTTTGAGATGACCGTTTGGTACTGCTCAATCAATATGTGTGTGTTTTCCTCAGGGAAGACTGATTTTCCCACTCCCTTAGCTGTCTGCTATCTGATGCCTCGTGGGCTTTTTCCTGTCTACTTTGTGTGTCCATTAGTGTCATGTCTCTCAAGACTCATAAAAAGGACTTCTCTTTGCAGCATATAGAGAACATTATAAAAAAAACCTCACAATTAAAAAACACAGAGTTGTAGAACCCATTGCCAATGGATATGTCTACAAAACATCCTCACATCCAAGACTCATGCAACATTATGGAAGAGGAGGGATGAAACTGTAAGAGCCAGAGTTTGCTGTGAGATCATGCCCCCCTTTATTTTTTTACTTTTTGAGATTTATTGTATATTTCAGAGTTCTTCCAGCCTGGTCTACAGAGTGAGTTCCAGGATAGCCAGGACTACACAGAGAAACCCTGTCTCGAAAAACCAAAAAAAAAAAAAAAAAAAAAAAGAGTTCTTAGTGTACAGTCTTTCCCATTTTTTTTTATCCTATTGTAATTGGCATGCTCCAGGTACATTGATTTCTGGTTCATTTTTGTACTCGATGGAAATGCGATTGACTTTGATATATTCGTCTTATATTTAGCAAATTTTATAAGTTCATTTATTATACCCAGAAGACTTGAGTATTTCAGTCAATTTTTAGATAAATTATCATATTTTCTAAAAAACAAATAATTTTTTTCTTTCTGATGTATCCTTATTTAAAAAGTCTTTTCCTCGAGTGCGGATTCATTTTAGTGGCACCACAGAACTATAGCATCATACCCTGGAAAGCAAACTATTCATAGAGTAGAATCACATCCTATACCAAGATCTACCAATATATATTAAATCCATTCACAATGAATTTCAAATCACATATTTTATAATTGTACTAAATGGTAGAGTATCATATGCATTTATCTGCATCCTTAGTTTTGCTCAATCCTCCTTCCTCCTCTTCCCAATCCTGTGTTTCTTCATCCTCATGTCTGTTCAAGCTTTTCAACCCCTAATATGTCCCATCATACTGTCATGTTCTGTCTTGGTTAATTTTCTTTTGCTGTGACAAAACACCATGAACAAGAAAACTTATCAGAAGAAATCATTTAATTGAGCTTTCAGATTGTTGGAACCTATGATTGTGGAACAAATACATGGTACCAGGGACATCTGAGAGCTCATATCTTGACTCACAACTGAAAGACAGAGAGAGTACTAAAAATCATAGTCATGGGAGTCTTTTGAGCCTTCAAAGTCTACCTGCCAGTGAAACACCTCCTCCAATAAGGGCATACTTCCTAATCCTTCCCAAACAGCCCTCCCGACTGGTGAATGACTGTTCAAGTATAAAAGCCTTTGTAGGTCATTCTCATTCAATCCGCAACATGTTTCTTCTGTTTTATCCTTATATTTGAGGTACCCCTCACACTTGTCTAATGTCTCCTTCATAGTTTAAAGGCACTCTAAGTCAAATACATGAATCTAAGAATTTAAACCCATGAGCTGTCTGTGAACGATAACATGCTACATGGGCCAAGGTTATCTCACCCAATATATGATTGGGCAATTCCATCCATTTTCCTGAAATCATCAGAATTTCATCTTTTAAGTTGGATAAAATAATATTGTGTATTTGCTCGACAATTTTATTATTCATTCATCAGTTGATGGATCTCTGGATTGCTTTCTTTGCCTGGATATTGGGAACAGAACAGCAAGAAACATGAATGTGTAAGTATCTCTGTAGAAGTATCAAGAGTATCTTTGGAAAAGACAACAGGAGAGATTTATTGCTTGTTCCACTAGAGTAATAATGAAAGCCGATAATTTAATCAATGTTGGAAAGAAGGGTCTTTGGGGACCTACTTTGCAGATGGAGGGGAACCAGATTCTGTAAAGGTGACATGCATATTTATTGCAGGCTTGCCATCAATACAATCCAAGACTTTTTGGAAAGAATGTTTTTTCAAGTCACTGAGCATCATCCAGTAATTGAAACAAAAGCCAAGCCAGATAAAGTGTTAGAAGAAACATCACTCAACTCTGTGGATCTGGCACATTAATGGGCATATGTTCACTAGACAGGGACAGTTGGCTACAAGAATAGAGATTAACATAGATCCCATATAGTTGGAGAAACCAGGATGGAGAGAAGTGAGTGAGTTGAGAAGAATATTGAGTGTCATATGGAAATTTGATCTGTGACAATCTACATAGGCACAAGCGCTGTAATCGGACATCTGTATATAAAAATTGCCTAGTATGGAAAGAAAAACTAACCAGTGCCTGATTGGCCACAGTGTGTAGAGCAGATTGGAAGGAGATATATGTATTCATTAGCAATCAGTGATCCCGATAGTGTTTCCATATGGATATTTATGGCCCATTTTATCTTCCTGGAAATCCAGAGGCAGATGTACTCACTACACAAGAACTATCTGTCCTGAGGTGCCCCTGAAAGCTTCTTACTAGGTTCATATAAAGTCATATAAAGGCTGGACGATAGAAAAGACTATTAGCACACATGTGAAATATTCCAAGATTTTGAAAACTCTCCAAATATATGAGGCTCGTTCCCCATTACAGACTCCACAGGTGGACACAGTAATTAATCAAATATATTAGCCAACCTGTCTCATATGAGATTGGCAGGTGGACTGCATAAATCCTATGACTGTCTTTGAAGGATACAAATCCTTCACTTCACAACAACAATGCTTCACTTGTACAACAGTTTCTCAAGTCTTTTGGAAACATATTCATGACACTTACAAACAGGTAAAGCCACCATCAAGAGTTGCCTTAAGTAGGTATACCCAATGAGTTGTTTGTTTAAGGAGACCTCTCAGGCTCCACAAATGAAAAGGGATATTTTTACTGCAATTGGATGTATAAAGAACATGTTAAGTCCTTATTGGCAAAGATAGCATATGCTTTGTGTTGAGGACATACAGAAAGAAGGCTGGGTTAGAACTGGAAGTTCCATCCCTATTGGTTGATATTCACAGGGCCAAAGGGTATCATACAAGTTATTAGGGGAGAGTATTGCCAATACTGCTATTATCCCATGGGCCACATGTGCTATACCAACCATGACAAGATAGCTGTGTTGAATGATACAGTAGCGGAATGACTAATTTTGATGCAACCAAATCCAATAGATTACAGCATAGTCTATTGGAAAGAAAAGACATATGGTACTGTCAATCACAACAAAAGCCTGAGGCTTAAGAGACCATAAACTCCAGTGGGGAGGACACTGCTATCTTTTTGTTTAATGAATTTTGTATGCTTATCAAATGGCCCTCTGAAGATATGTGCTTTCATCTTTGTATTACTTCTGTTGTCAGTCTCAATTTGTCATGGATTTGTCTTGTCACTTACATTGGGAGGTGAACTAAGAAATTTACAATCACATTTCTGAGATAAGTGACTATTGCTGTGGCATAGTGGCAAAGTACTTATCCACAGATGGAAGAAAATAATTACTTATCTATATCACCCTCTACAGGAGACAGGGAACATCTCTGAAGACGGGACAGGAAGAAAGTAAGAGGAAGGAGAGAGGGTAAGTTTTATGTAGCTATTTTCTACAAGCTGAAATATTCCATTGTGTAAACAATTTGCAAGTAATAAGTAGCTTCTAGGATATAAAGTCTATTCCTAAGATTAAAAACACAATAAAAGTTGAAGAGAAAGGAGACTTTCTAAGAAGCTAATCCCTCTACAAGTTATGTAGGTGCTTCCAGGAATTCACATTTCTTGAGTTAATGCATATATTGTGTTACATCAGTGATACAGACTTCCATGAGTCATTGATTTTACATGAGTTACTGAGGTATCTCTTACTCATCCATCAATGTAATCCTAATAAATTCTTTGGTTCACTAAGATAGATTTGGATAGAATTATTTCTTTGGTCTGTTGTCAGTTTTCTATCTGAGGGTAAGCAAATAATTTTAGTATTGCCCCAGGAAAGTTATGTTACTGTTGTATAACCAATAGAAACTTCTGTTGCCCATGTAAGATTTATTCTAGCAAAACTATCAGTGAAAGGTCCCTTATAAACACAGTTTCCCACACACCTTGCCATACAGATTGAAAAACCAATCAATCTGTAGATTTTTCATATCAAATGAGTTGACAGTTGTAATAGGATACTTACTCAGATATAAAAATACAATAATTTATCTCATAAATATTTTGAAATGCATAGGAAAGGAAATTAAGAACACTCCAAACAAGAGACATCAGTTGATCATAGAAACTAGTTCTCCAAAGCATAAAAACAGTGTTTATAGCTGTACATTAGTTCTCTACCAAAAAACAGTTCAGATAAGAGCAGAGTATTGGAGAAGTTGCTTATAGGTAATATTAGAAAGATAGGGATTTCAGAAGACCTGATCTATTTCATTTCTTGGATTAATAAGCAATTAGGGAAGATAATACAACGAACAAACTAAGCAGATAATAAAGAAATAATTATCACATAAATGTGTGCATATAATGTGTATATATAAAGTTATAATATGTATATGTAGATTACATCAGAATTTTAGAATGAAAGACAGGAGCTGTGATGGCTAGTATTGATGGTTGTCAATTTGAAGAGATTCAGAATCAGCACAGAAACAAATATCTAAGTCTTTTTGTGGAGATTATCCAGATCAAGTTAACTGAGCTGGGAAGATGCACCCTAAATGTGGGTGGTTCCATTTCATGGACTGGGTTTCTAAAGTGAGCATAAAAGAGAAAATAGGTGGATCATAATCACTTAGGTCTTTCTGTATACTAAGTTTACAGAAAATGTGATCAGCCACCTCTGTTTGCCATGCCTTCCTGACCATGGTGGAGTGGATTCTTTGGAAACACTAACCAAAATAAACCCTTTCTTCCTTAAGCTGTTATTGTCAAGTGTCCTGTCTCAGCAAAGTGGCCAGCACTTGGCATCAGTGACAGTAAAACTGCTATCAATGATGACTGTACCAGCCAATTTTATACCTACCTTAAAATAATTATTAAATAAGCCACCATAGCATATATGGATGAAGAGATTCAATAACTATTGAACTTTGTAGTGAAGAATAGCAACCTTCCTTCAAACTAAAAACTTTCACTATAACTAATAAGTTCTACTAATAACATTAGTTATTTGTTACACTCCCAGTTTTGCTTAGGCATGACATTCTAGCCTATATTCCAATGTCATTGTCTCGCTGGGGTATCATTCTTCCTTGTCATGTTTTTCTACATAATACGTATTCATGAAAACTGAGTCCATAAAGAGCCTACAGAGTTTTAGTCAAAATAAAATAAAAACCAATTTCCGTTTGTAGTTTCTGAGACAGCTTTGAAAACAGAATTGAAATTGCCAAGTTACCTACAGGGTAAAAAATATAATATACAGGAGAGTATTCATGTACTTGATACTCATATTTCTTTGGAAATCCGTATTTTATTTTATATTTTGTGCTGTACTTCTGTGTGTCTCTCCAGCAAAGATAACCATGGCAAAATATACTTGCGCTATAGTAAATGGTACATGTTTAGGGATTTTGCTGGTATCTCAATGTTTTCAGCTCTGTGACCACCGCATATAAGTCATCAGCTCTTAGAAACATGGAAAAATAAAAGGCCAGATGAAGCTTCTAGAAAAGATAATAATATATTATGTGCCAGAAAGAAAACCAAGGAAAAATTCAGAATGTCATTTCCTTCTAAATTTAAATTCTAATTAATTACTAAATTAATTAGAATTCTCCCAGAACTGGACAAACTTATCTAATTTTTATACATAAATTTTATTACTCCCTAAGAAATTGCACAAATCTTTCAACATAATTTAAGGATGGCTTCACAGAGAAGTCATGCTCTCATTTTGAGAACTGGAACTAAGCCAAATTCCTTCCTCCAGGGCATGGATGCAGCATGGTTACATATACCAAATACTACATTTCCAGGTCTGCATTTAACAAGCATACTCATACTTGAAAGCAGAAGCTGCTCTTTTCTATCCGTTAGAATACACTGAACCCAGAAAAATAGCAGACTTTAAACTCAGTGTACAAAAATTAAAGAAGCTAACTAACTAACTAAAACTCCTTAACTATCAGCATTTAGAGAGAGAGCAGGGGTGGGCGAGAGAGGGTGGGTAGAGAGGGAGAAATTAGATGGAGAAGGAAGGGGAAAAGGGAGAGAGAGAAGAAAGACATTGAGAGTAGACAGCAGTGACTTTGTCGTGTCCGCCTTGACCAGCAAGTAAGACACAACATGGTCGGATCCTTCTCAGTCAGCTTTATTCCAGGAACGACTCTTGACTTATGGACTGGGATGGGGACCTAGACGGGATGAGGACCTATGGCCGGGACCCCCCAGCAGCAGAACGAGCTGCTTATATAACTTCCCAAGGCGGGCTGGGTGATGTGTTCTCTCAGGATAGGTTAAGCTGCAATACCTCATTAGCATAAGCCCGCTAGGGAGGGCACGAGGCTGACGCATGCACAAAGGACTTGTTTACCAGTTTAGCTGAGCTGGCCACTCTGGAAGCCAGCTGCTTACATTGTCAGGTGCTAGTCATAGCAACTGTCCCAGGTGCTATCTTAAACACGGCTGCCTACAGGACTTTACTGTCAATATCCAAAAACAGAAAAAACAGAGAAGACAGGAGGACTTAACTGTAATCATTCAGAAGAAAGACAAAGCAAGAGAGAGAGAGAGAGAGAGAGAGAGAGAAGGAGAGAGAGAGAGAGAGAGAGAGAGAGGACTTGTATTAAGAGGGAAAAATCCAAAATTGTTAGATGTATTTCATCAATATTAACCTGGTACAGTATAAAAGGGCAGGTGGAAAGAAAAATCTATAAAATACTTCAGGTAGGGTGTGAAAAATAATCATAATTCTATAGAATTAGAGAAAATAAGAGTGAATAAGCAAAGCAAAAATTATCCTGGGAATGATCAAACATCTAGAAAACAGAGCTAGTTACAGAAAACATTGGAGGAGTTGTTTTACAATGTTTCTTCTCCTTTTAATGCTCATCATTCACAATATGTTTTGCTACATGATAATCTGTAAACAAAAGTCATATCTTGTACTGTAAGTAAAATTTTGATTTGCATATAAAATTTTAACTTATAGTGTATAATATTTTATTTTTGTTTAAACAAACTGGCTTCCTATAAACACTTCCGCAGCTCCCAGTTTTATATCTTAGCATTCCTCTAGACTCTGCTCAACAGTTACCTAGCAACAGTCTGGTAAGCCTGGCTTGCTATAAAAGGAATTGTTTGGCCTCTCTTTGCTCTCTCTGCCCCTATTCTCTCTGACTCTCTACTCTGTCTGATCCCTTTCTCCCTATGTCCTCTTCGCCTTCCCGCTCTCTCTCCATTTGTTCCTGATCGACCTCTTTTCTCTCTTTCTCTCCCTTCTCTTTCTGTGCCTTGATTCTCTTCTCAACCCCCCTTCCCATGCCACCAAATAAACTCTCTTCTATACTACACCTGCTGGCACATCAGGTTCAGCGTGGGCCCGCTGAGGTACGCCTCCCATCGCATCATATAAAACCTATCGTTGGTTTTATAGAACACATCAGCATGCATCTGTACAGTTTGGAGAGCAATCTAAATTGTGTATATCCTTAAGGCACAATGAGTATAGAATGTCTTCATCATATCTTATGTAGGTAAATATTTCCATGCATTTTGTTCTTTGATCTCATTCCATTTAGGATCGACAAATTTCTCATACCATCTCAGTTGTACAAACTGCTGTGAGATGGTTGAAGTAGTAAGGGGAAAAAAACACAAACAAACAAACGAAAAACCAAGGGCATCAAGTCATGAATTTGGCTCAATCATGGCCATTTCTCTAAAATAGATGTCAACAAAATAAGAAGGCCTACCCAAAGCAAAGAATAACTTTGAATTGGGGGTGAGAGTTTTGAGCATACCAAATTCTGATAACGTGTTTTTAAGCAAAATTCTTAGAAAATACCCCTTGCATTTATTTTCAGAGTATCTATCAATGATCACTACATATATATATATATATATATATATATATAATATATATATATATAAAATCTTGATACTATATCTATCATACAACATGTATGGCTAAGACCAACTTGAGCTTCTAGTATATATATACCAAAGATCAAAACTCTTTTATGCCACTACTATTAGAAAAGACCTGAGAACTTAGCTGTTCAAAAGCTACTCAAGTCAATGCATAGAAATCGAGGGTGGGGAGTGAGGTACAGGGAGGTGGGTGGGGGTACACCAACGTGGAGGCAGGAAGAGGGGGGAAGGGATAGTGAGTTCCTGGGAGGGAGGGGGGAAATGGGGTAAGGAGAGAACATCTGAAATGTAAAAAATAAAAAATTTTTCAATATTAAAAAAAAAAAAAGAAATTTTACTACATTCTATTTCTAAAACCCACAAAGGGACATAATGTAATGTAGTTATTTGGAAACATTTAAAGAAGCCAATATAGTTGTAAGGATTCTACTGATTGGTTATTTTTAGATTATAATTATATAATTTGCCCTTTTCATCTCCTCCCTGCAAACCCTCCACTGTACCTCACCATGCTCTCTTTTGTTTTGTGTTATTTTGCAAATTGCTTGATGACTTTTCTGAAAGTACACTGTTTTGTGATGCTAATTCTCTATGCTTACTCTGCATAATTTAACTGGGAATTTAATTTTAATTTTTTATATCTTTTCAACGTGTCAAAATAAGTGCACTGTGCAATTTGTCCCTTCTGGCAGCAAATCCTTAGTTTTAGGAGTGGATGAATAAACTCAGCGCTGAGTTTGCAAACGAAAATGTAATGTTCCACAAAGTTTGAAACTCTTAGCAAAATCTGGAAGAAGACAAATATGAAGCTTTTAGTTGAGACATATTTGTCATTTTTGCTTAAATTCTTATTTGTTTACTTATTTATTTCCATTCCAAAATGCTATATAACCACATCCCAGTCCCTCCTCACAGACTCCCTGCTTCTCCTTCTACACTCTGAGATGGTGCCCTAACCCCGGGTGTCCCCAACCAGGACACACCAAGTCTTGGCAGGATTCCACACATCCTCTTCCATTGAGGCCAAACAACGCAGCCCTGTTGGGAAACAGATACCACAGTCAGGCTACAGCTTTAGGGATAGCCCTTATTTCAGTTGTTGAGGACCCACAGGAGACTGAACTACATGTCTGCTACATATGTGCCAGGGCCTCGGTCCAACCTGTGTATGCTCTTTGGTTGGAGGTTCAGTCTCTGAACGCTCTCAGGAGTCCAGGTTACTTGACTCTGTTGGTCTTCCCATCGAGTTACTGTACCCTTCAGGGCCTGCAATCTTTCCCTCAACTCTACCATAAGACTCCCTGACCTCTGTCCAGTGTTTGGCTGTGAATATCTGCAACTGTTTTAGTCAGCTTCTGGTAGAGCCTCCAAAAGGACAGTTATGCCAGGCTTCTGTCTGCAAACACTACAGAGTATCATAAGTAGTGTCAGGGATTAGTTCTTGGGTCTCAAGTTGGGCTAGTTATTGGTTGACAATTCCTTCAGTCTCAGCTCCATCTTTGTGCCTGCATTTCCTTTTGACAGGGCAAATTCTGGGTCAAAATGCTTTGAGCTGGTTGGTGTTCTTCTCCTTCCACTGAGGATCCTACCTGGCTACATCAGGTGGTGGCCTCTTCAGGTTTCGTGTCCCCATTGTAAGGCATCTCAGCTATTGTTATTCTTAAGACAAAAAGTTATAAAAAATATACAAATTACTAGGATAGGATATAATTCTTATTATTTTAAAATATATACACACACACACAGACTCTCTCTCTCTCTCTCTCTCTCTCCTCTCTCATATATATATATATATATATATATATAATATATATATATAATATTATAAAATACTTCCTTGATAAATTATTATATTAACTGAATAAGGTGATACTATAATTTACTTCTAGAGAAAGCACAAAAGTTAATAAAGCTTCAATTTTAAAAATATTTAAAAATAATAGTAAAAACCATCTAATGTTTCCTTGAGGAAAAATTATCAGCTTAAACTTATTCAAGTAAAATATACTTTTTGTAAAAATATGTGTGACTCACCAATGTACACACTAATTAGATAAGTGAACTAGCTTACTGAGTAGCTTATACTGTATGCAAAATCAATATAAATGTAATACATGGAATTTATTTCTCCTCCACACACAACATCAGGGAAACTTATTTGCATTAAATTCTGTGTAAACTGCATCCTATGGAATATGCCTGCCATATTTACTGTTTCAGGGGACTTAGGAAACTGGGGTGCACGATTTGTAGTCAGTAACGAGTGATGGAGAAGTGTCTATGTGTTTGCTGCTTTCCTTGGTCTCCCAGTGACTCATAGTATCCTTGGCAATAACCCATGAAGGTATCCTTCTTTCTGCTGGGAAACTTCCACATTGTGACTCATTGCTCAATGTTGGACTTCAGATCAATATGTGCCCTCCAATTCCAGAGATTATATAAATTCCCTGATTATGCCAATTTCAGAGCTACTTCACCATTTTAAAATTTTGGCTGTCATCTCTTCTGTCTTCTGTGTAATGTCAAAACTGAACCACTTTATTGAATTCAGTAGTTAAAACTTCACTCAGGGCTACATGCCTACTACACGCATGCCAAAATAGCAGTTACCATACTTTTGTTAGATGTTATATAGATTCTCCAGAGAATAAAGAGGAAGGAAAGACATTTATCTATAGAACTGAAATCCTACTAGACTTTGGAAATTATTTAACACACAACTTCTGTCTTTGGCAGATTGTATATTACAGAAAGCTCAAGTAGGAAGATAAATTTTAGACCAGATGTTTTGAGAAGGCAACTGTACAAATGATACTTTGCAAACCCAGCAGCAGTCCAGTTTTTCATGGGTCTCCCAGATGTAAAGAAATATAAAACTTTGAGGGACTGAGAGAGGCAACAATCAAGATATAAAGTGAATTTTAAAAAATGAAAAGAAAAAGAAAAATATTGTAGAATACATGACCTGAAATAAAGCAGAGGTTAGGAAAGTCATTCCTTTCCATATTTATAGAGCAAGCTATTATCAATAAATAATGTAAAACTTATCTTGTATGGGTGCCTTTCAAATCAATGAGCTCTTTCAATGAGAAATCAATGAGTTTCTTAAATTAACTAGATATGCATATGGGCATAATTATATATATATACAATATATCCATATATATTCACATATATATGCTAAAATTTTATATTTAAGCCCAAAAGGTCTCTTGATTAATATTCTGTATAAATCCTACTATTAATAAATAAATCGTTACATGAAGGATTGAGTCCTCTTCTAGTATAAAAACTGTATGTAAAGGTTAACAAAAGAAGATATTTCTTAACGAAGCAAAATCATTTTTAAACTTAGATTGACAAATTTCTGACATAAAAAACATTTCATCAAGTGTCAAAAATCACAATTTAATTCAATAAGTTACAAATTGGTTGTTTAATTTTAATGAGGGATCTTTTTAGTAAATTACCCTGAAATATCCCTTCTGAAAACATCGCATATTTATATTGCATCATTTATATGGTAAATTCCTAATAAAATAAGATTTTAAATATTAGAAAAATATAACTGTTAAATCTAACTGTTAAATTGTTTTTAAAAGTTACAAGAGTATATGCCTAAAAACAAGAAATTCTGTTCTTATCCTTGGAATAAAATCAAAGATCTTTGTTACAGCCAGTATTAAAGCAGCAAAATAAAACAAAATGATAATTGATTGAGAATAACTAGATTGAATAGTGAATAAATAAAGACACACATATTCTATAGTTATTTTATATTCATTATAAATATAAAGTAACCTAAACTGCTGAATGACGATTCTGAAGGAATATTTATGAGCAGGTGAAATAGTGCATAAAATGTTAATGGTACCTGGACATTTAAAATGAAATCCAAAAATACCTGCTGTAGCTCTCAGAACTCACTAGAGAAACTCCTTTGTGCAGTGGAAGGCAGTCAACCCATAAACTCACAACGAATCAAACTGCAGAGTATAAGTGTCTGGAAAGAGCTCAGCCAGAAATGGGACTTCTGTATTAATCCCTGTTCCTCAAGGCTTAGCATCTATTGAAGAGGAAGATGCAGGAAGACTTGTAAGAGCTAGAGGTCAGAAGAACTGGGGCAAATGATGTCTTTTAGATATGACAGGACCACTGCATTTATGAACTCCCAACAGCAGTGGATGGCTGCACAAAAGGTGCTTTCTTTTGTATTATTGAAGATTATAATACAATTACATCACTTCTCCCTTTTCTTTCCTCCCTCCAAGTCCTACTATATACTTCTTACTTTTTTTTTTTATAAACGCATACTTTTAAAACTAATTGCAATTACATGCCTATATGTCCAATGTATGTTTGCATATACAATCTTCTCAGTTTATATAAAGATACTAATGTGTATGTTTTCAGGGCTCACCATTTAGTATTGGATAACCAGCCAGTTCGTCCTTCCCTTAGGAAGAGTATTTCTCCCACTCTCCGCATTTCTTCATTGTCTGTAGTTCTTAAGGGTAGGGTTGAGGCTTCTTACTCTTCCTCCTGTCCAATTTGACAATGCCTATTGGTGTCATCCTTAGTCAGCAAATGGTTAACCAGTTTTGTTGGTGAGACTTAATGATCGTGTCTACTAATAAAGAAAACAATTGTAAAAAATAATGTTCATACAAAATGGAATTGGGAGGGTTAGGGATATGTAAAGTTGGATCCAGGAGGAATCATGGGGAAGATAATGGTGAAATATGATGAAAATGCATTCTATGCGTGCATGTGTGAAATTCCAAAAATAGTGATAAAGTGTTACATTAAAACTTTATCATGATACATGCTCACAGAAACAGATAAACAAGCAACAGACAGGTCATAATGAAATAGTATCAAGCAATTCATCAATCCACTTAAATGAATGAAAATGGGTTGTGTGGGGACTGGAGAAACATCTCAGCACTTAAGAGCACTGGTTGCTCTTCTAGACATTGCTCTTGTAGAGGACCCAGGTGAACTACAGCAGCCAAATGGTGGCTCGGAGCCATCTCTAACTCCAGTTCCAAGGAATCTGACCTTCATTTCTGACTTCCATGGGCATCAGTCTCACAAGCACACATGTGGGAAAAACATTCATACACATTAAATAATAAAATAGAATAAAACAAGACAGTCGTATATGTATGTGTGTTTCCAGTTCCATTCAAAAACATGAGGGAAACATTATATAATCCTATAAGTAGGTTATTGTCAACTATTTTTGTATATACTAAAAGATTCAGACTAAAGTGATAGAAATAAACTACCCCATAGAACAACCTACAACCTGGAAAGGCAGAGCTCTGTATATTTAGGATCAACAACCTCAATCAGGTTTAGGCATTCTCTTGATACTACAAACTTTCCTTAATTGGGTTACCCTTTGACTTGCATCAGTTTCCAGTTACTTCCTCAAGTCTGTAAGCACTTCTGACTTTTGTTCTCTCTGAACTGAAAAGGTCTAGAGGATGAGGGAAACACAGCAGAAAACAACTTTTTCTCCCCTGCCTGAACTTTACTGTACCCAAAGTTTTTTTTTATTCTTTTCACAATAATACCATGTCTACATGTCTCCCAGGAAGCCCAAGTCTGCTCTCAAAACTTTTCACTCACAAGAATGACCCGAAGAACTGGGAACAAATTTTCATCACTGTTAAAATGTATTTGAGTAAAGGAAGATATATGAGATTCAGGAAAGAGAAAAGGCCAATAAAGTATATTTTAAAATTCAAAACCAGCCTCTGGCTATCCTGTCCCAGAGGACTCAGCCAGACAGTAATGAATTTCTCCAGGAATCTCATGTGACAACTCTTAGATATCAACCAGCCATGGCATATTAAATTGCAGTAAGACTAAGCACATATTCTTCTATTAAGACTAGACAAGGGAGCTCAGTTAGGGAAAAGGGTCCAAAGGCAGACAATGTAGTCAGAGACAACCCTGCTTTAGGAGTCCCACAATAAGACCCAGCTGCACAACTGTTACATATGTGCAGAGACCCTAGATCCATCTCATGCAAGCAACTCCTCCTAGATCTGCTCTCAGCGCCTTACCGCCCCAATTCCATGTTTTCTCTCTTAAAATCAAATAAACATAAAATCATGGCATCCTGCTCACATTGGTTGACGACTCCTGAGTGTGGTACCTGCATTGTAGTGACAAAAACTGATATCCTCTCTCCCCAAAGCTATCGACTGTGTGTAGCTCCTTGGTGAGTAGTAGAACACTGTGCCCACTTCTCCATGCTTAGATTTTTGTCTGTCTTGAACATGTACAAGCCATCACACTTACTCTGGGCTCCTATTATTCGTATGCCTTGTGTAGAGTGAAATCTCTGTTTCCATTGTGAGTCTTTTGGGGAGGGTGTGATATACAACATCTCCTTAAGGACTGAGAAAATCTCTGATTCTCTGAATGCTGTCTAGTTGTGGGCCTCTATGTGACATTTTTAATCTTTGATAATTATATATGTAAATAAAATGTATCACAATTATGTTTACTCTCTCTTCCTCCTTCAATTTTCCCCACTCCCACCCGTGAGCTCCCCAGCATAGCTCCCTGTTTATTTATGTATTTATTTATTGTTGTTTTATTTTATCATCCATTAAATCTAATTATTGCTCACTATATGTGCAGGTGAAGGGGGCATTCTTTAGGGCATTAGCACCCTACCAGTGGCCACATATCCAAGGCAAGGGAGTCCTCCCTCAACAGCTTTCCCTTATAAAGTAATCAGAATTAATATTCTTCTTCAATAGATGAGTTATCTATAAATATCTGATCCCACAACCCTTCCACAAGTAATGAACAGTTTACATCTTTAAAAGATAATTTGTTTGCAACATGAATTGTCTTATACATGGTGTGTTACTTTTAAAAGTACATTCCAGGGTGACATTGCCATTCTGGGCTAAGGATATAAACTTATCAATTGAATGCTTGCCTAGCCTAGCATGGACAGTGTGTGGATTTTTATTCTCAATGCCTTCAAACTTTAAAAATCACAAGTAAACCCAGGTCTACATGATTCTTCTTATATGCCATTAATGCAAGTGCATTAGACTAGAATGCATATCTGTAGGCCTGAGAAGGCTTTAAAGAAGTTGAAACTGTTATTTTATAACTGCTCATTGGTGTGAGAAACCTCATTCAGAGAACTATATCCTTAAGAGGCTGGATTCCGTCCATGCTGACCATTTATTAGTTTTTTTTAAGGAAATTGTAAAACTCAGTATTTAATACTTCACTCAACAAATATTTTGTGTCCTGTCTGAAGATGTCACAGTGTTTCCATATATTTTTCCTTTTTAAATATTTATTTTATTTTATTCATTCTCTCTGATCCTTTCTCCTCACACCTGAGCCTGATCCCATATTTCCCTCCCAATCCCCTCTCACACCCAGTTCCATCCCTCCATCTGCCTCCTACAACTATTTTAGTTCCCATTCGGAATGAGATTCAAACACTCTAGTTTCAGACCTCCTTTCTTTCTAGAGCTGTGGACTGTATCATGGGTATCCTGTACTTAATGCCCACTACCCACTTTTAAGTGATTACATACCATGCCTGTACTTTTGGCACTGGGTTACCTCAATCAGGATGATATTTTCTAGTTCCAGCTGTTTGCCTTCAAATTTCATGAGGTCTTTGTTTTCAATATCTAAGGAGTATTTCATTGTGTAAATGTACCACATTTTCTGTATCCATTCTTCAGTTGAGGTACATCTGGGTTATTTCCAGTTTCTGCTTATTACAAATAAAGCTTCTATGAACATAGAGGAGCATGTGTCCTTGTGGTATGATCAAGCAATTTGTGGTTTATGTCCAAGTGTTGGTCATGAGGTAGATTGAAAGATTTTAAATTTTTAAAGAACCTGCCAAATTGGTTTTCAAATCAAGTTTATATGTTTGCCCCCAACTCCTCCAGAAATGGAGGAGTGTTCTACTTGCTCCATATCCTTGCATTACTGTCACTTGAGTTTTTGATCTTAGTCATTTTAATGAATGTAAGATGGAATCTCAGAGTCATTTTGATTTGCATTTTCCTGATGACTAACAATGTTGAACATTTAAGTGTTTCGCAGCCATTAGAGATTCTACTGTTGAAAATTCTCTGTTTAGCTCTGTACATTTTTTATTGGATTATTTGGTTTGTTGATGCCTTTTTGAGTACTTTATGTATTTCGATATTAACCCTCTGTTAGATGTAGGGTTGATGAAGATATTTTCCCATTCTGTAGGCTGCCATTTTGTCCTATTGACGATGTCCTTTGCCTTATGAAAGCTTTTAAGTTTCATGAGCTCCCATTTATTAATTGTTGATTTTAGTGCCTGAGCGATTGGTGGTCTGTTCAGGAAGTTGTCTCCTGTACCAATGTGTTCAAGACTATTCCCTACTTTCTCCTCCATGAGAGTTAGTGTATCTGGTTTATTTTATTTTATGCTATTTTATTTTATTTTATTTTATTTTATTTTATTTTATTTTATTTTATTTTATGTGCTTGAATGTACAAGCACAACCTGTGTGCCTAGTGCCTGGTGAGACATCATATTCCCTGAAACTGAAGCTGCAAACAGTTGTAAGCCACCATATTGGTACTTGGAGCCAACTACAAGTTCTATGAAAGAGTACCAATTGTTTTTAAACATTGATCCATCTCTCCAGCCTTGAAGTGATAAAGGAATCATGTAACAATAACCAATTGATGTCAGCAGGACTTTAGTGAAAGTGAACGTTAAAAACATCTCAGAAGGTCAGAGAAAACAAAAGCCTATTGTCTTTGGAAACCATGGTGATTTATCGGTACAACTCTGTTCAGAAACTAATGCTATCAATAAAAAGCATTCTCTTGGGGGAAGATGTATTTAGAAATTTTGAGAATTTTTGAAATTATTAGAGGTCAAGAAGTTATTACTTGTGAATTAGAATTTTTAGCCTAAATATCAATACCACTAAAATAATGTTATACAATTTATTTTTGATAAGTTTACCTTACTATGAATATAAACATCCATATCTTAAGAGATTGAATATCAAAGATGAAATTATGTTAGTTGTTTATAATAGAAATTATAATATCCATTTAAAAGGTAGAGACTAGTACAGCTAATAACAGGTAGATAAATATGTAAACTGTGGCCTTTATAATTTAAACTGAAATCTATTAAAAAAAAACAACATCAAAGTGAATTTTTATCACACTAAGAAGATTGGTGTCATGGTAGAGAGACTCAAGTTCCTTTTCTATTTCTGATGTTTCAATCAACTGTTTTTGTTGTTGTTCCATGCACACAAAATTGATTTATTTCAAAAGCACATGCCTCAGTTTATGTCTTGATAATTTTGTGCTGTAGCTAGCTGTCATAAAAGGATTTTTATTATTGAAAGAAAATCACTGATTTTTCTAACTTCTGTAGAAAGAGTTTTATTTCTGAATCATTTTTCCCTGTCAAGTCTCTCACATCCAAGTATTCAATTTACTTAAAATTCATGGACATTCTTCTCAAGTTTCCTTCTGTGGCCTATCAGAAAAGATCACAGGAATTCACTGTAGATAGAATTGCCATTTCTAATACAGAGACTAAAATATTTGCATACTTAATATTTACTATAAACACGGGCAAGAATAAACATCACTGTATATATAACCAGGTTAAAGCATAGTGGTCCGTTTTGAATTTTTCTTTTTGGGATAGATATAGGAGCATGTGAGTCTCTCTCTCTCTCTCTCTCTCTCTTTCTCTCTCTCTGTCTCTGTCTCTCTCTCTTTGTGTGTGTGTGTGTGTGTGTGTGTGTGTGTGCATGTTAATGAGACAATGACTATCCTTATCTCTGGGTCTTATTTACAGAGACACACATGATAATAATTCAAAGACTTGAAGCTCTCAAGCAAGCCTTAAGATTATTTCATTTTGTGTCTTCAGCCAGACAAGTAGGAGGCTCAGGCTGGTTATCCCAAATATAAGTTGAAAGAATAGGATCCTATGACTTCAAAGTTTGTCTTTTTCAGTTTGACCTCTCTACAAAATAGCTTTGCTGTATGAGGAACAGCAGGCCTCACTGACAACGCAGTGGTGGCTTCTGCATAAACCTAGGTAAACAGTAAGTGGGGCATTGCAGCCCTGGATGCAATGAATGAATGGAAACTTCTGAATGAGTGACAAACTAAAGCCTGCCTGAGAGCATAGAGATTGGTGACCAGGACAGTAACAGTCAATCTAGAACTGCCACTTGAAGAACACACACACTTCCTTGGAAACAATGGGACTGGAGTGGAGGGTATAAATGGTACTCCCTGAGAGTTAATAACAAGCTTGCTGCCTTGTTCTCACCTACCCAGGAGTCTGAGTGGTTGATTCCTCACCATCTCCTCTCCAATCCCCAAAGGTAAGAATGGCCTGGCAGCAGGCAGTCAAGGATGCAAAGCAACACTTTGGCGCATATAATTAGTTTCCAGTAGCTTGGGGAAATGAAATAATTTGAGTAGGAGTAAGGGATAAGCAAGAATGAGCTCAGAAGATATTCTAATATAAGTGGGCCATGCCTGTGCTACTGTGCCTGCTGTCGCCAAAGCCTCCAGCCTTTAGAATTCCAGACCTTTCTCCTGTTTGTGGGACCCACGGCATGGAATGTCCGGGACTCCACCACAGCTTTTTACCCACATGTGGGTGTACACACACACATACTCACTCACACACACCCACACTCACACATACTCAAACATGCTCACAAACACACACACTCTCACATATACACACACACAATACACACACACACACTCACACTGTGTCTTTTTCTCATGTATGCAGGCATGTGCACACACACATGCACTCACAGTGTTTCTTATTTTTTATGCAGGCATGCACATGCCTGCGACCTTTCTTTTGCTCCCACACATCATCTATAATTCAGTCTGATTCAATTTTTCTATCCGTGCACCTATCACCTTCCCTGAGACACTGTGAACTCTCGAGTTGTATAAAACTGATTGGTAAGTTAGGAAGACAGTTCAGTGAGTAAAGAGCTTGCTATGGAAATAGGAGGACTTGACCCAAGTTCACATTCCTGGCATCCATGTGGAAGCTAAATGTGATCTTGTAGATCTATAACTCTAGCTTTGCAAGGGGTTGAGCAGGCTAGAGGGAGGCAAATCACAGGTCAAATAATTCAGCCAATCAGTGAGCTCAATAAGGACCTGGGATGAGTATAGAGAACAATGTTTGAAGACTCCTAAAACCAACATACACACACACACACACACACACACACACACACACACACCACACGTATTCTTTTTCAGCCCTTACTCCATGTACATAAGTGTACACATAGAACACATGTACACAGAAACACTGATGAGTGAACAAATACTTCATTAACGATTTAAATCTTTTATATATCTGAACATATTGTAAACTTTATCTGGTACACATATCCTGTTTTGAGAGGAAGTTACAAGATGTACATACACAAATAGGGAAAACAAACACGCTATCCTATTCCCTTTCTCATGGGGAAGACCAAGGGAAAGGCTGCTTGACAAGGACTAGCACTTGGGCTTGTCTCTCTTAGGAAAGGTGGCATGGAACAAAAGGCCAACTCAAGGACAAACATCTTAGTGACATGAAAAGGAACATGGGAAAACTGAGCCTCCTGGTAACTTCTAGCTCAGGGTTTTCCCTCCTAGATGCCAGCCTGGCACAATCAAAATGTTCTTTTCTCTCTAGCACTCGCCCCTTCAGGCTTCTGCCTTTTCCATACTTCAGTCTGCTGTCTTCTCCTACAGTCAGTTCTCCACCTTCCCCAAGGAACAGTCTCTGCTTTCACTGAAATCTCTAGCAGAACAGCATCACTCATAAACACAGTAGAAAATACATCATCAAGACAATAGATAATTGTGCATTTCATTGACTGTTTTTCATTCGGTTCAGTAATGTCAGTGATGATTGCAAAACATGTATGTTAAAAGTTGTACAGTATATCTGACTCAATTTATAAGAAGTAGAGACTAGATTTTTTTTCCACCACATTAAAAACTGGAAAACATGGAAAAAAAAAAAAAAAACCTGATTGTGAACATCCGATTCCTTTAGATTTTTAGATATACATAAGATCAACATCTGAGAAAACAGATAGTAATTTTGTATTTTCCCCACCATTCTGCACAGAGACAGCTTCCAAACCAAGTAAAGGCAAGTAAAACCTAATGAAGAAGCAGGCAGTGTTGGAACATGAAAGATGTCTCAGCAGTTAAGACTATAGATAGGCTGCTTTTGCTAGACTTGTGCTTGTTTGTTGAGTTTTGGTGTGTTACTACATACTGTCTCGTTAAATACTGCCCGTTTGCCTCAGGGATGAGAGAATCCTCACATACAGCAAGTAATTACATCTAAACTTGCCCCTTAATTTAAAACTATCGGTTGAATAAAGATACTGACAGCCTATAGCTGTGAAAAAGAGAAGTACCTGGTGCTCCTGGGTGTGGGTCTAAGGAGGATCCACACAGACAGAGAAGAGAAGGTAGAGAGAGGAAAAGATGCCCTGGGGTAAGTGAATCATAAAAATATGGCCAATTGGAGTGAAGAGCAGCCCAGATGTAACATGGCAAGTTATAAGTTGGGGTTATTGATAGGAAAGTAGATATAATATCATAGAGAATAGATATCTGCCCAGCTTTTTTGCTCTAAAGGTTTATTAGAAATATAAAATTTGGATACCTTTACCTAGGAACTAAATGATCTAAAACAGGGTAGAAAGGCCCTGATTAGATTAAACAATTACTGCACCATTTAGTTCTCTGCATCAACATCCAGCTATTTATAATCTGCTATACCCCAGCTCCAAGGATCTAACACCTTCTTTTTGGCATCCTTAGGCAACCACATGCATGTTACATACCTACACACTGATACACACTCAAACACATGAATAAAAATTTTAAATATTAAAGAAAAATAATCAGATGCCCTTACTAAATTAAGCATACAGAAAGAGCTGAAGGTCAAAGAAGTCAGGCTAGAGAAAATTTGTGGGCAGAACATCTGAGACAAGATAACTATAGAGCAGAATGGCCAGAAATACTAAAGGCTTCTTCTAGACGTCTCTCCTAAGTCCTCATTTAAACCTAAAATGCTGATGTATCAGGAAGCCAAAAAATCTCCTCAAGGAGAGTTTTACAGCAGCTTGTAACAGCATCAGACCTAAGATACTGCTCAGGAAATAAAAGTTATTGGATAAATTATACCTCAAAATAGTATGGTTACTTTAGAAGTAGATTCTGAATTTTAGTAATGACTAAAGTTGTCTCAAAATTGTCTAGCAGATTTTAAAAACAAATACAGACTAGAGTTTAGAGAGATTAAAGCATCATGTTTTAAACATAAAGTGTCAGGTTTTTTTCTCTTTCTGTCCAAAGTGAAGTGTCAGTGAAAAAGAGTTTTAGGATATGAACAATAGACCTAGAACCATCTTCTGGAACCATGAACCTTTGTTGCTTTGCATTTTGTTGACATTCACTGATAATGTGTAGGTGTGTGCTCTCCCGATTTTTTGCTGACTTACATTTCTTTTTCTTTTTCAACAGCATGTTCACTTAACTACTATAGATTTATTAATACAAATAAATTACTTAGAGCCAATTTCTAGCAGTGCTTTGGGCTCAACATTGTATATTTCAAAACACAAATTTAAAAAAAAGTATGGTCAAACATATTTTGGGTCATAAATATATCTCTTGATACTCAAAAAAGTCTAAGATTAAAGAGAGAAGGTGATAAAGAAGACATAATTCCATTTAAAGAGTGGTACACTTGAGTCTTAGTTTGAGAAAGAATTTTTTCAATTACCTATTTGCTGATAACTTTTGTTTCTAATTTTTTTTTTTCAGGAAAAAGGCACAGTAATCTTTTCCCTTTTAATTTATTTTACTCTTTGATACCCATGCATATTCTTCTAGCAACACGTACTATCTGTCTATCTCTGGCTCTCTGGCTCTTTTTCTCTCTGTATCTCAGTCTCTGTCTGTCTCTGTCTCCTTGTCTCTCTGTCTCTGTCTGTGTCTCTGTGTCTCCATGTCTCCATGTCTGTCTTTCCCTCCTCCCTTTCCTTCCCCTCCCCTCCCTCTCCCTCCCCCTCCCCCTTCCCCTCCCAATCCCTCCCTCCCTTCCTCTCTCTTCGGTAGGGGATTCAAGCACATAAGTGTAAAGATACAAATACAGAGAGTATTTGTTTCTGCCTTCTAAAGCTGGGAATATATTCGTGGGCAGCCATGCCTTGCTTTTCATATTAGTGTTGGAAATTTGAAGTAGGATCCTTGTGCATTCAGAACAAGACCATTTATCACCTGAATCACTCAAGTTTCATCTTTTAAGTTTTAAACACAAATATATGTTCTATCACAACATGGCACCTTGTTTTGCTTATTTTATTCATTGTTGAGTGCTTTCCCTTCAAATGTGTGTACTTTCATTCTAATATTTCTTAACTCACTGAGGTTTGAATATGCATGGCTCAGGGAGTGGCACTAATAGGCCACTAATGTGGCCTTGTTTCTGTAGGTGTGGCCTTGTTGGAGGAAGTGTGTCACTGTGGGCATGGGCTTTGAGAACTTCCTCCTAGCTGCCAGGAAACAGCATGCTCCTGGCTTCCTTTGGGTGAAGAAGTAGAACTCTCAGTTCCTCCAGCACCATGCCTGCCTGGACAATGCCATGCTTCCCACCATGATGATACTGGACTGTGTAAGCCAGCCCCAATTATGTGTTGTCCTTTATAAGAGTTGCCTTGTCATGGTTTCTCTTCACAGCAATGAAAATCCTAAGATAAACATCAAGTAATTCTTACATATGCTAAGTCCTGATGAACAATGAAACAGTAATCGAGATAATTAAGCTTATTACAATTAGACAAATATTTCTATATTAAATGAAATTAAAATGACTGAAACACAAACTTAATTATATCACTGAGTCATGTTTATGTGAGGAAGAACATTAAATGGGTGCAGTTGCAATTATGAGACACAGAAATCAGTGGAGCATTAGTACACAAATTTCTTCATTTATCAAGTGTTCTTGGTAGCAAATATTGAGATCAAGAAAAAATTTACATGAATTTTTAATTTGACAGTCATATTATGAATGTTGATAATGCTATATCATATGGAAAAATACTTTTAATTACTCAATACACAAAGGGAAGACTTTTTTTTTTCTCCTCCTGATTGCTCTTTGTCATCTTACATAAGCTCTATAGTCTAACATAAATCTGAGATAATCAACAGTTCTTATTCAACATCAGGAATCTATGAAAAGAAAAACTGGTGGAAGTGATCAAGGCACGTTTCCTCCTTCATACCAAGGCCGTTTTATAATGAAGTTTTCTTCTATACTGCAATAAAAGTATATGTAAAACCTACCATTTTTGAGGAGGAGTATTACAACATGGTTAGCTACCTTTACATGTTCTTTGGTACTTCCTTCTCAATGGTGTATTAGATGCTTCCCCGTCTGCATAGCTGCAAGCCCTTCATCTTGCTTTTGGCTTTTATGTTTATGTTATATTGCTACAGACTGACAGAAGTAGTGGAGGATAGTGCTGGGTGCTAATGCTGACCTTGACCCGATTTGACCCTATTTCTTATTGTCATGCACAGACAAGAGTGACAGTGCTGAGCAATACGCATTAACCATGACCTTGACTCTAAACTCAACTCTAACCCAAGCCCCAAGCCAAAGCCCAGCCCTAGTCCCAGACCTGGGCTACACTGTGGCTGTGATGCAGACTCTGACCTTAATCCTAACTCTACCCTTGTCCTTGCTCTAGCCCTGACACAGACCTTAAACACAGACTTAGATCTACCACAAGTCTAAGTCTAACCCTTAACTCTACACTAGCCTATACTTGGCCCTGAGTATGTATTAGGTTAGTAGAGCCAGACAAGTAAAATTTACTCTGGAGTTCCATTTAATAAAAGCCAAGATTGGCTTTACAGGACAAGTCAAAGTG
The DNA here is from genome assembly GCA_021653895.1 of Mastomys natalensis. Lineage (NCBI taxonomy): Eukaryota > Metazoa > Chordata > Mammalia > Rodentia > Muridae > Mastomys > Mastomys natalensis. Next base: position 608,379 of record JAJTUV010000566.1, on the reverse strand, counting down.
ATAGATAAGAAATTCGAGAAGAAACTGATCATATGGCATCTAGGGTTAGTACTAGTTTATATTGATCAAAGAGACACATAAGATCACTGAGGGTAATTTGCATATTGGCCATAGTGGTATATATGTTTGCCAAGGTTTATCCATATCTATAATATTGAGTCAGCAATTTTTAACAAAGAGAGAACATAAGGTAGTCACCAGTAGTCAAACACACCTTAAATTTTTACTGATAATCACCCTTGCTCTAAATGGATACAGTTAGTTGAAGCACATGAACAACACATGTCTCTTCCATACAGATAGCAACTGAATCTACTGTTTTCACTCAATGAGAAGAATATTTAAGACTTGAATTGTTTTTACTTTAAATATATTAACCTCAATGCAGTTTGTACTTTAAACTTTCTGTGTACATGAATGCAAAACTGTTGGGCCATTTGAGGATAACCTGAATATAAATAAGTAGGCTTGGAATAAGTGAAACTTTTCAAAATCAAATAGATATTTTACATAGTCTAAAAGGTATCATATTTATAGAGAACAAATACAATCTCAAAATTTGGATAATCAGATGCATGGATGTACTTGTCTCTCTTGTTTTGAAAGTAAGTCTGGAAATAACAGTAGTAATTATCCTGCAGCTTTGAATGAGACAATGTCAAATATTTTCATTGTTTGCTATCCACATTCACAGAAATGTGCCTGAGGCTAATTTTTCCAACAACTATACAAAAAAGGCAACTAAAGGGAAAAACCAGGGCATCTCTTAGTTCACAAAAGAAAATACATCCAACTGCTGGCAATCATCTCATCTTTCTTTGCCTCACTGTTGTTTTGAACATTCTTGCTTAGAGTCAAGAGAGTTGAAGTTAACCTTCCACCATTACATTTCTTATGGTAACCCCACAATTTTAGTGGCTCTATATTTTATAAGTTCTATTCAAACTTATAGCAAGAGAGAATGAGAGGTGTCTACGAAGAATGTTAACATACCAAACTCTCAAAATGCAGGCACGGGTATACATAACTCTGATCAGACTCTCCTAGATAAAGGCATGGAAAGATAATAAATAAAAATAAAATTTCCTGGAAAAAAATATTTTAAATATCATGAGAATCAAATCTATTCTCTTCATACAGCTCCTCTCAAAATCCAGTACTTCTCCAAAGTCTAAAAGCTGTCTACCTATGTTTTCTTTGCCTTCTCAAAATAGTTGCAGGAATAACCCACTCTTTCTCCTGAGCATTCCTTTCTCTTCTTCCTCCTCTTCCTCCTCCTCCTCCTCTTCCTCCTCCTCTTCTTCCTCATCCTCTTCCTCCTCCTCTTCCTCCTCTTCCTCCTCCTCTTCCTCCTCTTCCTCCTCCTCCTCTTCCTCCTCCTCCTCTTCGTCCTCCTCCTCTTCCTCCTCTTTCTCCTCCTCCTTCTCCTCCTCCTCCTCTACTTCTCCTTCTCCTTCTCCTTTTCCTTCTTCTTCCCCTCCTCTTCCTCCTCCTCCTCTTCCTCCTCTTCCTCTTCCTCTCATGCAATATACCTCAACCTCATCCTACACTACCCCACTCCTCCTAGTCTCTGCCTCCCCACCTCCCCTCTCCCTCAGCTCCACTACTTTTCCATTTCCCTTCAGAACAAAAGGCCTCCAAGGGATATCAACCAAAAAACATGAGGCAGAGTGGTTGAGGACACCAGAAGAACGCTAGTCATCATTTTATTTGTATTAGTTTATTTTTTGACAGTTTCATAATGTATAAGAAATGTTGAACATCCTCGTCCTTCTATCCACTTGTCCTCCTCCTACTCCTAACATCTCCTCAACCCTCACTTCTGCTCCAACAAGTCCACATCATTCCTTCCGAACCTGCTATTGTTTCTGATTTTTGTCTTGGGACATCCTGGGTTAAAATGGCACTACTCACAAGGTTATAAATAACTCACCAGTGATTTTGTTCCAATTTAGATGTTTCTCATCACCAAACAAAATATCTTTATCTTTAATCTAATAGTTTTAAAAATTAGAAAAATAAGCAAAGAATAATTCCATATTCATCTTTTCATCTTTTTCCTATTAATTTCTCATCTGGGGAACTCTGCTATAAAACCTCTGACATTTATTAGAATCTCTACACTTAGTGTTAATATTCCATTTCCCCTCAACCGATTCTGAGAATGTTAATTATGGCCAGATTTAATGAAAATGATACTTATCTGAGTTTAGAAGAACCTGCAGGCAGAATTCTTATGATCATTTCAATTACCTTTATTTGAGTCAAATTTTAATTATCCCTGGCAGGTCTTCATCTTTCCTGAGGTTTCATTTTTCTGTTAATATCTATGCTACTGTCCCCTTTGCCTGTCCTTGCTCTGTTCTCTCTCACCTCTGCTCTTTTACCTTCTCTTTTTTTGTTGCTGGCCATATATCTATTCAGTGCTGGGGTGTCTCTATCCTCATCTTGATCTCCGTCTCTCCTCACAGCATGCTTTGGTGATTTCATTCCATGCCATGGCTCTGAGTACTCCTTAGCAGTACACCAAAATTAAAACTTTCATCTTTGACCCTTGTACAAAATTTAATACTAATCAATTAAATCCTTGGTGCTCTGGTTTTACATCCAGTAGATTTTTACAAGTTTTTATGATGAATAAAACTGTGTACTACAAAGATGTTTATGAGTTTTAACCCCAATGTTATTTTCTTATTCGATACTACTCCTATCCCTCAACACAGTACCAATATTTTCCTAATGCTTGACCTGTACTCTATTATATGAAGCATTTTTGTTTATATTACGCTACTTCATTTATAGATTACCAACTTGCTGTATTGTCCTTTTACAACTATATCATCATTTAATTTAAAATTTGATTTTAAATATAGTTTGCCTATGAAAGTACTTGACATTCCATTTAATAGGAAATTTGGTGCTATTTTCTGGCATACAGAACATACTTTTTCTAGCATGATTAAATAATTATCTAATATATTCATATATATGCACAGTTAGATATACCCTTGTACATATACCTTTTTAAATGGATTCCAAGAGTAAGAAAGTATATGAGGTACTGAGAAAATACTTTTGTATTTTTAATATATTTTTACATATTGATCTGCTGTAGAATTCCTTTGTGTTTTAAGCTCAAAGACCCAAAAGCAGGGGATCTGACAGATATCTATATTCTTATGTTCATAGAGATAGTATATAATTACCATTAGTAGAACTCATGTGCTCACTGATACAGGAATGGACAAACTATGACGTACATACATATAGTGAAATATTATTAAGGTATAATAAAGAAAATTTGCATACTATTATAAGGATAAATGCTGAGGACAATAGACTTCATCAGATAGGGGAAGGCTCAAAAGGCAGGACTATGATTCCATTTCTCTGCATTAACTAGTTTACTCAAGGTCGTAAGGACAGACAGTATAATGATGATGCTCATCAAGACTGAGGGGAGGGTAGATGGGGAATTATTATATAATGTAGAGACTTCATTTTCTAAAGTAAAGGAAGTAACTGAGATTGGTTATACAACTATGTAATTATACCTAATTCTATTTAACTACATGGTGAAGAGAAGAATCAAGATGGCTAGTTGTTATTGTTGTTATGTGTATCCTGCTCAGTGAGATAGGCTAATCTGCCTAGTAGAAAAATCCTCTGTGATTCTCTCACTGAACCATACAAAACTCATTCGTCTTGTGCTCCTGAGATAGACTCCAGCTCCTGTTTTGGAGTTTGAAGGAGTGGTACAGATAAGAAACTACTTGAAGCTTCCTTTAAACCATACCATACCATTATCAAATTACAGATGAAGGTTGCAAACAATTTCTGATTTTTCTATTTTTTTCTTTTGTCCTTTATAATGAAAGGTTTGGGGGAAACTTGTCTAGTTACTAAGGGTTAAAATTGTATCTGAATCAGAGACAGTGTCCTAAGTTGTAGTAAGTAGAAGGCTGACATAGGAAGATATCCAGAGCACAGAAGTTCAAGACCTACCTGGGCAGTATAGTGAGACTTCCATGAACAAACAAATAATGATAATAATAATTGCCCTAAAAGGTTTTTTTCTTGAGTGTTTCATTTAATAATTTAGCGTGTGGATTCTATTGTTTCAACTTCATATAATAATTTTGGGCAATGAGATGATACAGTGCAGAGGAACTGACTTGGGTAGAATGTCCAGCAGCTTTCCTGGGCAACACACTCTATGTTGCATGTGCTTGAAAATCTACTGTGTAAATATCTACATAGGATAAATATACATGATTAGCAATGACAAAGGGGGTTCTTTGAAATAAAAGGAACCTGAAGGCAAGGAACCAAAATTTAATTCAAAGTCAAATATGTACCGAATGAGAAGTGATTATCACAACACTCTCTTATGTTGTATCACAGGATCACTTGGCAAACTTGATTCTGAACACACATCACTCACACTCTAGAAAACTGATACTGTGATGTGAAATAACACCAATGAATACTGCACAAAACACCTTGGCTCAGACTCAAAATTAGTGTGAGTGTTGTGAAGTGCAGTGATTTTTTTATCATACATACAAAAGTTTCCGCTCTAATAGAAACTAAAAATGCTCCTGAATATTGTTAAAGCCATTCTTCTTTTAAATTATTTTTCTATTTTTATTTCCCCCCATAATTACCTACAAGTGCATCTTCCCCGGGCCCCTTCCACTCTGTCTCAGTCCCAACCAAAAAAGCTTTTCCCCAGATATATCCTCCATTTTCTTAAAAAAAAACATCAAGCCTTCCAGGAATTAATGAAAAGAATAACAAGTATATAAGACTGGAAAAATCAAGGCTGGATGAGCCAGCCTTTGGAGGAAAGGCTTACAAAAACCAGGCAGAGGTCAGAGAAAAGTTTTCAATTTCCCAATGTTAGAAGTACATAAGAAAACTTGATCCAGAACCTACATGTTGTAAATGCCTAATAAAATTGCATGAATTAGTTTGAAAACATACAGGTTGATCAGTGAAACAAACAAAGACCCAGGACATAAAATCCAATATGTTTGATACTGCTTTGTATAAAGAAGTCACGTAAACAAAAAAAAAAGAAAAAAATGGTTTGGTCTCGGTGTCTCATGTAAAAGAATGTAAATAGATGCTTCTACCCACCCTGAAAAAATCCAGTCCAAGTGGATTAAAAAATCATCTAAACCAGGCACTGAATCTCAGAAGAGAAGTAGTGAACAGCCTTAAATTTTTCCACAGAGGGAAATTTTCTGAGAGAACACAACAAATCAGGCATTAAGATCAAATTAATAAACTGGACTTTTGAAACGGAGTAGCTTCTAAAAGAAAAAGGGGATTTCATCAATAGTACGAAAAACGGTACAAAATGGGAAAGGTACTAAAAGAGATTTTTTTTGACGACTCACGGGAAAGTCAAAGATGGGTTTGGAGATGGGTATGATGATACCATACACTTAAAAATTGGCTGAATATTTTGATAATTTAGCTATATTTTTGTTGTGAATCCATCCCTGAGCAAAAATACCATAGGAATAAGGGTTAATTTGGTCTTACGTCTGGAGATAAAGGCAGTGGTAGCAGAAATCTATAGTAGAGGAGAGAAGGGAAAAGAAGTGGGATGGCTATAAATCTAAAAAGTTTTCTCCAAAAACTACTTCTTTTGGAGGCCAACTTCTTTTTTTATTTTTTATTGTTATTCTTTTTTTTTGATTTTGTTACCCCCCTTCACAGTTTCCCTCTGCAAACCTTATCCTTTCCCTCCCTGCTTTATGAGAGTGTCCCCACCACCCAAACCATCCTGCCTCAGCACCCTAGCATTCCTTGTTGGGGATCGAGGCTTCACGGGCCTCCCATAAAACTACTTAAAGGCCCAAAAAAACTTCCAAACGGGATTTAAAGGGGCAAGAAGTTTTTAAATACCTGAAAGTTGGACGGTATCACATTTAAACACAAAATCTTAAAATTCGCTCTGGCATTTCTGCACTTTATAGTTTGATACTCTGCTTATGTCAAATTGAATGTTTTTCTTTGTGCTGAGTTTTTCTGTATTGTATCCATTAAACCCTTCCCCATATCTTGAAAAAAAGCATTTGAAGGAAACAGTAAGGCCTTGCATTTTATACTTCTCTTACCTTTACTACCCCAAAATTTTAATTTTGGGGGGTTGTAGATGGGGAAAGTGAATGGAAAAATGCCAGAGAAATCCCCCGGTTGCGGACTATGTGGTCCATCAGTGGGTACAGCTAGGGATTTTTGTTACAGACTTCATATAATTCTTACAAATTTAAAGTGTTATGTGGAAAACCCCTTTAGTGTATCTAAATATGTATTTAGTTTTTGGAGGTAAGCAAACTTTATGATTTGTTCCAGGCAAGAAAACTCATTCTCCACAAAAACAAAAAATATTAAAAGTATTAATATATATTGTTATTAAGATGAAGAGAATTAGGCTAGCCATGGTTTCAATTTGGAGTGGTTTTTTTAAATTGTTAGAAGATAGCCTGAAAGAGTAAAAAGCAAAGCAAAAGAACAGGGGAGAGAAAAGGAAAAAATACTGAGTGCTCACAAATCAGCAACAACTGGGGTACCCTTGATGAAAGCAAAAAAAAGTAACACTTCAAATAAAGTCACATAGGCTAGAGAAGTCCTCTCATCGAAGTAATTGGATTAAGAAGTTACGCTGTTCAAATAAATTTCAGAATTTTCTCTTTCTAGTTCTTTTAAGGGAATTGAGTTGGTTTTTTAATGGGATTCATTGAATCGTAGATGCTTTTGGCAGATGGCCATTTTTACTATATTAATCTGCCAATCATGAGCATGGGAGATTTTTCCCCATTTCTGAGTTTTCTTCTTCAATTTTTTCTTCAGAGACTTAAAAGTTCTTGTCATACAGATCTTTCCTTGCTTGGTTAGATTCACCCGAGGGTATTTTTTTTAAGTGTGCTATTGGAGGGTGTCTTTTTCCTAATTTCTTTTTCAGCTGTTATCTTTAGGTAGAGAAGGTATGATTTTTCGGTTAAATTTTATAACTGCCCTGATTTTAGTGGGAATGCTTCAAGTTTCTCTCCATTAAGTTTGATGTTAGCTACTGGTTTGCTGTATATTGCTTTTACTATGTTTAGGTATGGTCCTTGAATTCCTGTTCTTTCCAAGACTTTTACCATGAAGGGATGTTGAATTTTGTCAAATGCTTTCTCAGCATCTAATGAGATGATCATGTGGTTTTTTTCTTTGAGTTTGTTTATGTAGTGGATTACATTGATGGATTTCCGAATATTGAACCATCCCTGCATTCCTGGGATAAAGCCCACTTGATCATGATGAATGATTGTTTTGATGTGTTCTTGGATTCGGTTTGCTAGAATTTTATTGAGTATTTTTGCATCAATATTCATTTATTTGGAACAACAAAAAACCCAGGATAGCGAAAACCATTCTCAACAATAAAAGAACTTCTGGAGGAATCGCCATCCCTGACCTCAAGCTTTACTACAGAGCAGTAGTGATAAAAACGGCCTGGTATTGGTACAGAGACAGGCAGGAAGATCAGTGGAATAGAGTTGAAGACCCAGAAATGAACCCACACAACTATGGTCATTTAATCTTTGACAAAGGAGCTAAAACGATCCAGTGGAACAAGGAGAGCATTTTCAACAAATGGTGCTGGTTCAACTGGAGGACAGCATGAAGAAAAATTCAGATCGATCCATTCCTATCTCCTTGTACAAAGCTCAAGTCCAGGTGGATAAAGGACCTTCACATAAAACCAGACACACTGAAACTAATAGAAGAGAAAGTGGGGAAGACCCTCGAATACCTAGGCACAGGGGAAAAGTTCCTGAACAGAACACCAATGGCCTATGCTCTAAGATCAAGAATTGACAAATGGGACCTCATAAAATTGCAAAGTTTCTGTAAGGCAAAGGACACTGTCAATAGGACAAAACGGCAACCAACAGATTGGGAAAAGATCTTTACCAATCCCACATCCGATAGAGGACTAATATCCAATATATACAAAGAACTCAAGAAATTAGATTCTAGGCAACCAAATAACCCTATTAAAAAATGGAGTAAGGAGCTAAACAAAGAATTCTCAACTGAGGAAATGCGAATGGCCGAGAAGCACCTAAAGAAATGTTCAGCATCCTTGGTCATCAGGGAAATGCAAATCAAAACAACCCTGAGATTCCACTTCACACCAGTCCCAATGGCTAAAATAAAAAACTCAGGTGATAGCAGATGTTGGCGAGGATGTGGAGAAAGAGGAACACTCCTCCATTGTTGGTGGGATTGCAAGATGGTGCAACCACTATGGAAAACAGGCTGGCGGTTCCTCAGAAAATTGGACATATCACTACCTGAGGACCCAGCTATACC